>CM069915.1:20303828-20643383 GCA_036172215.1 Camellia granthamiana | reverse complement strand
TACTGGCCATCTATTCGTCTTTCTTTCCCATAAACGGCGCCAAATTGTGTGAGTGATTTTCCGATCACACTGCCCTTCTTAGTAATTCAGCTGTAGAACACAGGCAGAATAGATGGTACCCCTGCTGTCCTGCACAGAAAGAGAAGGCTCCGGCGGTGGTTCTTCCACCCGGGGGCACTCCGACGATCAAGTCAGTATATCTCTCAAAGATAATCAATAGTGCTAAACTTAATGCTCAAAGCATAAATTGCGTACCTTAGACCCACGGGGGTGCCTTTCTTTTATAGTTTACTCAATCCTAGTCCCACTAGAAGCCTGACTTCTATGGACTCCAATTCTGTATTTACTTTGGACTCCTCAAGAGATAAAGATAAACTCCCTAAGAGTATTACCTTTATCCATCCTGAAGTCTTTCTTCAACCTTGGACTCTTGTCCCTTATTCGCTTATCTCGGATTCCGATATCCTCGGAGATAACCTCGGCCTTGCCGAGATCACCTCGGCATAACTACCACGACACGTGGCACCTCGGCTGACACGTCGGCGTCACCTTGCCACGTGTTGGTACTCAGAAAATATATCCCCACAAACTTTAACTTGTAAAACTTTTCTCAAGTTTCAACAAGTGTTAAACATCATCTCGGTTTAACTTCAACTTGTAAACTTTTCTCAAGTTTCAACAATTGTTAAACATCATCTCGGTTTAACTTCAACTTGTAAATTTTTCTCAAGTTTCAACAAGTGTTAAAACTGTTTTTCTTCTCTCTACCCCCTAATGTGAACCTAAGTTCCACTTGGGTTCTCATTATACATGTATTCCAGAAACGACGTTATGTATCTTTATCAGTCACAAGTGTATAATCATATAAACAAGCGAAAACTTTATTTATGTACTTCGGCAAATGACAAAAGAACAAAAAATTCTAATGATAGAAAAATTTCAAATTACAAGTGTTCCAAGGTCTTGGCAGCTCTTTGCCCTCATTATCTTCAAGCCGATATACCCCATTGCCCAATACCGAAGTGATTCTGTAGGGTTCTTCCCAGTTTGGGTCAAGCTTGCCCTCCCTGGGATCCTTTTGTTGCCGACGACTTTTCTCAAGACTAGGTCGCCAACTTGGAACTCCCTTGGGTTAACTTTTTTATTGTAAGCCCTGGCAAGCTGCTGCTGGTATGCTGCTAACTGAATTACAACTCTTTCCCTTCTTTCTTCTAGTAGATCCAGATCTCGGGCTAATAATACGTCATTGGTCCCATTTTCCACTCCCTGGGTTCTGATCCCTGGGATGCCGACTTCCAAGGGAATGACTGCTTCTGTGCCATAGGCCATGGCAAAGGGGGATTCCCCCATTGATATTCTCGGTGTAGTCCGATATGCCCAGAGCACACTCGGTAGTTCATCCACCCACTTTCCCTTTGCTGCCTGCAACCTCTTCTTTATCCCATCCAAGATAACTTTGTTGGATGCTTCTGCTTGTCCATTGCTTTGAGGAAAGCTTAGGGTTGAAAAGTAGTTCTTGATCTTGAACTTTTCGCAGAAGCTCTTGATTAGCTTACTGTCAAATTGTGTTCCATTGTCTGCGACTATTGCTCTTGGGATCCCAAATCTTGTGATTATGTTCTTCCATATAAAGCTCTTTACGTCCACATCTCGGATCTTGGCTAAGGGCTCAGCTTCTATCCATTTGGTGAAGTAATTTGTTGCTACCAGCAGGTACTTCCTTTGCCCAGTTGCTTGGGGTAGTTGTCCGACAAGATCCATTCCCTATTGGGCAAACGGCCAAGGATTGGATACTGGGTTCAGGTCTGCTGCTGGTTGGTGTATCGGAGGTGCAAACCTTTGGCACTTTTCACACTTCTTGACATAGGCCTCTGCATCTTTCTACATGTAGGGCCACCAATACCCCTGGGTAATGGCCCTATGAGCTAGTAATCTGCCCCAAGCGTGCTTCCGCAAATTCCTTCATGTATTTCATAGAGAAAATCTTCACTTGTGAGGGATGTACGCACCTCAAAAGGGGTCCAGTGAAGGATCTTCTGTAGAGATGTCTTTCTGCTGTCAGACTGAATCTTGCCGACTTCAATTTGATCTTGTGTGCCTCCTTGTGGTCATCTGGCAGCTTTCCTTCTTTTAGGAATGCAATAATTGCATCCATCTAGGGGTGCAAACGAGCCGAGCCGAGCCGAGCTTTGCTGGGCTCGAGCTCGGCTCGTTAAGCTATCGAGCTCGTTTATTGAGCTCGAGCTCGGCTCGATAAAGGACTAGGCTCGAGCTCGGCTCGGCTCGTTAATTTTTGTCGAACTCGAGCTCGGCTCGGCTCGGCTCGATAAATTTTTTTTTATATTATTTATATTATTTAAATATAAATTTTTAAATAAAAAATATTATTTATATTATTTAATATATAAAAAATGCATTTATATTATTATTTATATATATATTTATATATTTTTAATATATAAATAATGTATTTATATATATTTATATATTATTTAATATATAAATAATATATTTATTATATAATTTAATTATAGATAAACGAGCCGAGCCTACCGAGCCGAACACAGTCGAGCTCGAGCTCGGCTCGTTAACGAAACGAGCCCAATAATCGAGCTCGAGCTCGGCTCGTTTAGTAAACGAGCCGAGCCGAGCCGAGCCCTTACCGAGCCGAGCCGAGCCTGTTCACGAACAGCTCGGTTCATTTGCAGCCCTACATCCATCTAGCTTGGTCCCATGTCCACACACATTGCTTCACGCTCTGTGGTCAGTGGTTCGATGCTCGGGCCCGACAAGTAGTCAACCATTATTGTCCTCGCTTTTCCAGGTTGTACTGCACTAGCTAGGTTGGCTAATGCATCGGCGTGGCTGTTATCATCTCGGCTGACCTGAAGTAGTTGGCAGTTCTGAAACAAGGCTGCCAACCTGATGACCTCCTTTGCGTAGGCCGACATCCTTTCATCTCGGCCCGGAAACTCGTCCGTTGTCTGATTAACTATAAGTTGTGAGTCACAAAAGACTATTACCTCATCTGCTTGTACTGCTGCTGCCAGCTTCAGTCCTGCAATGAGTGCTTCATATTTTGCTTCATTGTTTGAGGCCTTGAACCCGAAACGAATCGATTGTTCTAGTATTTGCCCATCTGGAGATACCAGTACTACTCCTGCCCCCGCTCCCTGTCGGTTGGAACTCCTATCAACAAACAGTCGAAAGGAGTCGCCGATGTAAATTCTGCAGGGTCTGAGTTTTTCCTCTTTGCTTTGTTCTTTCGCCTTTGGCTGGGCTCCTCCTTGCTTGTTTGGACATTGTTCACCTTAGCTCAACGGAGCCCGATGTTCGATGGATTCTGGCGTGAACTCCGCCACAAAGTCGGCCAAAACTTGGCCTTTGATTGCTGTTCTGGGTCTGTACTCCAGGTCATACTGGCCCAAGGCGACTGCTCATCTGGCTATTCTTCCTGTCAAGTCTCCTTGTTACAGCAAGGACTTCAAGGGGTGTTCAGTTAGTACCACAATTTTATGGGTCTGGAAGTAATGGTTCAGCTTCTTTGAAGCCGTTACTAAAGCCAATGCCAATTTCTCTAAGGGTAGATACCTTGTTTTTGCATCGGCCAGGGTTTTGCTTACATAGTAAACAGCCCTTTGCTCCCATTTTTCTTCTCGGATTACTACTGCATTTATCGCATGTTCTGAAACTGCTAAATACAAAAACAACTCCTCTTCAGGTTCTGGATTTGAGAGGACTGGAGCCGTGGTCAGATACTTCTTCAGGTCGGCCAAAGCGGCTTCGCACTCCTTGGTCCATAGGAAGTCCGTGGCTTTCTTCACTAAGTTGAAGAAAGGTTTGCACTTGTCTAAGCTTCTGCTGATGAACCTGTTCAGGGCTGCGGCCCTTCTCGTTAGTATTTGCACCTGTTTTGCCGACGTCGGGCTCTTTAAATCCAGGATGGCCTTGATCTGATCTGGGCTAGCCTCAATGCCCCTTCTTGTCACCAGGTATCCCAAGAACTTACCAGATCCAACTCCAAATGCGCACTTAGATACATTGAGTCGGAGCCGATATGATTTAAGGATTTCAAAGACTGCTTTGAGGTCGGCCAGATGTCCTTCAGGTTCCTTGGTCTTCACGACCATATCATCGATGTAAACTTCCACCGTTCGGCCAATTAGGTGTCTGAACATCTTGGTTACCAACCTTTGGTAAGTTGCTCCTGCGTTTTTCAACCCAAAAGGCATCACCTTGTAGCAGTACAGCCCTTTTGGGGTGATAAACGCAGTCTTCTCTTCATCTGCGGGGTACATGGCTATTTGGTGATACCCCCTGTAGGCATCCAAGAAGCTCATCTTTCCATGCCCTGAAGTGGCATCCACTAGCTGGTCAATCTTGGGTAGAGGGAAGCTGTCTTTGGGACAGGCCTTGTTTAAGTTGGTAAAGTCTACGCAGACCCTCCATTTACTGTTCTTCTTCTTCACCACTACTGTGTTCGATAGCCATGTCGGGTAATTTACCTCACGAATAGCCCTGGCTTACAGTAGTCTATCTACTTCCTCCTCCACTGCTTCGACGTGTATCAACGTCGGTCTTCTTGTTCGTTGGATTACAAGTTTGGCCGACCTGTCAACGTTCAGCTTATGACAAGTGACCTCGGGGTCAATGCCAGGCATTTCGTAGGGCGTCCACGCGAAACCTCAATATTTGCTCTCAAAAAAGCTTCCAACTCTTTTTCCTCTTCTTCGGCTAAGCCCGAGCCGAGAAGAAAGAAGCGTTCTTCATCCCCCTCCTGGACGAGGATTTTCTTCAGTGCTTCTTCACTCTTCTCGGCTGGCTCTTTGCCGACATCCTCTAGGACCTCCACGTCCTCGTTTTCGATCTCTGCCTTCTCTGTTTCTCGAATGCTGTAGGTGGATTTCATTGCTGCCATGGAGCAATTCTTTGCCTGCAGCTGATCTCCTCTGACCTACTCAATCCCATACTCTGTTGGGAACCGCAATAGTTGATGCAATGTTGAGGGAACATCCCCCATTGCATGCAACCATGGCTTTCCCAAAATGATGTTGTAAGGGGAGGGTGTGTCGATTACGGTGAACTCTGTTGTTATCTTCCTGGTGCCTGCCTGCACCTCCAAGCTGGTTGTTCCCAGTGGCCATGTTGGCGTTCCATTGAACCCGACCATTGGGCTATTAGATTGCTCCATATCGTCTGGGTGAAGGCCGAGCTCCTTGTAACATCGGACGTACATGATGTCACAAGAGCTGCCTTGGTCAATCAGGATGCGCTTTACTTGGCATTCCCCAACCTGAAGGGATACTACCAAGGCATCATTATGCGGATGATGTACCATCTCAAGGTCGGCTTCAGAAAAGGACACTACTGGTCCTTGGCACTCCTCTGCCCGATGTCTCTTCTCCCCGACTTGGTAGACATGCTGTAAGTGTTTCACCTTATGAGTCTCCCCCCTAATCTCGTTCTCGTTGACCTTCGAGTGAATTACATTAATTACCCGAGGTCCTCCTGCCTGAGGTTGCTGTGCTGGGAGAGGCGGAGCTGCTAGTGCCTGAGGCAATCTTGCATGTTCTTCCCTTGTTCTGGCCTCATCGACAAGGTCTCTCAGATGGCCTTGCCTCACCAGGTCTTCCAAGTGTGTTTTCAGGGCTCTGCAACCCTGAGTCATATGCCCGTCTTCATTGTGGTAAGCACAATGCCTGCCAAGGTTTCTTCCCATAAATTCTACTGGTGCCCTTGCTGGTGTTCTGAAATAGGGTTGATTCCGAATTTGATCCAGGACTTTGTGAATTGGGATTCGGAACACAGTTGTCACTGCCTATGTAGCCCTCAGTTCTGTCTCTTGCTTGCTCGATCCATTGTTACCTCGGCCTCGCTTCGGCGAGCCGTTTCCTTTCTCTTGCTTTGTCTCCTTAGTTTCCGACGTGTCTTCCTCGGCTTTGGCATACGTCTCGATTCGTGCCATGAGCTCTTCCATGCTTTTTGGCAATGTCTTTGCCAAAAACTTTCGTAGTGGACAGTCGTCTTTTAGGCCGTTTTTGAAAGATACGACCGCCACCTCTTGATTACACTCTGGTATTCGGTTGAACACCTCATAGTATCTTTTTGCATAGGCCCTAAGGCCTTCATCCTTACTGATCTTCAGAGCCATCAATGCGTCCACCTTCAATGGCTGCAGCTTGTTTGTCACAAACCTGGCCATAAACATCTCGGCCAGGCCTTCATAAGTCTTCACGCTTCCCTTTGGTAGTTTGTGGAACCAATCTGATGCAATCTCCCCGAAGGATGAGGGGAATACTTTGCAGAGCAACGGCTCGTTCCCACTATATAATGCCATTGAGTTCAAGTATAATCCAACGTGAAAGTTGGGGTCTGACTTACCATTGTATATTTGGAACCTCGGCATACTGAATCTCTTCGGCGCCTCAAACTTGTCCAACTCCACCGAGAATGGTGTCCTCGGCTTATCTGGGGAGGTTACCTCGGCGTCGGCATTCTGTTGCTTCCTCTTAAGGTAATCTCTTAAGTCCTCCTTTGTTCGCCCAGGAGCTCGGCTATCTCTTGCTTTCAATCTTTTTGGTGCACTACTTTCAGCTTCGTGGTGAGTACTCTTCGACTTTTCTCCATTAGTTGTGTCGAAGCACAGCGCCTGCCCCTGAACATGCCGATGTTCTTTGGGGTCTGCCTCTTTTGTGCGATGCGTCCTCCGCGATTCTTCCCTTCTTGACTCTCTTCGTCCGACCTCCCTGGAAGGTTGGTGAGAGTGTCTTTCGCTCCTGGTGTGCTGAGGGGCTACAGGGATTATTTTCTGCCCTCCCTTCTGGGCATTGGCCGCTGGAATCGGCGTGTCCTGCAGCGGGAATGGTGGCTGCATGACGTTATTTTGCATCATAAAATTGACGACCGATGGCAGGTCTGCCAATTTGTTTGCCATCTCTTTCACTTCTTCATCCCTCCGCAGGCACCTATCCTTCCATACTTGGAGGTCGTCCTCGTTGTAGTACCCACTTCGATCTGGTTTCTTTGGTACGTCGCCAGTCTGGCCGACGTCTTTCACTCCGTGATTCTGGTCACGAGTTTCTGTGTTGCACTCGTCTCCTTCGATATCAAGGTCAATAGGTCTCCCACTCCTAGCAGGAGTGTCGTCCCCAATATTTTCCTTCTGTCCGTTACTGACCATCTATTCTTCTTTCTTTTCCACAGACGACGCCAAATTGTGTGAGTGATTTTCTGACCACACTGCCAACTCAGTATTCAGCTGGAGAGTACTGGCAGAATAGATGACACCTGGCTGACCTGAAACAGAAAGAGAAGATTCTGGCGGTGGTTCGTCCACCCGGGGGCACTCCGACGATCAAGTCAGTAAATCTCTCAAGGATAATCAATAGTGCTAAACTCACTGTTCTGAATATAAATTGCGTACCTTAGACCCACCAGAGGTGCCTTTCTTTTATAGTTAACTCAATCCTTGTCCCAACAGAAGCCTAGCTTCAATGGATTTTAGCTCAGTGCTTATCCAGGACTCTTCAATAGATAGAGACAAACTCTCTGGGTGTGTTTGATTGGACGGATTGGAAAAGGGGGGATTAGAATCCATCGGACTTGAGTCCTAGGACTGTGAATCCCCCGGACTATTTGGTTGGATTGGATATGTATCCTGTGTTTGTTTTTTTATGAGATTAGATGTCTGGAAAGGACTATTTTTAGTGAATCCAACGTTTGGTTGGACGGACTAGATAGGATAAATGAACAAATGACTATTTTACCCTTTTTTAATTGTTTACTAAGTAATAGCAATATTAAACATATCTTTAATATTTTAATTATTTTTAGCTAGATTAAATAAAAATTTATTTTATTTTATTTTTTACACAATTAAATAAATTTATTTTTTTAAAAAAATAAATAAATAAATAAAATATCAATAAAAATATATATTATTATTTTTTAATTAAAGTTTTAAATAAATTTGTTTTTAAAAATAATAATAATCAAAAAATGAAATTAAATAAAACATCTATTAAATTTAAATAATGAAATTAAATAAAACATAAACAAAATTTTAAAATAAAACATCAATAAAATATCCATAAAAATTATTTCAAAAAATTAAATAAATAAAATATCAATAAAAAGTTAAATAAAATTATTTTATTTTTAAATTGAGACATTTAAATTTTATTGAATTTTATTAAATATAATACATAATTAAATAGTAGAGGGTCAAAATGGTCATTTCATCATCTAATCCAAACAGTGATTAGTCCTCCCAAAACAATCCCACCCCCCCCAGGACAGGATAGTCCCCCCATATGGGGGGACATGGAGTCCGGCGGGACATGGAGTCCGGCAGACTAAAAAAAAAAGCAAACGGCGGATAAGGGGGACTGCTGGACATGGAGTCCAAATAGTGGATAGTCCCCCCCTAATCCCATGAATCAAAACGCCATAAGAGTTTTATCTTTATCTAGGCTGAGTCCCCTCATCATCTAGGACTCTTATGCCTCATCCGCTTATCTCGGATTCCGATATCTTCAAAGATAACCTCGGCCTTGCCGAGATCACCTCGGCGTCATGATCAAGACACGTGGCACCTCGGCTGACACGTCGGCGTCACCTTGGCCACGTGTTGGTACTCAGAAAATATATTCCTACAAATAGTTACAGATTTTTGAAACAAATAAATAAAAATTGAGAACATAGATCCTTGATCAAAATCAAGAGTCAAACAGGCATGGGATAGAGAGGAATTGATGGTTCTATGTTCCCAAAAACGGCCTTTGTAATCTCCAAATAAATTATAGGAAAAATGTGGATTTTTTTTTTTGAATGAACATAAGAAAAAAAAAAAGGGTAATTGTAATCTAGACATTGAAAGCACATTCAAAATTTACTTTACCTATGGAGGATAAGAGTAAATCCACTACAAAAAAGAAAAAGAAAAAAAAATGGATAAGAGTAAATCTTTATTAAAATTTTCATTCCATATTTAGAAAAAAAAAAGAAGAAAAATTCATTAATGCTGTGTTTGGTTGGGGGATTTGAGGAGGGATTTGAAAAGGAAAATGGAAAGGATATGTGAAATGTGAATAAAATATACTTATATTTCACCTAGTTTTACACACATTTTCTCTTTCCCTTTCCAAATTTCTCTCCAAATCTTTCAACCAAACACAACATAAAGAGATAGTCAATGGTTTATCCTACAAGGAAATAATCCTTCGTGTACCATTTAAATAAACAAATAAATAAAATTTCACATTTACTCTATAACTCAAGTGGTGATAAGTGTGTCATTTAACTTAAAATAATGTTAGAGATTTTAAAAATTTTATCAAAAATTTTATTAATAAATGTCTCATATAAATATAGGACACACAATGTGAGTCCATATAGGTGTCACACCTATGTAAAATTTTTGATAATTTTTTTGAGATTTCTAACATTTTTGTTTAACTTAAGTTTTAGATTTGATTCTTGCCCTCTTTTATAATGGACACCAAAATTTATAAATATATACTTGTCTCATGATACAAGTCTAATTTTAATAATAATAATAATGGATTTTGGATCCAGTTGAGAGAGATTAGGGGTTTATTTTGATTTTATATTATTAGGATGATCTAAATAAGTATATTTAGAATTTGTTTGAGAAGACCTACCGTAGTATATTTTTTAACCTTTTTTTAATCATATCATCTGTTTATTTTTTTACACATTTTTTTGTAAAAAGTCAAAAAATATATTTATTTAACACTTCTCAAACAATCCTTTATTTGATAAGTACACTTATTTGGGTCACATTATCTCTTTATGTTTTACAAAATTTTTCATAAAAAGTGCACTAAATATGCAAATCCTAAATACCCACTAAGACCGTCTTCAACATTGACTTAAAAATTTCATCAAATTTTCAAAATTTGATGAAAAATTTGATTTGATACCATTCACTACAATGCTAAAATTATAATTTTCATCAATTTTTTTTACGTCTCCGGTTGTTTGGAAGGATCTCTGGACGGATATCTTGGAAGTCATTCAGACATGAACAAAAGAGCTGTCAAAGTTGCTATTGAATGGACATTCGAGTGGACGTCTGGCCCAACAGTAAAAATTTGAATTTAATAAAAAATGAAATGCTTCCTTCATTTGATAAAAGTTTTCTTTTTCATTCTATTTGATATAAATTTGGTGAAACGGTTGGAGCACTAAAAGAGACTTTCTATTAAATTCAAATTTGATGAAACATCTGATACTGAATTGGAGATGCTCTAAGAGCTTCTCCAACACTGCACCTTTTTTTGATCAAATTTAAATTTGATAAAAAAAGTAAGCTTTTGTTGCTCTAACCTTTTCATTAAACCAATATGAAATTTAGGAAATCTTAAAATTTTCATCGAATTGAGAATGACGGTGCCTTTCATCAATTTACTATTCATAACTATTGGCGATGCAGGGCATACACAATCACCGAACGACTGGCCGGATGTCCAACCTGTTGTTCTCCCAGTCGACCACTTCCTTGTAAAAATCTATGAAAAAATTACATTGACTGGTTGACTGACCGGACATCCTTCAATCGTCCTCGCAGTCAACCGATAATTTAATAAAATTTCAAATTACTCTACTAGAACAAGTGGATATCAAATTAAATTTTTACTTAAATTTAATATAAAAAAAATTAAACCATAGGGATGCTCTAAGTAAATTATTTATGTTAAAATTATATTAATTGGAATTTGGACATCAGTATTCAACATTAGTGGTGTATTTTCCTTTATTATTTAAATAAATAAATAAATAAAATGCCTTTGGCTTCCTCACGCGGGCTCACTCTCCTTTCACTTGTCTACAGTACTGAATTATCTGTGTTTCTATACACACACACGCAAAATGCCTATTTTTTCAGATTAAAAATATCCAATCTGATACTCTCTATTTCCTGACCATCTCTCTCTCTCCACCATTATCATTACATTGCTTTCTCTCTCTCTCTCACACACACACGTAGACATAGCAAAGCAAAGCAAAGCCAGAGAGCTAGAGCTAGAGAGAGAGAGAGAGAAAGAGAGAAAATGCATTACGAGCTGCGATTCTAGATCTGAAATCCTTGCCAAGACACTGAGGAGATGGGGGTTTTGGGCGAATCTTGGTGTTTCTGCAATGGCGGAGGCAAGTCTGAGAGAATGAAAGCTGCCATTTTTTCCGGCAAAGGTCCGGCCATGGCGAGAATCTCCGGCGGCGGTGGAGGAATGTCCGGCACCGGCTTCCTCATCCACAGAAATCTGATGTTGACCACTCACGTCAACCTCCCGTCGGTGGCCGCCGCTGAGTCGGCTGAGATCCGCCTTCAGAACGTTGCCGCTGCTAGCCTTTTCCCTCACAGGTTAGGGTTTTCGACTTCTATGAGTTGATACGTACGTAGTTGTTGTTAAATTCCTTTTTTATCTTTTGATTTCTGATTTTATGTGATTCGGATTCAAATGATGGTGAATGAATTAGTAGTTGCACGCATTGCTTGATTGAATTATGATTCCATAGACATGTAATTACTCCATAGTTGGTGGTGGTGATGTTAGATCTAGAGTCCATTCTTTCTAGCTGTGACTATTCAATAGTCGTTATTGTGCATAATGCAATATCAGCATGAAACAATAGCTGTTTATGTGTGTGTGTGTGTGTTTTGTTTTTTTTTTTTTTTTCATATAAAAGTTTTCGTTTTTTATTTTTTGAAAAATGGTTTATAGTGATTGCAGGATTTAAAGATTATTGATTTAGTTAACTTCAATGAGGATTATATGGATATATTTACCAATCTGATGACCTTCTGTTTTGAGTTTTGGCTGATGCAAGAGTGAATTTAATGTGTTGATTTCACCGGTTACAGTGGTTATTTTTCTGCTGCAAAACAATATAACTGAGAACTGAGAATTGTATTTTACCCATTCAAATCAATATTATGTGGAGTCCATTTCAGTTTAGATCTGCCTACATTAGCACCAAATGTTGGCATATTAATAAAAAATATAAATAACGATGGTTGGCCACACTAGGTGGGGTTGCCTTATTGTTTATAAGAGTTTTCATCATCTGCTTACCCCTAATAGGACTGCCACATCTTAAGTAGGGGTGGTTGCGGGTCGGTTACGGCCACGGAACCTCCAATCCGTCATCCGTCCGCCAGATTGGCGGATTGGAGAAAATCAATTCGCATCCGTCCGCCAATCCGACGGATGCGGATTGAGCAGATTGGCGGATTGGCGGATGGATGCGAATCGGTTTGGCGGTTTAAAATTTTACAAATTTTCAATATAATTTAACATGTGCACTTCCTTAAAAAAAAAAAAAAAAAAAAAACACGTGCACTTCCTCAACCACACCTGTGTGCAATTCTAATTCTATTATCTATAAAATGCTATGTTATGATTCATTTTTTTACTCCAGAACAGAAAAACTCATTTCAGCACTGAGAAAATAAAATTGAAAACCTAATCAACAATACTGATAATTACAGCAGGAAATGTGGCACTGTGTGAGAGAGAATCTGCAAGTACTAGTTTGAACTAAGATAGAATCAAAAGATGTGTATTTCATAAAATTCCCTATTTGGTTGTCAAGAATTCTAAAAGAGAGAACAAATAAATAAAAATAAATGTAACTAACTCTAAATCACACAATGTTATGATAATCTGAGGATCAAGAATGTATACAAGTGAATGGAAGATTCAAAATCCCAGTTTACTGAGCAACCAAACAGAGGACCAAGACCCATTTGAGCAGCTTATCTCTACTATTATTTGTGAAGAACACCATATATATAAAGTCACATGATACTTCAAGAGTATCTGCCTCTTCACCAGATTCAATTTGCAAATTGGGCATCCAATTTGAGCATTGAACTTACAAATCTTAAAGCAAGAAATTCAACTCAATATTTAATGAATTAAAAAATAAATAACATAAACTATTTACCAACAAGGGATGGTTTCAAGAGTACTACTGAAAACTGAAAATTCACATATAGTTACCTATTAGAAGTGCAGAGTTTCTATTTCTACACAATTTTTTTCTCAGTTTATAGCAAAAAAAAAATTTCTTCTTTAGAAGTGAATTTTCAGACAAAATTATATGGTTTGAAAATTAACTTCTGAAGGAAAATTAATGGTTTAAAAATCAAACTTCTGAATCAACTTGAACTAATATAAAGTTGAATTATAAAGTTTTTATTCAGAATTAATAACTGAATAAAAGGAAAGTGTGAATTGAGATAATGTGATATATGAAAACAGAAACTCATGGATGTAAAATCATTATGTCTGGAAATTGGCACCCACATCCTCTCTTTCCTTCCAGCAAAAGAGGAGAAAGAAAAGAAGGGTAAAAATAATGATTTTGATTGTTAACAGTCAACAATGAAGCTGTTGAACTACTTCATGAGACCCCATGTAACACAATAAATGAAAACACCCAAAATATGAGGAATCAAGAAAAATCCACCTCAATTGCCTTTTGGCGTCGCTCGCTACAGATCATCGCTCTTGGGAGCTTCTTCGTATAGATCGTGTAGATCGTTGCTTTGCTTGTGTAGATCGTTCGTTGTTCGCAGTAGATCGTCACCGTAGATCGCCATAGATGGGTAGGGTTTTAGAGAGAGAGAGAGAGAGAGTCTATCGAAGAAGAATGAAGAATGGGTAGGGAGGTTTGAGTCTGAGATCAGAAAATGGGACTGAGGCTAGGGCAGTGAAGGCATTTAAAAAAATAAAATAAAATTAGAGGACAGAGTGGTGGGTGGGTCGGGTTAAGTGGGTTTAATGGTGGATCAACCGCAACCCGACCCGAACCCGCCAAAAGAGATAATTTGGATCTGCACCCGCCCGCCGCAGGTCACGCATCCATCCAAAAGTGTTCGGGTCGGGTCGGGTCGGGCGGGTTTGGCAGATCGGGCGATCCGCTGCCCAGCCCTAATCTTAAGTACTGGGCTAGGTTTTAATTCTTCGTATGAAGGAGTAGCATAGTTCTGTATCTACCTATAAGTTGAGCTAGATTCTACGATGGTGTTCAAAATTGCTTTAGGTATGGTAAGAATCAAGCAGCATGTTGATTTTTTTTTTTTTTCCCCCTATTGATTTTGCCCCGATCGTTTGGGGATTCACATGTAGAGATTTAATTATCAATCAGCAAACTTATTAACAAATTATTGTTGATCAGTTCAATACTAGACTCAACAAGTTGAATATAATATAAGGTAAACTACCAATAGGTCCTAATAGTTGGACTTAATTCCTATCAAGTCCTATTGAAAATAAGTATTGATAAAATTGTCGCTAAAAATAAATTGTGTAACAATTTTTTATATATGTCGCTAAAAATTGACAATTAGTGATTTTTTTTTGTTATGATTTTTATAAATTGTCGCTAAAATTTACAATTAAAGACTTTTTTTATGACAAATTTTTCTCATAAGACTTATTAGATAATAAATTCACTTATTAGGACCTACACGTAAGGACCCCTATAATATAAGTTATACCATATTCAAATGCAACACATCAAAGAGGAATATGATGATTTCAGGGATTCGTTACCTCTATCTTTAGTGGGACATGGTGCATGTTAGTATCATCATAAAATGTTGATTCCTAAAAATATTTTTTGTCCTTTTCCATTGGAATGGGGATGGGGATGGGAGATTCAATGATTGAGGAGCGAGCTTGTTATCAAATTTGAGTTTTTTTGTCTTTCTTCTCTGCATTGTATTGTGAAGTGCTCCTGTTTTGACACCTGTGAGTGAGCACAAAGCGTTGCTCATACAGTTGTTCATAATGAAAGCTATTATTTATGCTTCTTTTTCGATGATTAGTAATTAATTACTCCCTCCGTCCCAATTTATTTGTCCATTATAGAAAATTCAACTTATTAAGGAGGCATGCAATCATTATATTTTACTTCAAATTTTGAAATGTTTTTCCCACCATTACCCTTCTTTTTGAATTTTAAAATGTGTTCATAATGATTAATAAGGGGCAATTTTGGCTAACAAAATTTAATATCCCAAAATAAAAAGTGGACAAACATTTTAGGACGGACTAAAATGGAAAAGTGGATAAATAAAATGGGACAGAGGGAGTACTTATTATGATGTAAAGTAAGTGCCGTATGAAGCAAGCTCCCACTGATTGGGGATTGTCTTGTTTGCAATTGAATTTAAATGAATGATTGGTAAAGAATGTTTGTCTTATCAATTTATCTGTCTTTAACAAGTTGATCAAAATTCTGGAATCTGTATCTTTGTCCTTAGTCAATCTGAATGTTGCTTGATGACTTTAAAGTGCACGTCATTCAAATGCATTTATGTTGGTGAGGGCGCACGCATATTAACAGTTGAATGTTAAATGCAATTTACCCATACGCACTATTGACTTCATCTTTTTGTTTTTTATTGTTCCTTTTTTTATAATTTAGTGAAATAATAATGTTATGATAATGTTCATCCATCGTATTTATTTGGAAAAATTACAACAACAAAAAAAAAGTAAAGGACAAAGAATAATCACAAATCAGTGCGATGTTTTGTTTCCATAAACGCAATAGAGATGGGGGTAATTATTCAGTAATCCCGGAGTGTAGACACGTGGTATTCCATGACATTATGATTGGTAGAGAAGGTTAGTAGGTGGGGTATTGTGTTGGGTGATTGGAGAATATGAGGGGGCATATTGAATGATGATTGATTAAGGAGTATGGACACATGGTACTCTAGGAAGGTGGAAGGTTTAAATTTAATTGCAAATATCTTTATTTAAAAAGACAAAAAGGACATTTCTTTATTCCTTTTCCTTCTATCAACTTTTGTCTTCCCTCTGCAATTCCAATTGCCGGTCCCTTGCTGGACAATGATTTCCAGACAACCGTCCACCGGCGGCAACCACTGTGACCCACCCATCTATTCCCTCCTCCATGTATCCCCTTCAATTCTTTGTTCAATCCCTTCCCTCTATCACCATCTCTACCACTCACCACCACAGAACACCACCACACTTCACCAGCCGCCACCATCTCACAGATCCACCATCATCAAGTATTAACTCAACATCCATCACCCAAAGCACAGTTGGCTACCACCGTTTCGATCAAAACGCTATAGAGAGAAATAGAGAAGATCGAACCAGATCTAGATAACCCTTTTTCTCATTTGGCTGGTGATAAACCAAATTGAACTAGAGAAGGCGGTGGGTGGAGGCCCGTGATGGCAGAAGAGGAGAGGGAGAGAGCTGGCCATTTCTCAAAATCAAGGCCCACCTCTGATTCTTTTGGTTCTCATATCCCAGAACTAGAGACAGAGTGAAGCGGAGATAATCTTCAAGCTGGAGAGGAAGGGGTGTTGGTGCTAGAGAAGGAAGGTGGAGGGGGATGGTGGTCGGGTTGGAGAGGAAGTTGATGTCACATTGGGGGAGGGGTTAGGGGTTTGCAAGTAGGGAGAGAAGATGAGAGGGAAAGAGTGAGAGAATAGGACATTTTTGTCTTTAAAACTTTGATTCCATGAAATTGCAATAATTTTTGGTCTTTCCTTTCCCATTGTAATTTAAATAGATTCTTCCATTCATTTGGAATTTTTTGTTAAACTTTCCATTTTTCTGCATTTTTTGTTTTTGTTTTAGTATTAAGCTCTGAAATCTTACTTCTGAAACTCAATGCAACAGATCAATACCAACTTTAAGAAACTATTGTATGTTAGGAAGTTAGGAACTTTATTCACAGTAATCAGTTGTTAAAGGCATTCAAATCTCAAATCTGTTTTAAGGATGTAGAAGTGATTAGTATTGGAACTAATGAATTTATGCTTGCGGCCTTCCATGGACTCTGACATACATGGATAATGCTTGTGAACCATAATGAGGCATGCGATTTTTCTTTGATGAAAAATAGAAAATGTTTAATGTTTAGTCTTGGCTTGGTTATTTGCCACCACAGTGTTGGCCGTCACTTTTGTGTTTCTGAGATGATGGTTTCTACCAAATAGAATGGCTGTTGCAGCCTTCTTACATGTTGCATTCCATAATGAAGTTGCCGTCTTATAATGACACATACTTCATGTAACATCTTTGATAGTCTTCATTTTTCATATTCTGCCAGGTGGATCTATAATTGAATTTTTAGGCAAATGAATGGAAAGGATCTGGTGGTATTTTTCAAAATTTTTTATGATTGATATGAGCCTGTACTTGGGTTCACAATAATTTTCTCATGTCTTTCATTTTGATTGCAGGTTTTTCATCACCAGCTCTGTTCTTGACCTTACAATAGTGGGTGTAGATGCCATGGATGGAGACTCAAATGCTCAGGGGCAGCAGCCTCACTACTTGAAAACCTGCTCTAAACCAAATCTGGAGCTGGGTAGTGTAGTTTACCTTCTAGGCTACACACAGAAAAATGAGTTGACTGTTGGTGAAGGTAAAGTGGTTATAGCCACGGACAATCTCATAAAGCTGTCCACTGACAGTGTAACTTGGAGCCCTGGGTCTGCTGGTTTTGATGTGCAAGGCAATCTTGCATTCATGGTCTGTGATCCCATGAAGCTAGCTACATCTCCAAACACAAAATCCTCTTCAACTTCATCATCATCGTCGTCATCATGGAAGAAGGACCTTCCTATGCAATTCGGTATCCCTATCCCCATCATCTGTGATTGGTTAAACCAGCATTGGGAGGGTAACCTTGATGACCTCAACAAACCCAAGTTACCTCTCATCCGGTTGATGTCTGCTGGCCAGAAGAGTGATCATTCTTGTGCTTCCTTCACAATGAGGAGGGTCTTCAAGTCAACGGAGCGTGAAAATGTCGTAACACCATCATCATCAAATGTAATGTCAAAAACAAAGGATCAGCCAGGTCCAAGCTGTTCTGCTGCAGCAAATACCTTTGTTGATGAAACCCTGACCACTGATCCACATGCTGCAACCCATGTGCAGGGGATTCCAACACCAGAAATTTATGACTCACCAAAATTAACCTCAGTCCCTGTAAGATTGAAGGAAAATACCCAATTCCAGCTTTTAGATATTAATTTTCCTCGAAAGGTTGCCAAAACTCCAGCTTTGCCAGAGTCTACCAACAGGCTGGCCCCTTGCTCAGATGAGAATTGTGTCAAGGAACTTCCCCTGCAGCAACCATTGAGAGAAGAAAGATTTAGTGGCAGAGGACAGTGTGGTCCCATGGCAGATGCTGACATTTCCTCAACAGGTTCTGTAAATGGGGGCCATAGTGAGGTACAGTCCAGTTCGTCCCCAGTCGAGGTTTCAGAGATGCATAATGGGTATAGCAGTGAAGGAGAGACTACTATGTATTCTGCAGAAACAGCTGAAAGTCGTAATTATCCGACTCCTAGGGAGGGAAAGTTCCAGCAAGTTGGGAGGAGCCAGAGCTGTGTGAATTACAACAGATGGGGAGCTGTTCAAGGGAATCCTGTGGTTCGCAAGACAGTGCTAGAAAACCAGAGAAGCTTTGTGCAAGGAAGAAAGATCTATTCACAAGGGGCAACTTCTCAGAGGAGTAATGACTTCTACGGCCCAACAGTTTCCTCCATCATGAAAAACCGAAACAATTCAGATCAGCGAAACAGGCCGCGGCAAAACACAGTTCATTCATCTCCGAGATGGATGTTCTGACAAGTGTGATACAAGTGGTCTTTTTTTGGTTGAATGCAGAGCCATTTAATTTCCATTTGCCCATACTGTACCTAATTTATTGTGACTATATGTGCAGAACAATTCAAAGATAAATAAGAAATTCAGCAAGAGTTTTGTTTATAATCCTTCTTCGTCTTCTTCTTCAATACTTAAATGTTCTAACCCATTTAATTATTGTTGCAGTGCAATTCAAAGGTAAACAATTCTGATTGTGTTTTTCTTTTCTATTTTTTTTGGTGGTTCTGAAACTTAAGATGTCTATTGCTAGATTTCAGCAATTTGTTTTCCTTATCAGAAACAAATCCACAATGGATCCAAAATTTTGGAGGGAAAAAAGCATATACAATCGAGGTAAAGTTTCCATTCAATCGACTTTTTTGCTTTCTGATTGTGTTAAGATGGTGAAAATTCACATTATGTATGCTAAGCTCTGTCAGCGTAGATTCTTCTTTATCTCAGGATAACTGGGAGGAATAGATAAAAGCTGGAAATGAAAAGGGATTGTAGATACTGATATACACTCAAAAAGAGCCAGGAAATCAACACAATTGTATGCTTAGCATTCAAATGCAACAGTCAACTTGAAGAAATACATTCATTATTTCAATTAAACACAATGATTGATATTTCAATTCCATGATATCAACAGGTGCTCTGGACTAGCTCATTATTCACACACCTCGAAGAACCAAGCGAAGAAAGCTATAAATCAATAAAGAAACAGCTTATGATGGCAAATATTCCAAACAATTAATTGTGAACAAACAGTGATTTCGGATCTCATGACATCAGTAGGACCCCCAAACTGGATTTACTGATTGCACCTGAGGAAGGGACAGAGTGACAGCTACACTTGAATCAAACCAAGCAAGCTCCTCCACGAGCCTCTTGATTAATTCACCTGCAGCATAAGAAATGCCTGAGGCCATAACTGCCATGCTAATATAGTACAGTACAGTTTTGATATATGCGTTAAAGTTGGTTTTCTTCTGGATGTAAGCCTTCCCAATTGCAAGTATAGCAATGCACAGAAGGGAAGCTGCTGCGACTACCACAAGCTTTAGGTCCTTGTCATCTGTCTGGCGAAATGAGAAGCCGTAAGTTACTGGAGGGATTAAGCCAAAAATGAGGAACGCTAGCACAGCAACCGTTGCATGAAGTAAGAAATTCTTCCTCTGGCCCAGCAATTCTTTGTACCTATCTACTTGTCCAGACTCTTCATTTTTTAGTTCCCTAAGCTGCAAGATTACATGTTAGTTCAAGATGCAAGAAAGAGAATTGACCTGAAAATGAAAAATTAGGAAAAGATTTTGCCTCACATAATATGAAGTATGAATGATTTGAAGAATAATGTCCTATATGCAACTCCATAGTTTGTTATTATGAGACAACAAGAAGATCAAGTTTAATATTCTGAATAGCTTGTCCTGTCAATTGATGTAGCTCATTATTCACACACACCCAAACAAGAGGAAAAAAATTCATGCATACTTTGAAAGGAATAAAAAAAAAAAAAAAAGAAGAAAAAAAATAGATTTTATTATGCTTGAAGTTGATAGAATGGATAATTGGCAGAAGAAACTTGTGATGATATAGAGAATAATGGGAGTTTAACTACATTTTGTATCTACACTTTAAAAACGTACATACATCAGACAGAGCTGAAACAAGGATGATTAGATGGAGTGATAAACAACTGACAAAAATAATATTTGTAGAGTTAAATAAGTACTTTATTTGTCATTAGATGTCAAGGTAATATCGGAACAAGATAGCCGGCCAATGATTTAAACGAAAATAGGGTCCCTAACAAAATAGAATGGTTAAACAGATTTTGTACAAGGTTTCTCAACATATTTCGTTATTTTTCTATTTGAGAAAGATACATTTCTAACCATTACTCGTAACTTAATTTTGATGCTTAATCTTGTAGTGGAACTGGAAACTACATTGCACGTAGAAGCTAACATCAACTGTTGCAATGATATTGAAAATTATGCTAATAGATAAGAAATATTAAACAGGAAAGTGATTACTCACATTAGGTCCAATAATGAAAAGTCCACCAATCAGATTTGCCAATCCCATAGCTACAATGTTCACTGTGGAAACACAAGACAAGATTGTGAGTAATGTAAACTATTACCTCAAAATCAAATGTCAAACAATTCTATAAACAGCTTTAACCTCAATTATATCAAATCTACTAATCCTCCAATCTTATAATCTGCATGAGAAACTTTTGCAACTATCCTAGATGTGATATGCTAATATTTATTCATAGATCCAAAATTTGACTGTCATGGATGGTAAAACAATTTATTGATAAATGTCATGCTAGTAGATCCTAAAAATGTGTACATGTTATATTTAGTGCAGTCTATAAACTGATAACCATTTATACAGGTAAGCAGAGAAACATGTTAGTGTCAGTTTGGTTACCATACAATTAAAATGGAAATATATTATGCCATAAGAAACTTCCATACCTAGCAAAAACATATGTATAAAAGCTCATTCCTATTTCCTACTTTTTCATAACCAACCAAAAAGGAAAATGTGTGAAAAACTTACCTGTGGTGGCATCTGCAGCAGCTGCAGATGACACAACACTTAGGCTTGTCATTGATTCCATTAACCCACCATAAACAACGCTCTTTAGGATTTCCAATGTTTTAGAACCTTCTTCATCTAAAGTTATTATAGAAGTTCCTTGCTCAATGGTCCCTGCATGTATTGGACAACTATGTCAAAATTATTTACCTACCTGCTCTGCGTGAGCGTTAAAAATGCATTAGATTTAATAAAAATCAGCTAGTAATTTTTTGTATCATTATGCTGACCATGAAAAACATTAATACACACACACACACACACATATATGTATATAGTCCAGGTCTTGAACCATTACATACAATCTAAAAGTTAAAGTTAAAACTAATCTTTTTTCTTATACAAGAAACTTGGGAAGAAGACCTTTCTCATAAATTTAATATGAATGAATCACTAATAAGCCCCATCTTCTGCTGGTGCTTAGTTGTGATGTTATCTACCAAAAAAAAAAAAAAAAACTAGAAGAAAATCTCCAGTAAGCTGCAGTTAGGTTAAGCAAGCCTGGCGTACGATCTCCAAACCAAAGAACGAAGCCTTAAAATTTCCAACCCAAGGAATTTGGGACACGTTGCAGCCTAAGACAGGCTCATGTTAGTGGGAAATGAATGGCAAATCCACTTCTTAGTTTAAACTAATAAAATGCAAAAGTGGCACATGTGAAATGCAAAAGTAGATATAAAATAAAACTGAAATCAGAATAGCACAGATGGAGGTTGTTAGTAGGAAATTAGTGTAAAATTAAAATATATATATATACCTTCTGACTTTTCATCATCAATAATCTCCATGTCTCCAGTTTGATGACCCTCTGATTTTATGGAAAGTATATCATCTGCAAAAGTTCGTGTTCTATTCAGCATGCATGAAAAAAACAGCTGCCTAAAATCAATGATTCCATAACATCAACTGTTTAGCATCAACAACAAAAGAATTTTTATGTTTAAGCCTACCTAATGAGGAGCTAATTCGTATTGCCATAAATTGATGAGAAATGTGGAAAACATGTCTGTATACATCATATATTATACACATGAACAAAGAGAGAGAAAGAGAACCAACCGCCCTTTGTTAGAAAAGTAGTTGTTAGTAACAATTACCAGAAATTTTCTTAGGGGATTTGATGATACATCCCTTAGTGTCTAACTTATCCTTCAAAAGGACAAAAATTATATTGATCCTTTCAAAACTCCCTAGTATTTTAAAACTTATTTCTTTTACTATAATACCCTTATATATATGTGTGTGTGCGTATCAGATTGCAATTACTCTATCTCATCTCAATCTTTTTTCTCTCTGTCTCGTTTTTATCACTGTTATCTCCATCGCCACTCTCCACTGGCGCCACTGCCGCTCACAATGGACCTCTTTCTCTACCGTTTTCATCGCTACCGTCACTCGTCGCATCTACAACCTCAGATTTGAGATCGTTCATAATCGTCGCCAAAAAATGATAGTTCCTGACAGTTCGCAAATTTGAGATCTGAGATCCTTCTCTCTCTCTCTTTCTGGTTGTGATGGTTCATGCTCTTTCTCTATGTGTGTGTGTGTGTCACCATTTCTCTCTCTCTCTCTCTCTCTCTCTCTCTCTCTCTTTTCTTCTTTATCTTCTTCTTCTTCTTCTTATTCCTCTTTTTTCGAACTTTGCCTCCCTATTTCTCTTCTTCTTGTCATGATGTTCTGTTCTTCGAACAGTAAAATTTTACTCTGGTTCATGATACAACCCTCTCTTGTAAAGCCATTCTCGGAGCTTGTTTCAGAGTAAAATTTGACTCTGTAATTAAAAAAAAAAAGGGTACAATTTTACTTTGAATCAAAGTAAAGTTTACTATAATTTAAAGTAAAATTTTAATGTCGTTAAGCAGATCAGCATGTTGTTAACTAGAGTAAAATTTTACTGTTACAAAAAATAGAGTACATAATAAATGAATGAACCAGAGTCAAATTTTACTTTTAGATCTATAAACAAACAAGTAAAAAACTCTTGATTTTTCATTGCAATATTTCGATTTCTCATTTTTCTATCAAATCTAATTTTTATTTATTATTTATTGTTTATTTTAATATTAGATCTAAAGTTATTGATCTCAAATATGAGTTTGTAAGTATCAAATCTGAGATGGTGGTGGTTTGACGGTAAAAATGATAGTTGCCGGGTGATGGTGAGGATAAGCAATGCTGGTAGACAATGAAGATCTAAAGTTATTGATCTCAAATATGAGTTTGTAAGTATCAAATCTGAGATGGTGGTGGTTTGACGGTAAAAATGATGGTTGCCGGGTGATGGTGAGGATGAGCAATGCTGGTAGACAATGAAGATGGTGGAGATGATGAACAACTATCGAGTTGGTGAAGAGAGAGAAAGAGTGTCATAAAAGAAAGAGAGGGTATAATAGTTAAATAAAATATTCAAATAACAAATTTTGTCCTTTATACATGACTTTATAATTATGAGGGGGTTTTGAAAATATTAATTTTTTTTTTGTCATTTTAACAAGAAAAGGAAACAAAGAGGGGTGTATGGCCAAATTTCTCAATTTTCCCTTGAGAGCACTAGACTTGTAATTTAGGTTTTAATTGCATCACCTGATCCCTCTTTTATGTTGATTGCAAGATGTCCAAGACCTCCAGGTGGTACAACTCCGTTGGTTGAAGGAGCACCCTCGGGTCCATTGATCACATTATTTACAACTTCAGTTTTGCACACTGCTTTACCAGGTGACACAGATTCTTGTGATGGTGATGGAGTATAATAATTCTGTCCGTGTGGTGCTTTAGTTTCTGCATAACCATAACAAGCAAATAGGCCAAACAACAGAAGCATTAGAAGAAGATTTGTGTAGTCTCTGGTGAATCCATATTCAAAACTTCCGTATACACCTAAAGGTATGATTTCAAATCATTTTTCCTTATAAAACTTTTCATAAAATGAAAAGTTTCCAAGTATTTTAACTACCCTGCTTATCTTGACAATGACACCCCCCCTCTGGATGCACGTAGCACTCACCCAGCTAGCCTAAAATAGTATGAAATGTTAAACCAGAGACTCCTGTTGTTAACCCAAAAGAGCATACTCGAAGAAGGAAAGCACAAATATACAACGACATTCATCCATTGTCTGAAGCAACATTTTATGCGTCTAGAAATTTTGAATGCGAGAGATAAAGAGTAATTAACTAGTTGCAACAAATAGTGGAAGTAGGTGCTGGAAACTAATTGATTGTACTGATTATTGCTAGTTAAAAGTTCTGAAAGAGTTGAGTATGATTAAAGGACTGCTGAATGATATATCCATATTTTATAGTGGATTGGTATAGTCATTTATATGTATTATTTTAAATAAAACTGGATTAGAGCATGCACAATGGCAAATATTTTTGGAGCATACATTGGGCCTTGCTTTGGACGAGGTCAGTTAGTGAGTTCATGATAAATATGAGATCTTAACTTTCTTTTATTTTTGGACCCATAATGGGATTAGTCATTTTTATATACACAATAGATGCCCCTTCCCCTCATCCCATATATGTTACAACTGTGGCTGGCCTATTAAGTCATATTAGTACTGATGATAACAAAAGGGGAACATAGGGACATAGGGTAGTTCACCTCTCTCTCTCTCTCTCTCTGTTCTATACAAAAACTCAAATTCTCTTTTCAGATTGCAGTAGACAACTCAAAGCTTCATCAACTCAGCAGCTATGACTGACTATTCAAGTATAACCAGTGTGTATGGCTCATATTAGATTAGTCATGCCATGAACTGAAGCATGTTTAAATCTATTATAGATGAAATTAGTCTAACATATGTTACCTTTTTGTGTAATCACCATGCTCGCGTATGTGACGCAGGTGGAATCATTTCCTGCTATGCCAGATGTTGGCTGAGGATTTTGTATGCTTGTAAAAACCCGGAATATATCAAAAAACCTCCCTGCTTAACAAATTTTTAACGTTAATCAAGATATTACCTTGCTGCTGATCAATCTCCACCTTTTTCCCCTTGCGATCATCTGTGAAAATAGAGGAAATATTTTCATCTTGTACAGATGATGTCTCGTGTAAACTTTGTTCGTTTGCGATCCCATTTTGTCTTCGAAAAATCCCTGAATAAATTAACACCATTTCCCTACTTAATTCAAGTATTCAAGTGGGAAATTTCATTCATTTTCATTCGTTAGAAATCAAAATGTCTCTCACCTCGTTTCATTATTTTCTCTCCGAAAACATGAAAAATAAAAACTGAATAAAACAAAAACACAACCAAAACCAAGTAGGAAGGCAGGGGAGAAGTTGTACCTTTGGGAATGAAAATGCTGAAGCAGGAGAAGCATCCAAGCAGATCAAATGGCTCAGTAGGAACAATACTAGTCCTTACCTTTTTACGAAGAACAACTTTGGTAATGCAAGAATTACATTTAGGACAGTGCACACTGTGCTGATCTAACTTCTCTACAACCCTCTCAAATTCAAATTCTATTTCTTCATTGCTTTCTTTATGATTGAGTTTGTTAATGTTGACAAGTTCTTTTGTTCCTTCACTCAACAGTTTGAAAAGCATGTATTCTTCTTCACATGAAATTTCATGCTTCACAGTTTCCTCATCTTGATGTGTAACGACACTTCTCAGGATCTTTTGGATGTCTATTTTTTTCAGTTTTACTTCCAATTCTTCTTCTTCTCTGGTACTCCCATTAGCCTTAGAAAGAGAGGAATCTACTGTAGTATAATAAGTTTCAGAAGATCTTATTTCAGAAGGTTCAGTACCTGCTGGAAGCACATGTCCAGGATTTTAATTTAGGGGACAAACACATGTACTAACTAAAATTTACAACAACCAAAAAAAAAAGAAAAAAGAATTATAACATAATTTTCATTGGCATAAAAAGTGAAACAAACATTAAAACATATAAATAGACAGTTTTTTTGGTAAATTACAATACACCTCATGAAATTTGTTTAAAACACATATTACTCCATATGGTTTTGAAAATTACAAATCTCTCTTATTAGAATTTATCATTTAATAGAGTTGATCAGAAAAATGAAATTAACTGTCCTTCTATACAACAATGAAATAACTAGAATTGTTAATTGAAAGACATTTTTAAAAATTGTTAATTAACTTAATGGTGGATTGATAAAAGAGGTTATTTGTTATGCGGTTAGAAATTTTAAGAGACGTGACGTAATTTTCAAAACTATAAAAGCAGTTAGCATTTTAAGTAAATTTTAGAGAGTGTATTTGTAATTTACCCAACAAATTAAGTGTAACAAATTAGATTATCACTACACATGTATGGAAAGACGAGAGAAATATTATATGTGTATGAGAGGGTTCAAAAACGTCGTTGGAAAATTCGAAGATCTTCGAAGATCTTTGAAGAAAAATTCGAATTCTCTAGAAGATGATGAGAGACTTAGATTCTTCAATAGTCTCAACTAAGAACACAAAAGTGAAGAGATGATGGAGATAAGAGATTGGGTGAAGAAGAAGGCAAAATAGCTAGAGAGAGAATAATGGTAAGGCTCTCTTGTGGATCTTCCATTTTCACTCTCAAGGTTGATAATGGAGAAGGGAAATTAGTTCTTTCCAAAAAATTATCTCTCCAAAATCCATCCCTTGTAAAGCTATGGGTAGGTGCTATTTATAGACACCTCATGATGTAGGATGGAGTTTATGTGCAAAGCACATGGGGAATATTCTCTCTAACCACCTTATCCGAGGAGGTGACCTCTCCGAGGATGAGGAAAACCCTCGAAGAGGAGATCAACCTCTCGGAGGGAGAACCTTTCTTCTTAGCCACACCTAACTAGTGATCCCCAATAATCCCAAAGGGTCGAGGTAGTCCTAGAGGACCCCCCGCTGCTAAATATTGTCGAGTCTCATGGACCCCCCGGGGTCGTGCCACCTCGACCCGGGTATAGGCTAGTTTAACTGAGGAGTGAATTTATCTCTACTCACCGTCCTCGGGATCGGGTCTTTTGTTTGAACTCCATTATGCCCATGGTTCTGGTGCGTAGATCCCGGAAAGTTCCGAGTCTGCAAATGTTTTGGGACTCATTAATGGAGCGGCTCTTAGATTGCGTCTAAATCCATTCGCAGCCAAGTGCTTCGGATCTCTAGGTTCGTGGATCCGAACCCTTTCGAGTCCGAACTTGAGTCTCTAAGTTCGCGGATCCGAACCCTTTCGAGGCTTAGAGCGATTCGGCCCGTTTGATGGTGATTAATCCGGGCCCACCAATCTTGGACTTGCGATAAATTCGGGCCCCACCAATCTTGGGCTATTGGGCCTAATTAATTTAGCGGACTCAAATTAACTCCTCTTACAATATGTCACCATTTTATAAAACTATACTCATGATTAGTTCTCTTATTTGAAAATAATTACTAAGCAATTAATGAAAACAAATTCTTGCTACATAATCTGATGTAAAATGGTGAAAAGAACTGGTGCATATATAGGGCATGCTTGATTTTGTTTCAAGTTAGCAGCCGATAATCAGAAGTAAAAATTTAAAAAAAATTCTTTGTTTGCTTCTCAATAATCAATCTTTTTTTATTTATATACTCTATAGAAAATGTTACGTATAATCTTATTTCTGATTCATGTTCCATACGCATAAACTGAACCAAATACTAACAGAGAAAAAAATATATTATAAACATCTCCATAAAGTGCATGAAACAGCACATATAGTAGCCATACCTCCAATCTCTTCCATCTTCTCCAGTACACTTCCATTGATCTCTTCTTCTTCATCCTCGTCAGTATTCCTACCATTGCCATTGGCAGCAGTAATAGTGTCGTTCTGATGCTGAGGCCGCTGCTGCAGCCATTGCAAACCGACTTCCTCCACCGCTTCCCATGTCTTGACCGCCACTGCTTCCATCTCCACCACCACCTCTTACGTTTCTTGAAACTGAGTTGCAGTAACTAGCTCATTTCTTGCATTGCATTTATAACCAAAACTTTTGAGGCAGTGATTAATGGGAAAATAATTAACAAAGACTTAAAAGGGTTGTTGTTTAGGCATATGTGAATACGCATTGTGATTAACAAATAAAAATAGATATGATAATCAATCATCCATGTGAGTTGTGCTTCAGTTATGTTGGTAATTAATTAATTAATTAACTTATCAAATTTACAAACCGTTGTGTTAGGGATCTTGTCTAAGCAAAATCTCTCCCTTGTGCAGTGCATTTCTAGTGGCGGCGCCACTATGTTTCGGAGTATTCACTAGAATAACTGGAATAAATAAATAAATTATTAAATAACACTAATAATAAGATATATTTTGGATAAAATTTTACTTTTATAAATTTTTGTGAACACCTTACGAACCATTTATCACCTCTCCAAAAAAAAAAAAAAAAAAAAAAAATTGGGCACACGTTGATGCCACTCTGTTACTTTGAAATTTATTTTGAACACCATGAGTTATTACGATTTTTAAATGTGATCTTTCTTGATTTTTGTAGTGGTGATTTGAACCTACTTCATTTAAATTTTGAATCCACTTCATTAAAATTTTGAATACCTCACTCCATGTGATCGTATTAGGAGACTAGATTAGAAGTTGAATTTTGTCCACATACAACTCCGATGTATTTGTTTGAGTTATTTTTGCGTTTTGTTGGGTTTGTGTTGTATTTATGATTGTGTGTTGGATTTTCTTTCATAACTGAATGTATAGTTTGATATTATTCTCATAATATGTGTAATATATCTTCTATAATTAACAAAAAGAAAAATTACCTGAAAAAAATTCCGAGAAATATTTGCTACTAAATGATATGGTAAGAATTTCATAGCATTAGAATTTTGAAGTAAAATCATGTGACTAAAAATGATTAAATGAGAAATATGAATTTTTTTAGACAGAAGATCTTGTACCTACCCAATGCTGTAAAACCTCCAAATCAATGAATACAAAAATGTTGGTGGTACAAGTATGTAATTGTTGATTTTTTTGGCTTTCGAAAGTTAATAATGTAATTTGGAGCGTGTCGGCAAGGATAAATCAATCCTTACAGAATTTAATTGACAACCAATTATCAGACGATAGTGTTGAAATTCTTTCAGTTTTAATGAAGAGGACTTTTACTGGTGGCTTATTTCAGAAGTAATTTATAAGAAATAATAAATACAGAACAATTTAGAAACTGAATTTCATTGAGTAAATAAGAACTTACAATGAAATGATCCAGTCTTGAAAAGGTTTACAGCAACGACTACTTGAAACTACTCCTAGGAAACGAAGTGCAATACATGAATTGAAATGTTGAAATGTAAAGAATTGGAAATGTAAAACTGGAAAGAAATATGAAGTAAATAAACTAGTTTCTGGATCTAAAAATGGTTATTTATAGGCAAACATTTGTAGGAAAAAATTACCTAAAACTACTCATTCTTCCACCTCCTTCATTTCATACTCCACGATCTTCCATAACTTCTTTCAACCTCCACTTCATGTTCCATGTTCTCCACTTTGTTCTCTATCATCTATTTATATTTCATAACTTCTCATAACCTTTAAATGAGTAGGAGGATGCCACATGTTCTGTAATTATATAAATAATAAAAATTACAGATTTATAGTGCCAACATTACCTCCTGCGGCCCTTAAAAATGATTACTTGAATTTTTGAAGGGTCAAACCAAACACATGACTAATTTAAGCAGCAAAGTGCTTCGAATAATATCAACCAAGTACTTTGAATGATATAATAGCACGAATAAAGTACTTCAAATGAGCATGAAATTATGACTAGATGTCTCGAATTTTATATATATATATATGCCTTGAAGGGTTATTATATATGTACTTCGAATCAGCATCAATCTGTTGAAGGAAATTAAACAATTTTATTTTACTCGTACTTCAAACACTTAGAAAACTTGGAACCTTTTGAAGTAGGTTCATGTTGCTGGCACTTAAAATCATTCAGAACCTCATATTTTTAAGGCAAAGCCAATGATTCACCTTAACAAGCTGTTACACATGCTAAATAACAAGCTTCAAATATGGTATAAAGGACCAAAACTCACCCCTTTATGGTCTAAGTGTTTATAAATGACCAAATTCATCATTCGAAGGTTTTACAGAAAAGCTTTGTAGGATAACCACATATTTTCGAGGCAAAGCTAATGATTCACCTTAGCAAGCTGCTACACATGCTAAATAACCAGCTTCGAAGGTGGTTTAGAGGACTAAAATCATCCTTCAAAGGTCAAAGGTGCCACCGACAAAGGACAAATTACATCCTTGGAAATACTTGGCAAAGTTTCGAAGGTTCACAACCACCAGTTTTGTTTCTTCAAAGCTGTTGTTGAGGCAAGACGGAGTACTTCGAAACTTACAAAATTATGACAAAAGGACTTTCGAAACAACTTTTGGCTAACTTCGAAGGTTCACAACCACCAATATTGTTTCTTCGAAGTTGTTGTTGATGCAAGACGGAGTGCTTCGAAACTTACAAAATTATGGCAAAAGGGCTTTCAAAACAACTTTTGGCAAACATTGTGGTTATTCAAATTTTGTATATTCTGGTTCACACATAATTAATGCAAATATTAATTTTATGCTTCGAACCAATTATTAATTCTCTGAAGACACCAAAACTGTTGTTCTTCGAACCAACTTTTGTAGAATACCAGTTATATGTTCATGTAACAAATGGCTATAAAAATGTTTATCAGTAAAGCCACTAATTATCATGCAAAAAATAGGCATTATTTGACAATTAATTAATTACCATTTTACATATATTTGAAGGGAGGTACACATTTCGAAAGCCTTCTCGTTCCATGTTACATTTTGAAGGTGTTTATTGATGACAAAATCACAATTTGAAAGTCACATATGTTACTAAAGGATCAAAGTCATCCTTCGAGAGTGCTCACGACATCTCTTCGAACCAAATCCAAAGAGTTGGATTAATAACTCTCACATGTTCTTAATAACATGCTTCAAAGTGTCTTGGGACATGCTTCGAAAATAACCACAAAACAAAATGGTGATGGTTTTATGGATTAACTAATAATCATATTTTTGGCCCAATATATTGCAATAACGAAATATTATTTGTTAGCTATTTCATCAAAGTCAACGTTTGATGTGATCCACAAATCCAAAATGGATTTTGAACAACAAAAGTCATGGTATAGTATGACAATGAAAATTCATACTTTTTGACACTTTGAAAAATGTCAAAAATTGTGAATTTATGAACAGTGGCTTGTTTATTATTCTCGACCATGTTTGGTTTATAAACATGGCTTTCACCAAATTGATTTTCATAGTTATTTGGCAAAGTGGACTGTTTTTCCATGTTAGCCATTAATGGCTTATGAAAATCCTTCATAGGTATTTTATTTTCATGACTTGACTCTCTAAAATTGGTTTTTGGCCCCCCCTGAGCCCTGCATGGAACATCATTCTTAGCCAAATTTGGCTCAAGAACATGTTTCTTTGTTATATTAATATTATACAAGTGCGAAATAATCTTCTTGTATAATCCTGTTGATCAAGTTTGCACTCCTCCAAACGTCATTGCTTTGCCACCTGAAAACACAAACGTGAGCTAACCGGCGGGTGTGTGCCGGAAACCCCTCCGATGTCTAAGTCAGTAACTAGACAATAGACAATAAGCTCTGTGTGTCACGACCCGCTCCCCATACCCAAGGGTACAGGGAGTGGGTCGTGACACTGTGTATTCTAGAGTAAAAATTGGGATACTTGTACATAGGTCCTGCTATGAGCTTTTATAGGTTCTTCCTGGCACAATCCTAGTAGGATTCCAACTCTCCTTCTAAGAGTCCTTCTAGTAGGATTCCAACTCTCCTTCTAAGAGTCCTTCTAGGAATCACACACCCTGCTCACTACCAACCAAGTGAGATGGTTTTGCACAATCCTAGTAGGACGCTACTCTCCTTTGCAGAGCCCTTCTAAAAGTCTTAAGCTCAATGAAGAATGTCTATCATGATAACACTCTGACTTCCTCCAGTCAAGTAAAATGGTTACCTCCTTTGTTTAAGCTGCTGTAACCTAACCGAGCTATATTACCTCGGTCATATACTCAATTAAGTAATGATGCAGATGGCATTCGGCCGAGCTGTACCAAGCCCGGTCTCCTTTCTCACCAACACCTCGGCTAACCACCAGACCCACTTGTTTAGGTAGCTCGGTCCACAGTACCTTTGCCCAGCTTGGAGTTTATACAACATGGGACCGAGCTATTCGAAGCCCACACCTCGGCCTTTAGTCCGGCCCAAAACAGAGACTAAAGGACCGTAGCTCAGCCAATATTTATTTATAAATTACCCTCTCAATTGCCCCTTAATCCCATCTGCGAAGCATGATTGGGATTACTGACTTTCAGCCGAGCTACTGAAGTCCAACCGCGTTGAAACAACGATTCTGGCCGAGATAAATGTAGCACTTGCACCCTTTTTAAAACTTTTAGGAAGTGTATTTGAATCATTATTATGTTTTGGAAACCTTTGGTGTTGTTATGGGTTGGTTTTGGAGGAGTATAATCCGAATTAAACTTGTTGGGTTTGGTTGTTCGCGCTTATTCTTGTCAAAAGTTCCTTGGAGACTTAGAAATTCCATTCTAGGGTCGACACCAGCCTTCCTAGGGTCGACCCTTACCTGTTGGTGAAGTTTTGGAGGAGTTGCTGGAAAATAGGGTAGACACTAGACTAGGAGAGGGTCGACCCTCTTCTGTCTGTGTGTTGGTTGCTGGAACATAGGGTAGACACCAGTCTGGGGTAGGGTCGACACCAGCAGTGTAGTCAAGCTTAGTTTTCCCAGATTTTTCTCTTTGGTGTCGACACCACTGTTGCAGGGGTCGACCCCTGCAGATTTTTTTTTCAGATTGTAGTCCGACTTTTGGCCCTAATTTTTGGGGGTTTTGACTTGATATTTTGGGTTGACTTTGGGGCTTATTTCTAATTTTACCTAGTGCTATAAATAGGCCCTCATTTGACCCTTTTCTTTATTTTCTTTCTCTCTTTTCTCCCTTTAAACCGTGGGTCTCTCTCTCTCTCTTTCCAAAACCACTTTTTGCTCAAAAGTCTTTAGATCTACTCTCTTGGAAGCATCTTCTTGCCTTACTCCTTTGAGAAAGATTGTAGATCTCGTCAAGAGTTTCGTTTTGATCCAAGTAGAAGTTGGTTTCGACAACTTTGGGTTTTCAACCTTTTTGCTTATCTTCTCTTCCAAGCTTGAGGTAGGGACATTCTTGAGTTATATATACAAGTTTTGCCACCTTTATGTTGGTTTTAAGAGTTTTCATATAGTTCCTTGTTAATTTCAATCTTGTGTTTTGAAAATGTAGAGATGTTTTAAATATGGGTTGTATTCCAACTCTTTTATAAATCCTAGAAGGTTTTCCTTTGAGTTATATATATATATTTATTTATGAAGTTTTTAGTTGATCTTGTAACTCTCCTTGAGAAATTTCGAAAATCGGTTGGTGGCTCAAAGGATTGATTGTTTTTGTAAAACAAACTCTACCTTGTGTACATTTAGAGATTTTTTTGAAATTTTAGACAATTTGAGCTGAGATTGAAGTGTGTGGTGCGATTTTATAAAAGAGATGAACAATGTTAGGTTTTTGTAAAAACTAGAAATTGGGATTTTTTTTGGAAACATGAGGAAAACTATGAAATTCTCTTTTCTTGCGTTAAACAAGTAAATGAGTGTGGATTTCACATTGTGATATAAAGAAATGATAATTTTCATGATATAAGAGAATGGAGGACTTATTTTTAAACTATTGTTGAATGTATAGAAATATTTAAGTGGAAGATGATAATTGTTGTGCATTATGGATTGTGAAAATTAATGTTTGAAAAACATTACATGTTGCATTGATGAGACCATATTGCTAAGAATTGTGAAAGGTGAAATTGTGGCTAAGTGTAGATAACATGTGGTTATCTTGGGAAAGAGTAATAAAAAGAGGTAATGGAAAAATGTGATTGTTGATGTTATTGTGGAGACTTGGAAAATGAGAAATTGTTTATGAAGTTATTATATAAGACATGAGTATGTATGATTGAGGAATGGGAAATTGGTATATACCATGGATTGTGGGAATTGCTATGAGTTGAGGGTATATATATATTATTTTGTGAAATAACATTGAAGAAAGAAAATGAGAAAATGTATTTATTCAATATTGTTGTCATGTACTTGAATGGAGAAATGTTTTGAGTTGTGGAAAATCATTGCATTGCATATGCATTCAATTGTTATCTTTGCATTATAAATTTTGATTGAAGATATCTATTTCATGAAAGAAAATAAAGTTGTGATACGAATTATGGAAATGTGAAAAGGGGTAAATACGGTGGTAAGTCCGGTTAGGGGGTGTAGATGAATTTTGTTAAGTTGGCCTGAGTGTCCTTGGTGAAAGACCAGAAAGCCGCGCGGATAGGTGTCGAGCCTTCCGGTTAATCCCTGTAAAAATGACTGTTTGGTAGTACTCGCAGAGTCTACTTGCAGACACCAGCCTAGGGATTACCAGTGTCATATTTACTGCCCATCTGTTGATTAAAATTGGAAGTTTGACATGTGTTGAGATTGCAAGATTTTATTTGAAAAATTGAAATCTTCAAAGAACATGAAATGATATTTCCTTAAAAGAGCATGGCATGGCATTGACATTTGCATTTTTATTGAGAATTGCATAACTGTATATACTTTGTTAGAATTCTCTACTGAGCTTTATGCTCACCCTTATGGGATTTTAGTACAGGCAAAGACGTGGTGATCCCGCTAAGTTGAGGGCGCGGATAATTGTAAAGAGTACATAGCTCTTATTTTGTTGTGATCTTTTTGTAAAGCCAAGGGCTAATATGTATGGGTCTAAGAGACCATTTTGTGTAACCGGGCTATCGCCTTGGAAGATGTAAGCCCTTAAGGGCATTTTAATTGTTTTTGAGACTAGATGCTTCACATGTTATAGATTTATGTATTCGTTATGTTGTGAATGTGAATTGCAAGCGAACCTTTTGTATTTAATCCTTTTATTATATATGTGATGTTGGAGGGATTATTGTCATTGATTAGTGAATGTTCATTAGTGTGAGTAGTTCATGTTGAAATATTTCGGGGCGTTACAATAAAACTATGATTCTAGTTGAACTAAAGCTTGTTCGGCATCCTGAAATTGCGTTGGTCGCATGGCTTGTCGCCCCAAAAAAGTCTGGCATCATGTCCTTACCAGGACGCGTCAATTGTCCCTTCATACTATGCCAGCCGTTTCACGTTGCCCAATTTTTTTTTGAAAAGGCCCGCCGTTTTGTCTTCAACATTTATAACCTTTGAATTCGCAATCGCACAAGAAGGCATTCTTTCTGTGTAATCGGGCTATATGTCCCACCTTTGTAATCATCGCCCAATTGATGAAAATTTTCGATCTCTTTGCTCGGTTACCTTGTTTCTTTTTTAATGTTTTGCATCATTCTGATTGCACGTCTAGCCGAATTAATTAGCTTGGCCTTACCTGATCTTGCCAACCTTCTTGAGCCGTGATTCTTATCTCGGCTGAAGAATGAAAAATTTGTTAGTCAAACCCGCTAACCTTCCTGACCCTAGATCCTCATCTCGGCTAGAGGAAGATAAATTGTTGGTCATGCCTGCCAACTTTCTTCAGCCTAGATCCTTATTTCGGCTGAAGAGAGCTAAATGTTGGTATTCCTGCCAACCATTCTTCAGCCTAGATCCTTCTCTCGTCTGAAGAGAACAAAAATGTTGGTTATTCCTGCCCACCCTCTTCAGCTTAGATCCTGATCTCGACTGAAGATAACAAAATGTTGGTTATTCCGACCAACCCTCTTCAGCCTAGATCTTGATCTCGGCTGAAGAGAACAAAATGTTGGTTATTCCTACCAACCTTCTTAATTGCCCCCCAGTCGGGCAAAGACTTTTGCGCGGTCAGTCTATTTGTCAACCGTGTTAACTCTTGCCAAAGGCTTTTTGTCTGGTATCACTGTTGTGCCGGACTCTTCCTTGGTGCGCGCCCCATCTTTCTTTACCCGGATGTGTTGATGCACTCTCTCCATCAGGGCTTCCATAGTAAGAGGTGGCGTCATTGTCATTGAATCCCTCAACTTATTGCCAGCCGACAAACCTTGTTTGTACCGTGCGATAGCTAGGTTTGTGGGGCAATCTCCAATCTGATTAAAAGTCTCCCAATACCGGTTATTGTGAGACCCCAATGTTTCCTTCTCGCCCATATCTATGAAGAGAAGCTGGTCAATCTCTACAGGTGTCTTGGTGTTTGTTCTGAATCTGGTCACAAATGCCTCTGCTAGTTGCTCCCATGAAATTATGCTACCTTTTGGCAACCTTTCAAACCATGTTAGACCTAGGTCACCCAGGCTGGAAGGAAATAGGATACATATTAGAGCCTCGTTTCGCCGATACACCGCCATAACCTGGCGGAAGTGGCTCAAGTGCATAGAGGGGTCCGACTTTCCCTCATAAATAGTGAATTTAGGGTGGTGGAAGCCGGAGGGTAATGGTGCGTTCTCTATCGCTGGAACGAATGGCGAACTCTGCAACCTTGCTAACGCTTTATCTGCCGGTTCATAGGCAAGACGCGGCTCTGGCATTCCAACCTCGACACTCCCATGTGTTTTAGGAGCCAACCGTTGTAATGCGGAGACTCTGCAGGGGTCGTGAGCCTGATTGTCTTCTCTCCTTCGAGCCCTTTCTTCAAGTACTGTCCGCGGGTCCGCCGTCCTAGGCAACTCTGTGTGCCTAGATGTCGTTTGGTGCGTATGCGAGAGTCGATACCTGCTTCCCTCTGTTTGTGACCTTTCAGTCATCGTTTTCTCAGACCTAGAATAACGAGTCCTAGAAGTCCTTGATTGAGTGTCGCCTGTTCTAAGGCTCTTACTTTCTGCTTGCGATGGTGTGGTATGTCTGTCACGATCTTCTGAGTAGTGAGGGGGCATGTTGCCTTTGCGTCCCTCTCCTGTCGCCACCCATTTTCCCTTTATCTAGCGCTTCATTGTCTCCATGTCCGCCACCATTCTCCTTATTAACTTGTTTTGCTCCCTTACGCAATCCTCCAGAACTTGAGGATCCAACCTTCGCCTCTGTCTTTCAGGACATTGAGAGCGACGGGGACTAGTGCCCCGTCTCTTCCTTGTGTCCCTCTGAGAGTTCCGTCGCTGGGGTTCTAAGTCCGCCATGAGTGGGATAGAAAGTAAACCTTCACGCCTCCCACTCCCCTTCGGGGTTTGCCCATTAATAGCAGGTTGCGACAAGTCTTCATTGTGTGCCATTGCTTTCAACTAAAGAGGAAAACTCGATCAAAAGGTTTTGTTCTTGGTGAAATTTCCCACAGACGGCGCTAATTGTATGAGTGCGAAATAATCTTCTCGTATAATCCTGTTAATCAAGTTTGCACTCCTTCAAACGTCGTCGCTTTGCCACCTGAAAACACAAACGTGAGCTAATCGGCGGGTGTGTGCCGGAAACCCCTCTGATGTCTACGTCAACAACTAGACAATAGACAATAGACAATAAGCTCTGTGTATTCTAGAGTAAAAATTGGGATACCTGTACATAGGTCCTGCTATGAGCTTTTATAGATTCTGCCTGGCACAATCCTAGTAGGATTCCAACTCTCATTCTAAGAGTCCTTCTAGGAATCACACACCCTGCTCACTACCAACCAAGTGAGATGGTTTTGCACAATCCTAGTAGGACTTTACTCTCCTTTGCAGAGACCTTCTAGGAGTCCTAAGCTTAATGAAGAATTTCTATCATGATAACACTCTGACTTCCTCCAGTCAAGTAAAATGGTTACCTCTTTTGTTTAAGTTGTTGTAACCTAACCGAGCTATATTACCTCGGTCATATACTCAATTAAGTAATGATGCAGATGGCATTCGGCCGAGCTGTACCAAGCCCGGCCTCCTTTCTCACCAACACCTCGGTTAACCACCAGGCCCACTTGTTAGGTAGCTCGGTCCACAGTACCTCTGCCCAGCGTGGAGTTTATACAACTTGGGACCGAGCTATTCGAAGCCCACACCTCGGCCTTTAGTTCGGCCCAAAACAGAGACTAAATGACCGTAGCTCAGCCAATATTTATTTATAAATTACCCTCTCAAATATCATAATTTGGCTCTTTAAAAATGGGCTCTTAAACTGCCTGAGCCATTGATGAAATCAACTCTTTACTTTTGCTATTTTTAACCATGGAAACATTCTGAAACATTCACCAATTCCGGCCATTAAAACCTCAATTAAAGACTTGGTAGTGAGAATTGACAACTTATCATTCTATTGGCGAATTTTCATATCAAGCTAATGAATTTCTCCAATTAAATAGTGTCTCTTTTCTTCCACCAAATAATATTGTAAGCGATGGAAGTTTATTTCATCAACAAAATAGATATTTTCTTGAAGATCCAAATTTTTTCTTTCACACCAATATATTTCATTTTGACAAATTTGAATAACAAAATTCAATTTATTTGTCATTTCTTCTTTTATGCTTTCTTCAAGGCGCTCATTTTCTCCTTATCGTCTACATCTAGCCATTATAATAGCCCAACTGAGCGTGCCAAAAAATATATTTTGGCGTTTTTTACTTTCGAAGGTTCATAATGTAATTTGGAGCGTGCTAGCAAGGATCAATCAGTCTTTATAGAATTTTAATTGCCAACCAATTGTCAGACAATTGTGTTGAAGTTCTTTCAGTCTCAATGAAGAGGATTTTTACTGGTGACTTATTTCAGAAGCAATTTATAAGAAATAATAAATACAAAACAATTCAGAAACTGAATTTTATTGAGTAAATAAGAACTTACAATGAAATTACCCAGCTTTGAAAATGTTTACAACAACGATTACTTGAAACTACTCCTAGGAAACGAAGTGCAGTACAGGAATTGAAATGCTGAAATGTAAAGAACTGGAAATATAAAACTAGAAAGAAATATGAAGTAAATAAATTGGTTTCTGAATCTAAGTCTGGGTCCCTACAATGTAGCAATGAATGACTATTTATAGGCAAACATTTATAGGAAAAAAACTACCTAAAACTATTCACTCTTCCACCTCCTCTATTTCATACTCCATGATCTTCCATAATTTCTTTCAACCTCTACTTCATGCTCCATGTTCTCCACTTTGTTCTCTATCATGTATTCATATTTCATAACTTCTCGTAACCTCTAAATTAGTAAAAAGATACCACATGTCTTATAATTATATAAATAATAAAAATTATAAATTTGTAGTACCAACAATAATAAATAAATATTTAGAGACGGTTGACATGAGATAAATATTTAAATAATTTTCATGTGAAACGTGCATTCACATTTCCACGTCACTCTCTCCGTTGAATTCATTTGTATTTATTTATTTATTTATATGTTAGATAAGATTACTCCTTGGTGTAAGTAAGGCAATAATTGAAGATGCTTGTCGGATTGGCTTCCAGTGTTTACATCTGTGTGGGTACCATATCTATGTGAGAGATTTGATAAAATATTTGATAAATTATTTGGGACTTCTAGCCTTACTCTTCCCCAAATCAATGAATACAAAAATGGTGGTGTTATATGTAATAAATAAATATTTAGAGAGAGTTCGCATTTAATAAACATTTAAATAATTTCATGTGAAATGTGCATTCACATTTCCTCGTCACTCTCTCTCTAATTATGATGACAATCATGGCATGACGTGGGCTTTACGCATATGTTTCTGAGAAAATAACAATTAAGAGGAAGTTTTAAAAAAACAAATTTAATTTTACATATACTAACAATCTTATTAAAAATACAAATAGTTAAATGTGATTGATTATTAAAAAAATAATTAGTATATTTAGTTTCAATTTTTTGAATTTAGTTTTTTGAAAATTGAGTTTTTTGTTTGTAGTGAATAATTTTAAAATTTTAAGTAATTTTTTTCTTTTGAAGATACATCTTATTTAGATGTATTTAAATAGTAAAATATTTTAAAAAAAATATTTTAAAAATTAATAAATACACAAAATATAAAAGAATGTACTGAATTTTTATTTTTTTTTTGGTATTTAGTGAATTTTTTAAAGATTTTTTTTTTCATAAATATTATACTTTTTAAGTGTATTTATATTAGGTGTGTCTAAAAATTAAAAGAAAAATTTCTTAAAATATTTAAAAAAATCATTGAAAACAAAAAAAATATGAAAAATAAAAAAATAGAATTTTCTGAAAAATGTTTTCTGAAAACTAAAGCCAAACCAACTGAATAATATTTAAACTAATGATATTTGGATATAGATGCTTTTAGTAAGATTGTTAGTAAGATTTTAAGTAATATAGGTACTGTTTGATAAAGTTGAAAGCTGAAAATTGAAAATTGTGAATATTGAACAATTTTTTAAGTTAAAAAGTAGTTTGATAAAAATTTAAATATTAAATTAAAAATAAGTTGCTTGATAGGTATAAAATCAAATTTAAGATTTATTGTTTTTAAATTATATATTTTAATTTTTATATTGTGAAGGTAGTGGTGGTGGTAATGGTAGCTGTAGTGGTAGTGGCATGGTGGTGGTGGTGGTGGTGGTGGTGGTGATGGTGATGGTGGTGGTGGCGGTAGTAAATAGTGGCGGTGTTTATGATAATAATAACAATGGTGATAAAAGTGATAGTACTAGTGGTGGTGGCGGTGATATGGTGGTGATAGTAGTGGTGGCAATGGCATGATGGTGGTGGTGGTTGTAGTAGTGGTGGTGGTGAGTTTATAATAGTGTATATTGATACTTATATTTAATATTTATAAATTCAATCAGAATTAAGTAACTTTCATATGACTTAAAACTGATAATATGATTTAGCACTTAAAACTGAATTGATTAAGTGATAATCAATTAAGTCCGCTTGATAACCATAATTGATATTGTGTGAGTGATTTTCTGACCACACTGCCAACTCAGTATTCAGCTGGAGAGCACTGGCAGAATAGATGGCACCTGGTAGACCTGCAACAAAAAGAAGAGACTCTGGCGGTGGTTCGTCCACCCGGGGGCACTCCGACGATCAAGTCAGTAATCTTATCTCTCACAGATAACAAATAGTGCTTAACACGCTAGACAAAACATAAAAAGCATACCTTAGACCCATGGGGGTGTGTCTATTTTATAGCTAATACAATCTTAGTCCCAATAGAAGCCTAGCCCTAATGGACTTAGGATTACTGCTAATCTGGGACTCTCAGTGGGATTAGGATAAACTCTCTAAGAGTCTTATCTTTACCCAAACTGAAGTCTTCTCCCAATCTAGGACTCTTGTCCCTTATCCGCTTATCTCGGATTCCGGTATCCTCGCAGATTACCTCGGCCTAGCCGAGATCATTTTGGCATCATGACCAGGACACGTGACACATCGGCTGACACTTCGGTGTCACCTCGGCCACGTGTTGTCATTCAAAAAGTATGTCCCCACAACTGCCCCCTAGGTTCTATTACCTCGGCATCCTGAGGTGATGGAACCTATATCATTTCTTTCATCTAGCATGTCGGCTAAGCTCGCTTCATCATTTGTTGCCGAAGTCAGAACTCATCGACTCAATATGACCAAGACCTATAGTCTGCTTTTATCAATGCTTTGGAACCAACAACCGAATTCGTTCAAGTTTCTCAACCAAAACCGTCCTCCTAGCTGAGGTATTTGTTTCTTTAAATTAAGAACTCCAAGAGTTTCATTACGCGTATGAGCTGGCATGTACAATATTTCAACCGTTTCTGCCACTCATCTTTCCTCTACTGAGCCGTGTCTAATATGCGTTATTAAGTCGCCTTGCATCTGCATGTGCCGTCTGACAAGCACGTCGTCCTAGGCACACTAATTGCCATTTTGCCACCATTTCATGCGTTTGATCAAAATCAATTCTCTCTCTTCGTCTCTTTACTTTTGCATCCTCATTCTCAAGCTCCCAACTCTTTCTCTCCCAAATCCGCCATTTGCTCCAAACCTTCAAGTTCTGCAATTACTTTTATTCTTCCCCTCTGGTGAAGCTTTCACTGTCCTCTTCCGATTGTAACCGTGACCTGACTCCGGCGTACTCAACACTGGCTTCGTTCCTTTGGTAAGCCACTGTTTAAATTTCTTGTTTTTGCTTCAAAGAACTCCACCGCTGTACTTGCTGCCTTTGCGTTCGTGCTCATGTCTTTGATCGTTTAGCTTTTTGTCTTGATTCCCACTACGTATTGAGCATGTTCGTTTTATGACTGTTTTTGCCCAATCCATTTCTGAACACACACACATTGCTCATATGTTCGTTGATTTCTGCCACTGTTCTTGGCCTTGCACACTTGCACAATTTTTATCACATGTTCAATTCAGTTGTTCACAAATAATCTGAAAGTTTGCCCTTTTGTTAGTGTCCATGTGACCATGTCACATGTGAATCATTTAGGACTCTTTTAATTCTATATGGAATTGAAGACTTCCTTTTTCCCGGATTGAATGGTGTTTTGTTGGCCAGTACATGTCTTATATCTGAAGGAGTTTTCTTGCAAATTAATTAACTTGATACCTCAAGTCTCATGCTAATGTGTTGTTTTTTTTAAACTATAGCCCTAAGGCATTTATTAAGTAAAACTTAGAAGAATTGAAGGTTACTTTCTGGGCTGAATTGTTTTTTTCCTTTGATGGTTGGAACAGCGTTATATGTAGCTGGAGAAGTAGTAGAGGTTGGATCTGGATTCGAGAATTTTAAAGATGGTGACAAAGTTGTAACCATGCTTATTCATGCTGTAAGTGTCATTTATGCCATATTGTGTTCACCTTTCTATTTACTATGTGTCTCTTCACCATTGGCCAAACCGCATAGGCAAACTTGTAGTTAAAAAGCTTTACATGATCACAACTTGTTTCATGAGGAGATGTTAACATCATGCTAAGACAGTGATGGACGGGAAGCTTAAGACAGTAATAGATTCAAATATCCTCTGAGTAAGGCTCAAGATGCTTGGGCTAAGATCATGGATGGTGATGCTGAAGGGAACATCATAGTGGAGCCTTGAACTATCATAATACTAGAAGTGACAAGCACACGCGATGTGTGCGCATATGATCATTTTGTTTTAGAAAAATAAGATTGTAAATTGTATGAAATAATGATATAAATATGGAATTACTTAGGGTAGGGGTTTTTTTTGTGTGTGTGTGTGTAATCTAATTATAAAAGTAGAGGGTTATAAATTTAATCCAAGATGCATGAATAATGTGCAGTGAATTAAGTTAATTAATGTATTTGATGAAGTGTGCTACTTCTGCAAAATTTGTATCTTGTGTTGCTGCATATTCAGCAGCAGACATCATGATGATGTTGTAAATAATAGTATTTGGATGCCTTGCTGATCAGGTAGGTTTGGTCATGTTGGTTGTTAATTGCTGGTTTTAATATGGATTTTTGGTTTTATTTATTAAAAATAAAACATCCAAACTTGAGTTACATTTAAAACATTGTTTATGTGATTTGGGACATTAAGTTGCCGGGCTTAAGAATTGCCTCTCATATACCAATGGACGGGTTTGGAGGGCCAACTTGTGACTTCAGTAGTGTTTTGAGAAATTGGTAAAAAGTTAACTTCTTTATTTTTTTAGTCTATTTTGTGTTTTTGTAGATAAAAAATGTGAGAGATAATGTGACTAAAAATGAGTAAAAAGCTAAAAATTGACTTTTTACTTGCTTCCCAAAAGACCCCTTAATCAATGGGTTGAGATTTAACCCTATATTTTTTTAGTTTTTTTTTTTCTTTCAAATTTCACATTTTTTATCAAGGCCACTGACCAAAATGACGAGAAAGCCAAGTTTCAAACCTTAAGGCTAGGTCCAGGCTCAGACCTAACTCAAGCCTCATTTGGTCCGATTCGAGTTATTTAGGGTATAAACTTGAGGTTGAATTGGGTACTTTCAAACTAAATGATGATGTCAACTATGCAATAACGTTTTACGCGCATTGTCAAGTAAATATTATATGTTCATCAAATTTTGGATAAATATGATATAAACAGGATTTTTGTATAAAAATTGCACACAAAATAATTAGAGAATTTATGATTATTGAAATTTTGAAAAATAATAATATGATATATTATTTTTTTTTATTTATTATTTAAGATTAAAATTTTACTACAATAAAAAAATATCATGCATATCATAAAATATATAGGCCCTGTTTGGAACGATTTTGGAAATATAATTCTACCCACATATTCTAACTTCATGTTTGGTTTCTACTCTCAAATTGTATTTCCACAATCAAGAGAAAACTTTACAGAAAACTCCTGTCTCAGGCGCGATTTTCAATTTTTTTTTCTCTCCAAATTTGGCATAACCAGTCGTCCGGCCGGTTGACCAGAACAATATAAATTCTTTTTTTTTTTGTGCAATTAACATAGGTTAATTTTTATATATTCGAAAAAAATATTTTTCAAATTTTTAAATTTTTTTTATGCGCTTTAATAGAATTTTGAGTTGCATGTTTGGTTATGAATTGTAAGTTTTTGTATCAAATATCATATGTTACATTAAAAATTTCCCACTCAATTCAAAACTCTTTCACTAAACAAATTTTTCACACTCAAATCATAATTCCAAAACTCACAAATTCAAAATACAACTCATACTCTCAAATCATATTTACAAAACTCTACCAAACGCAATCATAATTTCGCCATAAATTCACGTTACAATATGTTTAAAATTTTATGTAATTTTGTGCTTTGTTTTAGATGGATTTAGGCCTTGTTTGAAAAGCCTAAATAAGTCCACACTTTTTATCTTTTTATCTTTTTTTGAGTCACATCAATCAACATCTCCCCTCTATTTTTTTACCTACTTTTTTATAAAAAGTCAAAAAATACACTTAAAAAATTGATTCGTAAACGTTTTAAGGTTCTTGCATCTCACAACGCTGCAATCTCCTAATCTCTCTCTCTCTCTCTCTCTCTCTCTTCCAAATATATATCTGCGTGTATACGAATCTGCTCTGCATGTTGATTCCTACGAACAAACTTCTGAAGTTACGACTCAAGCCTTCTCATGTACTGAAACAGTCTGTTTCCATGCTCTCATCTTTTTCTCTTCCTTTTCCACCCAACCAAACAGTATCATCAGCATCCGTAGACGATACCATTTCTCGCATATCGCCTTTGATAAACCAACCCAATTGGGAACAAAGCAATCCCCTAAAATTACTGGTTTCTCACATTCCTCCACACGCAGCTTCCAATGTTATTGCACAGCACAGTCACAACATCGAGCTTGGGATTCGGTTTTTTAGATGGGTATGCAAGCAATCAACGCATTGCTATGATTTAGATAGTAGAATTTATCTATTGAAGTTAATGGTATGTCGTGGTTTATTTGTGATTTCACATAAAGCTATGATTTTTCTGATCAGAGAGTGTAGTAATGGCGAGGATGAGATTATGAAGTTAATGGATGTGATTGAGAACATGCGGGAGATTGGGTTTAGGCTTAATTACCCTTGTTATAGCTCTCTTTTGATGTGTTTAGCTAAGTTGAGTATGGGTTCTTCGGCATTTTCGGTGTGTCGAAGAATGGTAGATGATGGGTTTGTTCTTGGGGTTATTGATTACAAGTCTATAATTAATGCCCTGTGCAAGAATGCATTTGTTCAAGGAGCTGAGATGGTTTTATCAAGAGTTTTGAGAGTTGGATTTCATTTGGATGTTCATATTTATACCTCTTTGATGTTGGGTAGTTGCAGGAAAGGTGATCTGGTGGAGGCCTTCCGGGTGTTTGATATAATGTCTGAACAAGATGGCTGTAACCCCAATAGTGTTACATACTCGATACTGATCCACGGTCTATGTGAAACCGGTGGGATTGATGAAGCATTTCGATTGAAGGAAGAAATGAGTAAAAAGGGTTGCCAACCAAGTACACGTACATATACGGTCCTCATCAAAGCCCTTTGTGACATAGGATTGACTGACAAGGCTTTATGCTTGCTTGATGAGATGGCTATGAAGGGATGTAAACCAAATGATCACACTTACACTGTATTGATAGACAGGTTGTGTGGCGAAGGAAAGATTGAGGAAGCTAATGGGATGTTCAGAAAGATGTTAAAAGATGGGTTGTTTCCTGGCACGGTAACTTACAATGCATTGATCAATGGTTACTGCAAGGATGGGAGGGTTGTCTCTGCTTTTGAGCTACTTAGTTCGATGGAAAGGAGAAATTGCAAGCCTAATATCCGCACCTACAATGAGCTAATGGAAGGGCTGTGTAGAGTAAATAAACCTTTCAAAGCGATGTTGCTATTGAGAAGGGTCGTTGATAATGGCCTATTGCCCAGCAGAGTATCCTACAACATTCTGATTGATGGGTTTTGCAGGGAAGGTCAACTTAGTATGGCATTCAACATAATGAATTCAATGGACACACTTGGCATTGAACCTGATTGTCTTACTTATACCACATTAATTGATGGGCTTTGCAAACAAGGGAGACCAGAACAAGCAAATGGGGTCTTAGGTTTGATGATGAAGAAGGGAATATCACCTGATGAAGTAACATTGACTGCTCTTATTGATGGGTATTGCAGGAATGGTGAAGCTGGAACTGCATTTATGCTTTTTGAGAGAATGGTTGACCGTAGGCGTTTGATGAGCCCGCATATATTCAACTTATTCCTTCATGTTCTCAGCAAACAAATTAGGGTGAACGAAACAAATGCAATGTTGGGGAAGATGGTAAAGTATGGTTTGGCTCCTTCTGTAGTGACTTACACAATATTAATTGATGGACTTTGCCGAGCAGGTAGTACTAGGCATTCTTTAAACATCTTAACACTTATGAAACAAGTTGGTTGTCTCCCAAACGTTTACACTTACACTGTTGTCATCCATGGCCTTTGCCAACAAGGGAGAGTGGATGAAGCAGGGGCTCTTCTCTTCAAGATGTCTCTTTTAGGATTGTCTCCAAACCACATTACATATGCTACATTGGTAAAAGCACATGTTAAAGCTGGTAGGTTGGATTGTGCCTTTAAGATTGTGAGGGCCATGGTTAAAAGTGGTAGTCAACCAAACAGTCATATCTACTATGCACTGCTTATGGGGTTTGTCATGTCAGGCAAAGCAACAAATGAAGGAGCCATAAGTTCTTTAGGTGGTTTAGGTGCTAATTCCTCGCTTATAATGGAGAATGATGATGATTATGTTTCCAATCATGTTTTCAGAGAAATGGATGTTGACAATGCTTTTGAACTTCTAGATAAGATCAAGGAATGTGTTGGTTCCACAGTGGATTTGTACAATTTGTTAGTTATGGGTTTGTGCAAAGTTGGAAGAATGTCAGAAGCAGGTCATCTTGTCCAAGATATGGTGAGACGTGGTTTCTTTCCTGACAAAGCTGTCTCTTCTTTGATCATTGAGCACTTCTGCAAGGAGAAGAACTTTGATTATTGTCTCGAGTTCATAAAACTAATTTTCAATAACGGTTTTATTCCATCTATTTCATCGTACTGTTCAGTGATACTTGGCCTTCGCAAAGAAGGGAAGGTTCAAGAAGCCGAAAAACTGGTCTCTGATCTCTTACGATATGCTGATGTTGATGAGAAAGCTGCAGTATCACCCTATATTGAGTTCTTAGTGAAGGAAGATGAACCCTACGAATTCCTTGAGGTTCTAAAACTTGTTGAGCAAATGCATCAGAATGAGAGGCCAATTATTTAATTTCTAATCCCTTTTTTTGGGTAAGAATCAAGCATGCAACATGATGCATCAGCCTTAGATCATTACCAAATGTGGATTATTTAGTGATGACAGCATAGACATCTTTAGGGGATCATTTGGGTATACCAAGGTTTTCAAGAGATTTATCATATCTTGTTTAATCTTCATTTAGATCTATTAACATCAATAATTAGTATTTGTACTACTATTCATCTCAACAAAAACCAAATTTATAAGGCTTCTTACATAATCATTCAGCAGAATAAATCAAAATTCTATGCCAATTTCATATACTCTGCAGAAACCTTATTAAAGTTCATTTGGAATTTTTTGTTGAACTTTCCATTTTTCTGCATTTTTTGTTTTTGTTTTAGTATTAAGCTCTGAAATCTTACTTCTGAAACTCAATGCAACAGACCAATACCAACTTTAAGAAACTATTGTATGTTAGGAAGTTAGGAACTTTATTCACAGTAATCAGTTGTTAAAGGCATTCAAATCTCAAATCTGTTGAAGGATGTAGAAGTGATTAGTATTGGAACTAATGAATTTATGCTTGCAGCCTTCCATGGACTCTGACATACATGGATAATGCTTGTGAACCGTAATGAGGCATGTGATTTTTCTTTGATGAAAAATAGAGAATGTTTAGTCTTGGCTTGGTTATTTGCCACCACAGTGTTGGCCGTCACTTTTGTGTTTCTGAGATGATGGTTTCTACCAAATAGAATGGCAGTTGCAGCCTTCTTACATGTTGCATTCCATAATGAAGTTGCCGTCTTATAATGACACATACTTCATGTAACATCTTTGATACTCTTCATTTTTCATATTCTGCCAGGTGGATCCATAATTGAATTTTTAGGCAAATGAATGGAAAGGATCTGGTGGTATTTTTCAAAATTTATTATGATTGATATGAGCCTGTACTTGGGTTCACAATAATTTTCTCATGTCTTTCATTTTGATTGCAGGTTTTTCATCACCAGCTCTGTTCTTGACCTTACAATAGTGGGTGTAGATGCCATGGATGGAGACTCAAATGCTCAGGGGCAGCAGCCTCACTACTTGAAAACCTGCTCTAAACCAAATCTGGAGCTGGGTAGTGTAGTTTACCTTCTAGGCTACACACAGAAAAATGAGTTGACAGTTGGTGAAGGTAAAGTTGTTATAGCCACGGACAATCTCATAAAGCTGTCCACTGACAGTGTAACTTGGAGCCCTGGGTCTGCTGGTTTTGATGTGCAAGGCAATCTCGCATTCATGGTCTGTGATCCCATGAAGCTAGCTACATCTCCAAACACAAAATCCTCTTCAACTTCATCATCATCGTCGTCATCATGGAAGAAGGACCTTCCTATGCAATTCGGTATCCCTATCCCCATCATCTGTGATTGGTTAAACCAGCATTGGGAGGGTAACCTTGATGACCTCAACAAACCCAAGTTACCTCTCATCCGGTTGATGTCTGCTGGCCAGAAGAGTGATCATTCTTGTGCTTCCTTCACAATGAGGAGGGTCTTCAAGTCAACGGAGCGTGAAAATGTCGTAACACCATCATCATCAAATGTAATGTCAAAAACAAAGGATCAGCCAGGTCCAAGCTGTTCTGCTGCAGCAAATACCTTTGTTGATGAAACCCTGACCACCGATCCACATGCTGCAACCCATGTGCAGGGGATTCCAACACCAGAAATTTATGACTCACCAAAGTTAACCTCAGTCCCTGTAAGATTGAAGGAAAATACCCAATTCCAGCTTTTAGATATTAATTTTCCACCAAAGGTTGCCAAAACTCCAGCTTTGCCACAGTCTACCAACAGGCTGGCCCCTTGCTCAGATGAGAATTGTGTCAAGGAACTTCCCCTGCAGCAACCATTGAGAGAAGAAGAAAGATTTAGTGGCAGAGGACAGCATGGTCCCATGGCAGATGCTGACATTTCCTCAACAGGTTCTGTAAATGGGGGCCATAGTGAGGTACAGTCCAGTTCGTCCCCAGTCAAGGTTTCAGAGATGCATAATGGGTATAGCAGTGAAGGAGCGACTACTATGTATTCTGCAGAAACAGCTGAAAGTCGAAATTATCCGACTCCTAGGGAGGGAAAGTTTCAGCAAGTCGGGAGGAGCCAGAGCTGTGTGAATTACAACAGATGGGGAGCTGTTCAAAGGAATCCTGTGGTTCGCAAGACAGTGCTAGAAAACCAGAGGAGCTTTGTGCAAGGAAGAAAGATCTATTCACAAGGGGCAACTTCTCAAAGGAGTAATGACTTCTACGGCCCTACAGTTTCCTCCATCATGAAAAACCGAAACAATTCAGATCAGCGAAACAGGCCGCGGCAAAACACAGTTCATTCATCTCCGAGATGGATGTTCTGACAAGTGTGATACAAGTGGTCTTTTTTTGGTTGAATGCAGAGCCATTTAATTTCCATTTGCCCATACTGTACCTAGTTTATTGTGACTATATGTGCAGAACAATTCAAAGATAAATAAGAAATTCAGCAAGAGTTTTGTTTATAATCAGATTAAATGCTTCTTCTTCTTCTTCGTCTTCTTCTTCAATAGTTAAATGTTCTAACCCATTTAATTATTGTTACTATATGTGCAGTACAATTCAAAGGTAAACAATTCTGATTGTGTTTTTCTTTTCTATTTTTTTGGGTGGTTCTGAAACTTAAGATGTCTATTGCTAGATTTCAGCAATATGTTTTCCTTATCAGAAACAAATCCACAATGGATCAAAATTTTGGAGGGAAAAAAGCATATACAATCGAGGTAAAGTTTCCATTCAATCGACTTTTTTGCTTTCTGATTGTGTTAAGATGGTGGGGAAAATTCACATTATGTATGCTAAGCTCTGTCAGCATAGATTCTTCTTTATCTCAGGATAACTGGGAGGAATAGATTAAAGCTGGAAATGAAAAGGGATTGTAGATACTGATATACACTCAAAAAGAGCCAGGAAATCAACACAATTGTATGCTTAGCATTCAAATGCAACAGTCAACTTGAAGAAATACATTCATTATTTCAATGAAACACAGTGATTGATATTTCAATTCCATGATATCAACAGGTGCTCTGGACTAGCTCATTATTCACACACCTCGAAGAACCAAGCGAAGAAAGCTATAAATCAAGAAAGAAACAGCTTATGATGGCAAATATTCCAAACAATTAATTGTGAACAAACATTGATATCGGATCTCATGACATCAGTAGGACCCCCAAACTGGATTTACTGATTGCACCTGAGGAAGGGACAGAGTGACAGCTACACTTGAATCAAACCAAGCAAGCTCCTCCACGAGCCTCTTGATTAATTCACCTGCAGCATAAGAAATGCCTGAGGCCATAACTGCCATACTAATATAGTACAGTACAGTTTTGTTATATGTGTAAAAGTTGGGTTTCTTCTGGATGTAAGCCTTCCCAATTGCAAGTATAGCAATGCACAGAAGAGAAGCTGCTGCGACTACCACAAGCTTTAGGTCCTTGTCATCAGTCTGGCGAAATGAGAAGCCGTAAGCTACTGGAGGGATTAAGCCAAAAATGAGGAACGCTAGCACAGCAACCGTTGCATGAAGAAAGAAATTCTTCCTCTGGCCCAGTAATTCTTTGTACCTACCTACTTGTCCAGACTCTTCATTTTTTAGTTCCCTAAGCTGCAAGATTACCTGTTAGTTCAAGATGCAAGAAAGAGGATTGACCTGAAAATGAAAAATTAGGAAAAGATTTTGCCTCACATAATATGAAGTATGAATGATTTGAAGAATAATGTCCTATATGCAACTCCATAGTTTGTTATTATGAGACAACAACAAGAAGATCAAGTTTAATATTCTGAATAACTTGTCCTGTCAATTGATGTAGCTCATTATTCACACACACCCAAACAAGAGGAACAAATTTCATGCATACTTTGAAAGGAATAAAACAAAAAAAAAAGAAGAAAAAAGATAGATTTTATTATGCTTGAAGTTGATAGAATGGATAATTGGCAGAAGAAACTTGTGATGATATAGAGAATAATGGTATTTTAAGTACATTTTTTATCTACACTTTAAAAACGTAAATACATCAGAACAGCTAAAACAAGGATGATTAGATGGAGTGATGAACAACTGACAAAAATAATAATTGTAGAGTTGAATAAGTACTTTATTTGTCATTAGATGTCAAGGTAATACCGGAATAGGCTAGCCGGCCAATGATTTAAACAAAAATATGGTCCCTAACAAAATATAATGGTTACAGATTTTGTACAAGGTTTCTCAACATATTTCGTTATTTTTCTCTGTTTGAGAAAGATACATTTCTAACCATTACTCGTAACTTAATTTTGATGCTTAATCTTGTAGTGGAACTGGAAACTACATTGGCAAGCTAACATCAACGGTTGCAATGATATTGAAAATTATGCTAATAGATAAGAAATATTAAACAGGCAAGAGATTACTCACATTAGGACCAATAATGAAAAGTCCACCAATCAGATTTGCCAATCCCATAGCTACAATGTTCACTGTGGCAACACAAGACAAGATTGTGAGTAATGTAAACTATTACCTCGAAATCAAATGTCAAACACTTTATAAACAGCTTTAACCTCAATTATATAAAATCTACTAATCCTCCAATTTTGAGTTAAAGAACAGAAAAATGGTTATAAAATTACTATAATCTGCATGAGAAACTTTTGCAACTATCCTAGAAGTAATATGCTAATATTTATTCATGGATCCAAAATTAGACTGTCATGGTTGGTAAAAAAAATTATTGATAAATGTCATGCTAGTTGATCCTAAATTATGTGTACATTTTATATTTAGTGCAGTCTATAAACTGATAACCATTTATACAGATAAGCAGAGAAACATGTTAGTGTCAGTTTGGTTATCATACAATTAAAATGGAAATATATTATGCCATAAGAAACTTGCATACCTAGCAAAAACAAATGTATAAAAACTCATTCCTATTTCCTACTTGTGCATAACCAACCAAAAAGGAAAATGTGTGAAAAACTTACTTGTGGTGGCATCTGCAGCAGCTGCAGATGACACAACACTTAGGCTTGTCATTGATTCCATTAACCCACCATAAACAACGCTCTTTAGGATTTCCAATGTTTTAGAACCTTCATCTAAAGTTATTATAGGTTGTTGCCCCCTGCTCCCTGCATGTATTGGACAACTATGTCAAAATTATTTACCAACGTGCTCTGCGTGAGTGTTAAAAATGCATTAGATTTAATTACAATCAGCTAGTAATTTTTTGTATCATTATGCTGATCATGAAAAACATTAATATATACACGTGTATATATATATATGAATGAATGAATCACCAATAAGCCCCATCTTGTGCTGGTGCTTAGTTGTGATTTTATCTTCCAAAAAAAATACAAAAGAAAATCTCCAGTAAGTTGCAGTCAGGTTAAGCAAGCTCGGCGTATGATCTCCAAGTCAAAGAACTAGGCCTTAAAATTTCCAACCCAATGAATTTGGGACATGTTGCAGCCTAAGACCGTCTCATGTTAGTGTGTAATGAATGGCTAATCCATTTCTTAGTTTAAACTAATAAAATGCAAAAGTGGCATGCATGAAATGCAAAAGTAGATATAAAATAAAACTAAAACAGAATAGCACAGATGGAGGTTGTTAGTGGGAAAGTAGTGTAGAATTAAAACATATATATACTTTCTGACTTTTCATCATCAGTTATCTCTCTGTCTCCAGTTTGATGACCCTTTGATTTTGTGGAAAGTTTATCATCTGCACAAGTTTTAGTGTTCTATTCAGCATGCATGAAAAACACAACTGCCTAAAACTAATGATTCCATAACATCAACTGTTTAGCATCTACAGCAAAACAAATTTTATGTTTAAGCCTACCTAATGAGGAGCTAATTTGTATTGCCATAAATTAATGAGAAATGTGGAAAACATGTGTATGTATACGTCATATATTATATGCACGAACACAAAAGAGAGAGAGAGGCAACCTCCCTTTGTTAGAAAAGTAGTTGTTAGTAACAATTATCAGAAATTTTCTTCCTTAAGAGCACTAGGGCTTGTAATTTAGGTTTTAATTGCATCACCTGATCCCTCTGGTATGTTGATTGTAAGATCTCCAAGACCTCCAGGTGGTACAACTCCGTTGGTTGAAGGAGCAGTTTCTGCATAACCATAACAAGCAAATAGGCCAAAAAACAGAAGCATTAGAAGAAGATTTGTGTAGTCTCTAACTTCTGTATACACCTGACAGTATGATTTCAAATCATTTTTCCCTTACGAAACTTTTCATAAAAGTATTTTAAATACCCTGCTTATCTTGACAATGACACCCCCCCCTGAATGCACGTAGCACTCACCCAGCTAGCCTAAAATAGTATGAAATGATAAACCAGAGACTTCTGTTGTTAACCCAAAAGAGTATATTGGAAGAAGGAAAGCACAAATATACAAGGACATTCATCCATTGTCTGAAGTAACATTTTACGCGTCTAGAAATTTTGAATGCGAGAGATAAAGAGTAATTAACTAGTTGCAACAAATAGTGGAAGTAGATGCCTGAAACTAATTGATTATACTGATTACTGCTAGTTAAAAGTTCTGAAAGAGTTGAATATGAATAAAGGGCCGCAGATGATGTTTTGGTCGTATTTATATCCATATTTTATAGTGAATTGGTATAGTCATTTATATGTAGTGACAGGGATAGGCCCACCAGAACCACGGCCCCACCACGAGTAAACCCAAGCCCACCATTTAGACCCCATTACACAACCCGGTCAGTAAGACCCGGCACAGCTGGAGACCAACTGAGCAGGAAAGGCCAATGATGTTCGGACACATGGCGGGTGCAGAACAGGCCATATCAGCAGACAAAGATCTGCAAAGTTATTGCCACAACACATCACCATTAATGCAACCCATCACCGCATTTATTGCGACAACACCCCTCAGCCGGAGGGGCGCCCTCTCACCCTGAACGAGACAAACCACGACGCAAGCTTTCGGCGGGGAGGTCAGAACGGCTAAGACAACGAAATGATTACCAAAGGATATAAGCGAGGTTGAAAGACAGGAAGAAGGTTAAGTTTTCTATATCTCTCTCACTCTCCCTACGTATTGTCGATCACCCTTACTAATTCACACGCCGGAGGGTTCGCCGGGGGACTACCCCGTTCCCCGATTGGACTTGCTTGCAGGTAATCCAGTGGGCTTGAGGAGCTTGGATCGGTCCAGTCCATCCAACGGGACGCAAAGTATTATCAGTTGGCGCCGTCTGTGGGAAATTCCGGTTTGTCCGTGCGCCAGTTGTGTTCATTGTCGCCGGAGACCCCATTTCCAGCAACCTTTTTCACCTCATCCGTCACGTGCATGGTAACGACCAGATCCATGGCTTCCCACCATAATGCTGCTGATCGCCAGACCGACCCTCCCAATCCAAACAACCCACCTCAGTACCTCATCGAGCTCACCAACAGTATCAACCGTATGGCCGAACAAAACCAGGCCTTAATCGATGCTCTGCTCCAGCGGAACCTCCCTATTCCTCCACCACCTCCAGATATTCCACCCCATCCAGCACAAACGCCGGGCCATACTGTCCCACAACCTAATCCCCCCAACTCGGGGGGCTTGCAACCCTCTCACCCACATATACATCCACCCCCTCTCCCCCCACGCCCGTCGATCATAGCTCCAGCTCCCGAAGGTGAAGCTAGCAGCGTCCAACATCTATCTCCCTCTGGCGGCGACAACATCCCCCTTTGGGACGCTGAACTCCGAGCCATGAAACTTCAACTCCAAGGGGTCATGCAGAACATCCAACATAAGCCCTCCACCACAGCAAACTCCCCGTTTGTCGCCTCCATCCGGGACAAACCCCTACCCCCCAAGTTCAAAATGCCTATCATCGACCCCTTTGACGGAACAACCGACCCCGTCGACCACTCGGAGACCTACCGCACCCTCATGATCCTTCATGCTTTCCCCGACGAAATCATGTGCCGAGCCTTTCCCGTGACCCTGAAGGGATCGGCTCGGCTATGGTTCAGTCAATTACCACCAGATTCGGTCTCCACGTTTCAACACCTCAGTGACTCCTTTCTGAGCCACTTCATCGGGGCCCAACGCCAGCGACGTCCGGCGACCCAACTCCTCAACATCCGTCAGACCGAGGGGGAGTCACTGCGTAGCTTTGTCACTCGCTTCAACACCGAAGCCTTACAAGTTGCTGAAAATGACGATAAAGTCATCCTCACAGCCTTCACGGCTGGTTTGCGGTCATCCGATTTCCTCTTCTCCCTCTCTAAGAACCCACCAACATCAATGGCAACCTTGCTCTCCAAAGCCCAAAAATACATGAACGCCGAGGATTCTCTAGCCGCTCGGCAAGACTCCACGACTAAATATCTGGCCCCCAGAGAAAAGAGGAAAGACCAAGAACCCAGTAACGCCCGGCATCATAATCAAACATCCCGCTATGCCGACCGACCCCCTCGCGCCGACCGGTCAGCCCCAACCAGACCCCCCGGTCGGTTCGAGCAATATACCCCCCTCAATACTCCCATGGAACAAGTTCTCAACCAGATCCAACGGGACTACCCCCTCAAATGGCCTCTTCCTCCACGGAACCCTTCCAACCGTAAAGATCAGTCCAAATACTGCCGTTTCCACCAGGATCATGGCCATAACACCGACGACTGCATCAGCCTCAAAGACCAAGTGGAGACCCTCATTCGCCAGGGGCGCTTGAGCCGATTCACAGATATCCGCCCTCAGCAGAGGCAAAGGACCGAACCCCGCAGAGACAATCACAGGCATACCCCTCCACGGCGACCAGCTCAACCAGACCAGGGCATGATCGACCCCACCAACAACCTCGGCCTCAAGGTAATCCGCCTCCGCCAGTTGGTGAAATCAGAGTTATTTCAGGTGGTCTTGCTTGTGGTGGGCCATCTCGCTCAGCTCAGAGGGCGGAGCTTAGAAAGATACGACAGGGCTCAGACAAGACAGTTGCCACGGTCAACCGCCCCCCCCAAACAGCCCAAACAATGGACAGAGCCCATTACCTTCACGGACGCCGACTGTGCAGGCATCCGTTATCCTCACGATGATCCCCTTGTCATCTCCACTGTCCTCTCCAATTATAAGGTCAGACGAGTCCTCATTGACAATGGCAGCTCGTCGGACATCATTTTTCTCAACTGCTTCCGCCAACTGAAGATCGGGGAAGAAAGCCTGTCCCCACTCCAAACTCCTCTGGTCGGTTTCACCGGCGACCGGGTGACCTCTGTCGGCTCCATTGATCTCCCCATCACCATTGGAGAGTACCCACGGCAGACCACGAAGTTGCTTACTTTCCTCGTTGTTGACTGCCCCTCTGCTTACAACATCATCCTCGGCCGCACCGCCCTCAATGCCTTCCAAGCCATCACATCCACCTACCACCTTGCCCTCAAGTTCCCTACCGATTTCGGGGTCGGAACGGCGAGAGGGGAACAGACCGTCGCTAGAGAATGTTATGTGGCCTCACTTAAAGAGGTCAAACTGAAGGAGGCAATGATCATTGAAGGACTTGACGTTCGAGATGAAGACGAACTGATCAGAGGCGAACCTGCGGAGGAACTCGTCGAAGTTAACATCGACCCCCACCAACCCACTCAAAACTGCTAAGATCGGCAGCCAACTGCCTCCCCAGGCCAAGGCCGACCTCACCGCTTTTCTGACCGAACACAGAGACGTCTTCGCCTGGACTCATGCAGACATGCCAGGCATCGACCCTTCTTTCATAACCCACCGCCTCAGTATCGACCCTCACTTCCGACCTTATCGGCAAAGGCAGCGTATTTTTCATCCAGAGCGCAACAACCTCATAGCTGCAGAGGTGGACAAACTCCTCGAGGCCCAGTTTATTCGAAATGTGGATTATCCTAAGTGGCTATCCAACGTGGTCCTGGTCCGCAAAAACAATGGCAAGTGGCGTCTCTGCGTCGACTACTCCGACCTGAACCGAGCCTGTCCCAAAGATAGCTATCCTCTCCCCCGCATTGATCTACTGGTCGACGCCACGGCCGGTCATCAAATGCTCAGCTTCATGGATGCTTTCTCAGGGTACAACCAAATCGTGATGCACTCATCCGACCAGGAACACACGTCTTTCATCACCGACTGGGGCACCTACCACTACCGTGTCATGCCATTCGGACTAAAGAATGCCGGGGCCACCTACCAACGTCTAGTCAATACAGTCTTCCACTATCAGATCGGACGAAACATGGAAGTATATGTGGATGACATGCTGGTTAAGAGCAAACTCTCCACTGACCACCTCATGGACCTACGAGAGACTTTTGCCACACTTCGCAAATATCAGATGAAACTCAACCCCGAGAAGTGCGCCTTTGGCGTAGGATCTGGCAAGTTCCTGGGTTTCATGGTCAGTCAACGCGGCATCGAAGCCAACCCTGAGAAGATCAAGGCCTTGATTGAGATGCAGTCACCCAGAACCGTTAAAGAGGTCCAAAGGCTCACCAGCAGAGTGGCAGCCCTCAACCGTTTCATCTCCCGTGCAACGGATAAGTGCCTACCGTTCTTCAAAGTCCTGCGACAGACTTTTGAATGGACAACTGAATCAGAAGAAGCCTTCCAACAGTTAAAACAGTGCATGGCCAATCCTCCCCTCCTCGCACAGGCAATCACCGGCGAGCCCCTCTTCCTCTACCTAGCAGTATCGAGCACCGCAATCAGTGCAGCACTCATCAGAGAGGACGGCTCAGTCCAACGGCCGGTCTACTACATCAGTCGGGCTCTCAGGGGAGCGGAACAGAACTACCCCCTATTAGAAAAGCTGTCCCTGGCCTTGGTCACCGCCTCCAGGCGGCTCTGCCCCTACTTCCAAGCCCATTCCATAGTGGTTCTCACCGATCAGCCACTGAAGAAGGTCATGCAGCAACCAGAGCTCTCAGGAAGGCTCATGCAGTGGTCAATAGAACTAAGCCAGTTCGACATCTCTTATCGCCCCCGAACAGCAATCAAGGGGCAAGCCGTAGCTGACTTCATCTTGGAATTCACCAATCCAGCACCAACCACTAGCCCTCCAACCCCGCCAACCCCGCTAGAGCCTGAAGACCCTCATTGTTGGACACTCAATGTTGACGGCTCGTCTCGCAGGGAAGGAAGCGGAGCTGGACTCATCCTAACATCCCCCGAAGGGGGTTACTTCAAATGTGCCCTCCGCCTCTTGTTTTCGGCCAGCAACAATGAGGCCGAATACGAAGCATTGATAGCAGGACTTCGTCTAGCCAAAGACATTGGCGTTAGCCACGTTCGCGTGTTCAGTGACTCACAACTTATCGTCGGCCAGATCACGGGTGAATTCGATGCCAAGGACACCACAATGCGGACTTACAGAGACATGGCGCTCACCCTTGTCCGCCTCTTCAACACCTTCCAGATCAGACACATACCTAGGGCGGAAAACTCCAAAGCAGATGAGATGGCCCAGCTGGCCTCCGCCGACCAGTCCGACCTCAGCCATGGGGTTCGCCTCGAATACCTGACTCACCCGGCCATCTCACCCGACCTGCAAGAAGTGCAGTTCCTTCAGATGGAACCCATCCCTTGGGCATCCGACATCTCCCTCTTCTTGACCACTGGAGAACTCCCAGATGACCAACAGCAGGCTGCGAAGGTCAGGGCTCGGTCGGCTAACTACATTCTGGTCGACGGCGTCCTTTACAAGCGCGGTTTCTCACGACCGTACCTGCGATGTCTCAGCCCCGCCCAAGCAACCTATTGTAATGCAAGAGATCCATGAAGGAATCTGTGGCAATCATTCGGGTGGCCGGTCTCTCGCACACAAAGTACTCCGTACAGGCTACTTCTGGCCGACCCTCAACAAAGATGCCTCTGATTTCGTACTGAAATGCGACAAGTATCAGCGCTTCGCCAACATCCCCCATGCTCCTCCCAGTGAGCTGATCACCCTCTGCGGCCCTTACCCGTTCGCCAAATGGGGTATCGACCTGGTTGGTCCACTCCCCACTGGTCGCGGCCAGACCAAGTTCGCAATTGTTGCCATTGATTACTTCACCAAATGGGTCGAGGCAGAACCTCTCGCCACGATCACCGAGCGGAACACCACCAAGTTTATTTGGCAATCGATTGTCTGCAGATTTGGCATCCCTCAGGCCATCGTCTCCGACAACGGCAAACAGTTCGACAACGCTAGATACCGGAAATTTTGCGCAGAACTCCAAATTCAACCATGCTTCTCTTCCCCCGGTCACCCCCAAGCAAATGGCCAAGTTGAGGTCACCAACCGCTCTCTCCTGAAGATCATCAAGACCAAGCTCGAAGCTGCTAAAGGCCTCTGGGCTGAGGAACTACCACACGTACTCTGGGCTTACCGAACCACCGCCCGGACTCCTACTGGGGAAACCCCTTTTCGCTTAACATATGGCGCTGAGGCGGTCATTCCTGTAGAAGTCGGTCTGCCCACCCCCAGGGTCTTACATCCAGATCTCGCCTCAGCCGAAGAACATCGTCGAGCAGACCTGGACCTCATCGAGGAGCTCAGAGAGACTGCTGCTGTCAGATTGGCTTCGTACCAGCAGAAAATGCGAACACACTATAACCGCAGAGTCCGACCACGGGAGTTTTCTACTGGCGACCTTGTCTTGAGAGAAGCAACTCTCGCAACAAAGAATCCAACCGAGGGCAAATTGGCAGCCAAATGGGAGGGGCCCTACGTGGTGAAGGCCCGACCACGGCCAGGCACTTACCGACTTCAAGACATGGATGGCCGAGACCTTCCCCATCCCTGGAATGCTGAACATCTGAAGCGTTACTATCAATGAATCCTCACTTTTGTATTGTCAAAATTATTGTATTTTCCTTTTTCAATACGTAATACAAATATCGACTGGACTTCCCACTTTCTATAATTCAACTGTCTGAATGTAGCTTCCATGAAACTGTTATTTGCAGCGCCACCTACAGAGGCCTCAGTCCGACCTGAGCACCTTCAAAAGCCTCAGTCCGACCTGAGCACTTTCAAAAGCCTCAGTCAGACCTGAGCACTTTCAAAAGCCTCAGTCAGACCTGAGCACTTTCAAAAGCCTCAGTCCGACCTGAGCACTTTCAAAAGCCTCAGTCAGACCTGAGCACTTTCAAAAGCCTCAGTCCGACCTGAGCACTTGCAAAAGCCTCAGTCCGACCTGAGCACTTTCAAAAGCCTCAGTCCGACCTGAGCACTTTCAAAAGCCTCAGTCCGACCTGAGCAACTTCAAAAGCCTCAGTCCGACCTGAGCACTTTCAAAAGCCTCAGTCAGACCTGAGCACTTTCAAAAGCCTCAGTCAGACCTGAGCACTTTTAAAAGCCTCAGTCCGACCTGAGCACTTGCAAAAGCCTCAGTCCGACCTGAGCACTTTCAAAAGCCTCAGTCCGACCTGAGCACCTTCAAAAGCCTCAGTCCGACCTGAGCACTTTCAAAAGCCTCAGTCCGACCTGAGCACTTTCAAAGCCTCAGTCCGACCTGAGCACCTTCAAAAGCCTCAGTCCGACCTGAGCACTTTCAAAAGCCTCAGTCCGACCTGAGCACTTCAAAAGCCTCAGTCCGACCTGAGCACTTCAAAAGCCTCAGTCCGACCTGAGCACTTCAAAAGCCTCAGTCCGACCTGAGCACTTTGAAAAGCCTCAGTTCGACCTGAGCACTTTCAAAAGCCTCAGTCCGACCTGAGCACTTACAAAAGCCTCAGTCCGATCTGAGCACTTTCAAAAGTCTCAGTTCGACCTGAGCACTTTCAAAAGCCTCGGCCAGACCGAGCACTGAGCACTTTTCAAGGCCTCAACAGCCGCAGTCAATGAAAGCTCGTAAAGCAAAACACTCAGTCATGATCTGACGCTTAACCACAATTTCAAAATAATTGGACACTTAGTCATATTTTAAAGATGCCCTCCCATATTTCATTTGCCAATCACATCTTCAACATTACATTTCAGTCTACTCCTTCAAGGTAATTTCACACTTAGCCAATATTTTAAAACTGTTCTCCCATATTTCGGTTTACATCTTCAACATTACATTTCAGTCTACTCTTTCAAGGTAATTTCACACTTAGCCAAAATTTTAAAACTGTTCTCCCCATATTTCGGTTTACACCTACAACATTACGTTTCAGTCTACTTCCATGCTCATTCAACTCGAAACATTACTTTCCAGATTCCCCCCACACTTCAACAAATTTACTATTTCACTCTGTATTAGAAAATTCCTCATCCTATTCTGGCTTGAATTTTGGCATGATTTTAGTTGCACCTTACCCTACTGCCTGGCACAAGCATTTGCTGAAAACATCAGTGCACCAAATAATCACAAGAAAAACAAAGAAAGACCAAACCAACACAAGGGGAAATACACTGGAATCATCAATTAGAACCATAAGTGCCATTTTATTCATTCAAAAATGTGTGTACAAATTACTTACATCCCTTCCAAAAAAAAAAAAAAAAAAAAAAAAATGTATAAACAAAACACAACCTATCCTTCAGATCACTCCTCCTCCTCACTCGAGATAAGATCCGCTTCTTCTATACCCTCGTCCAGGGGGGTCTGGGCCACATCATCCTCCCCCACCGTCACCCTGCTAAAGTCAAGCTCTGGGAACAGCTCTTCAGCCTTGCGCCTGAACATTTGCCACCCGCTGTCCCAGTACTCTGCCATTTCATGCTTATAAAAGTCTGACCGTTGGAAGCTCTCTATGACTTCAGACTCAGGCCTTCCTTCAGCTGTTGTCCGCGATGGGCCAGCCCCCCCAGACTCCTCCCTCGCCAGGCTGCTCGCCACTGCAGCATCAATTGCCATCTGAAACTCAGGCGACCCTTTGAATTGCTCAACCGCCGCCGTGTATAGATCGGGGTAAGCAGCCCTCTCAGAGGCTCCCTTCGCCCTCTCCTCATCCAGTTCTCTCTGAAGGGTCGCCTTCTCAGTAGAAGCTTTGGCCATCTCAGCTTCTAACTCTCTCTGCAGGGCCTCCCTCTCAGCAACTCCCCTTTTTCGCTCCTCCTCCACCTCCTTCTTTAGGCTCTCCCTCTCCGCCGTTGCCTTCTCCATCTCTGCTTCCAACTCCCTCATCAGCCTCCCCCTCTCCTCTTCTGCCTTGGCAAGCCCGTCTTCCAACTCCTTTCGCAGAGTCTCAATCTTAGCATCTGCCTCATCTTTCTGCCTCACCAGCTCCTCGTTGCTGTTCATGGCCTCTTCGTGCCGATCGTTGGCAATGGCACAGGCTTGTTGGGACTCTTCCAACTTCTTTTGCTCGCCGACCAGTTGGAACTCGAGAGACACAACCTTACGGCGTGCATCCTCCAGATCCAGCTTGACTGCTTGCAACTCAGCCTGGGCCTTCTCCCAACTTGTCTTCTCAGCCTTCAGCTTGGCCAGCTGTGCCTCAGCCTTCTCTGCCTTGATTTTTGCAGCCCCAGCTTTCCTAAAGAGGGCCCCTGCCAAGGTCGTCACCTCCATCTGTGCAGAGCACAACCCCCTGAAGAGGTCTGCCTCGTTAAACATTGACGCTGAGCGCAGGCCTGACTCCTCCACAATCCTCACCAAACGCTCAGCCCCTGCTCTGGCTGGGCCTTCCTCTCCCTCCAGTCGTCCACCCACCACGCGCGCATGATAAATAGCCGTCTTCAGGCCAACCCCTCCTTCCTGAGGTACCGGGCTCCTTGGCACCGGCTGCCCCCCACTTGGCTCAGAACTGCCCAAGCCCCCTGCCACTTGAACTGCGGGGGCGACCTCTACCGCTTCTGGAGTATCCTTGACCACAGGAGCCTCCACCGCAGCTGGGACCTCCTTCACCTTCTTGGGCTCAGGCTCCCCCGCACCCTCCACAGGGGCACTTCTCTTCTTCCTTTTCCTCTTCGGAGCCTCCCCACCATCCCTGGCTTTCTCTCTCACAGGATCCACCGGGAGTTTTCGTGGCTCAAATTTACTCAAGTCCTTCTCCCCCAACGGCTTGGGGCGAGGCCTGATCCTCTCCTTCGCGATCGGCTGTGGGGGTCGATCATCTTGTGCTTTCGCGAATACGGCGGCCTTGGCAAGGATGGCCTGATCCTCAGCCTCCTGAGTTTTTCTCCTTGCCTCCAACTCCGCTCGGTCAAGATCCCCACCGATCGGCTGAGGGCCCAGCCCCGCCTCAAACAGTGCAGACGGCTGCACGAGGTTATCCCACCTCGCTTTCTCCCTCTCCCTCCATTCTTTCACCCTCTTCACCCTCTCCCCTGCCGCAGCCCCCAGTCTTGCCTCCACTGTCTTGATGGGCACTTTCCAGATGGTGCGCACCCCAGGCCCCCCGTTGGCAGACACATAGAGCCACCGCGCCCGCCATCCCTTGATTGATGTGGGCAGCCCAGACACCAACCCCTTCCCCGCCACCGCCTGCAAGGTGACCCACGTTTCTTGTTGCCCTGAGGCCTTGTAACAAGCGAAGAACTCCTCCACCGCCATCGACCCCCCCTCATTTGCCTTTGGCCAGGCACTTGCGCAGGACAGCAGGATTTTCCAAGCATTGGGCATCAGCTGACCCGGAGCTACTTCTAGGTGGTTGAGCACGTCCACCACTATTCGAGGCAGCGGCAACCTCAACCCCCCCTTTAGAGCCTTTTCGTACAGGGAAAATGCTCCTGGCCTAACGTCTGATGGCCTTTCCGTTGACGCTGGCAACAACAACTCCACTTCCGCCGGAATTTGGTATTTCTCGCGGATAACCCCCAACTCCGCCTCCGTTATCATCGATTTGTCCGCCTTTGTGTGCCAATGCTCCGGCTCCGCCTGACTGATTGGCGTCGGCGCTGCAATCATGGTGGAGCCACCGAAACGTCTCGCTGGTTCCTCCACCCTCTCCGTTCTGTATTGCGCAGCTAATTCCTCTGCATCATCGTCTCCCAGAGGATCCACTCTCACATTCACGTCTTCTTCTTGCGCCATCCCTACAGTGTGTCTGCGGATCGCTTCTGAGGCAGGCCCTAAGAAGTTGAAGAAATGCTCCAACGGTGTATCGCGAGCAACAAACGGTGTAACACTTGGAATGTTTTGGGTTCTTGAAAACAAGTAAGTAAAGCGAACAATACCAAAAGCCCACGGTTTGCCCGTATTCCAAGGATCTAAATTAATTTTCGCCAGTTTGAAAACTTTTCAAATCATCCGCCAAAAATGTCTCATCAATGCCCATAATAATGCCCTGACGCTTCACTCCTGATCCAACGCTTGACGTTTCCCCTCCCCCCGAAATCCTGCCACGTGTATGGTCCAGATACGCTGACTTCTGCCCTCACCTTGTCTTTTCCACTTCAAATCGCCACGTGACACGCCGCCCCTTGAGCCCCGTGCCCCGCACACACTCGGTCACCCTTGCGGTCGGCCTCATCCACTCGGTCACCCTTGCGGTCGGCCTCATCCACTCGGTCACCCTTGCGGTCGGCATCATCCACTCGGTCACCCTTGCGGTCGGCCTCATCCACTCGGTCACCCTTGCGGTCGGCATCATCCACTCGGTCACCCTTGCGGTCGGCCTCATCCACTCGGTCACCCTTGCGGTCGGCCTCATCCACTCGGTCACCCTTGCGGTCGGCATCATCCACTCGGTCACCCTTGCGGTCGGCCTCATCCACTCGGTCACCCTTGCGGTCGGCCTCATCCACTCGGTCACCCTTGCGGTCGGCCTCATCCGCTCGGTCTCTCACGGTCGGTTCCCCCTACAGGTCGGATTAATCTCCACCATTATTATTCCCTTCGTTGGACTAAAGCTGCACTCGGAAATGGGGGACTACTGACAGGGATAGGCCCACCAGAACCACGGCCCACCACGAGTAAACCCAAGCCCACCATTTAGACCCCATTACACAACCCGGTCAGTAAGACCCGGCACAGCTGGAGACCAACTGAGCAGGAAAGGCCAATGATGTTCGGACACGTGGCGGGTGCAGAACAGGCCATATCAGCAGACAAAGATCTGCAAAGTTATTGCCACAACACATCACCATTAATGCAACCCATCACCGCATTTATTGCGACAACACCCCTCAGCCGGAGGGGCGCCCCCTCACCCTGAACGAGACAAACCACGACGCAAGCTTTCGGCGGGGAGGTCAGAACGGCTAAGACAACGAAATGATTACCAAAGGATATAAGCGAGGTTGAAAGACAGGAAGAAGGTTAAGTTTTCTATATCTCTCTCACTCTCCCTACGTATTGTCGATCACCCTTACTAATTCACACGCCGGAGGGTTCGCCGGGGGACTACCCCGTTCCCCGATTGGACTTGCTTGCAGGTAATCCAGTGGGCTTGAGGAGCTTGGATCGGTCCAGTCTATCCAACGGGACGCAAAGTATTATCATGTAGTATTTTAAGTAAAACTGGATTAGAGTATGCATAATGGCACATATTTTTGGAGCATAAATTGGGCCTAGCTTTGGACCAGATAAGTGAGTTCATGCTAAATATGAGATCTTAACTTTCTTTTATTTTTGGACCAGATAAGTGAGTTCAATTTTTTTTTTTCACTTATATACCTTATAAAAAATATTACATATAATCTAACTTGTGACTCATAAGTTATACGCATAAATTGAACTAAATACTAACACAGAAAAAAAAAAAAATTATAGACAGCTCCATAAACTGCATGAAACAGCACGCATAGTAGCCATACCTCCAATCTCTTCCATGTTCTCCGGGAGCCACCATTGCAAACGGACTTCCTCCACCACCTCCTTCACCTTCCTCCATATCTTCACCACCCTTGCTTTCATCTCCACCACCACCTCTTACGTTTCTTGAAACTGAGTTGCAGTAACTAGCTCATTTCTTGCATTGCTTTTATAAGCAAAACTTTAAGGCAGTGATTAATGGGAAAATAATTAACAAAGACTTAAAAGGGTTGTTGTTTAGGCATACGTGAATGTGCATTGTGATTAACAAATAAAAATAAATATGATAATCAATCATCCATTTGAGTTCTCGTGCTTCAGTTATATTGGTAAATTACTTAATTAATTAACTTATCAAATTTACAAACCGTTGTGTTAGAGCATCTGTATCGGTATAGTCAAAATAACAAAAAAGTAAAATATAGCTAGTAAATCACAAAATTGTTCCTTCATCAATCTCAACAAATTTTTTCTAAATTAACTTTTCGTTAAATTTGCTACAATTAGCTACATGATTTTTTATTATATTTTCTGAAGCAAAACTGGGCCAAAATCTTTAAAACCGGTCGTCCACCCGGATGTCTTCCCGGATATCCTACCGGATGTCTTCCTGCATATCCTAGTGGATGTCCTGTGAGTGGCTGTAGCAGAAGAAGAAAAATGTCCAAAATTAGCTTAACCGGTCGACCGGCCGGTCAACGGCAAATATTTTTTTTTGCATTTTTTAAGAATTGTTTGAGTGGCATCTCATTAATTTAATAAAAAAAGAAAGAATAATAAATACAATAAGAAATTAATATTTTAATTAGATTGAGTTAGAATAGAGAGTTTGATGCACTAAATATTAAAAAAGTAACTAGTTAAAATTGTAAAAGTGGATTTTAAATTATAATAATTTAACTAAAAATTTAAAAAGGTGAATGCAGATGCTCTTAGACCATCTCCAACGGTTCAACAAACCTGGCATCAAATTTAAAATTTGGTGAAAAATGCACTTTTTGGAGCTCCAACGGTTTTACCAAATTGGTATCAAAATGAGAATTGAACAAAAAAATCATCAAACTGAGAACAGAATACAGGTTTCACCAAATTACTGTGCGTGACCGTTAGAGGAGACCAATCGGTCAACCAGCCGGTTAACCGGCCGGTTGACCAACCGGTCGACCGGTTCCCTTTCAAATAGGTAGGTTCAAACCGGTCAAAAAAGGTTCAAACAGGTTAAAAAAAAAAAAAAAATTGTCCTTACCGGTCGACCACTTCCCTCAATTATGCTTTGATGCTCACCATTGGAAGAAGAAGTATCAAATTGAGAAAACAACCTATTTTTTACTCAGATTTGGTGAAAAAAGAAGTGAACGGTTGGAGATGCTCTTAGGGATCTTCTCTAACCAAAATCTCTCCCTAGTGCAGTGCATTTCTAGTGGCGGCGCCACTAATGTTTCAGAGTATTCACTAGAATAACTGGAATAAATAAATAAATTGTTAAATAACAATAAGATATATTTTGGTAACTCAAGGGTGGGTGACATTGTGGTTAAGTCTTGGGGTTTAAGCCCCAAGGTCATGAGTTTAATTCCTTCCCCCTTGGGCCAATCTCCTGGGCGAAGCACAGTTGGTTAGGAGGTTGGACCTCAAGTTATTTAATCAGCACTTGGTGTGGGTTCAATACTCCCTCGCTGTGCGAGTCCTGACTTAAGTGGAGCTTGTCTTGGGAGGTCGGGGCAAGTTCCCAGGTTATAGTCTCCTCGCTCGGAACGGCTAACAGGACACCCTGGTGATCTCTGCAAGGGGCGTTGCCTTGGACCTGTGGAAGGGTAGGGAGGATTTTCCTGTAAAAAAAAAAAAAAAAAAGATATATTTTGCATAACATTTTACTTTTATAAATTTTTGTGAACGTACCATTTATCACCTCTCCAAAAAAAAACAAAAAAAACAAAAACAAAAACAAATTTGGGCACACTTTGATGCCACTTTGTTATTCTGAACATCATGAATTGTATCTCCATAGATTAGGATTTTTAAATGTGATCTTTTCTTGATTTTTGTAGTGGTGATTTGAACCCACTCGATTAAAATTTTGAATAAGTCACTCCATGTATCTTATTAGGAGAGTAGATTACAAGTTGGGTTTATTTGTGCACTTACAACTCCGTTGTATTTGTTTGAGTTATTTTTTATGGGTTTGTGTTGTGTTTATATGGTTGTGTGTTGGACTTTCTTTCATAATTGAATGCATAATTTGATATCATTCTCATAATATTTGTAATTTATCTTCTATAATTAACAAAAAGAAAAAATTACTTGACAAAAATTCTTAGAATTATTTGCTACTACACAATATGGTAAGAATTTCATAACATTAGAATTTTGAAATAAAATCATGTGGCTAAAAATGATTCAATGAGAAACATGAATATTTTTAAAACAAAAGATCTCGTACCTACCCTAGTGCTGTAAAATCTCTACTTCTTGATGTGGGAAAAATAAAAATACTTGGACCCCCAAAGTTGAGAATCCCCATAACCTCCGAAATGACGTGAACCAATCATGCATTTTTGTTTTTTTTTTCTTTCCTTCTTGGATCCATCACAGGTGAGTGGGGATTGTGAGAGTTATATTTTTTGAGAGTCTGTAGCATTATTGGTAGAAAAAAATAATAAATAAATGAATTTTTTTTCACTAAATTTTATTATTCACTAAATTCAAACTGTTGAATTCATTTGTATTTATTTATTTACATGTTAGTATAAATAAGGCAATAATTGAAGATGGTTGTTGGATTGGCTTCCAGTGTTCACATATGTTTCTCCGAATCAATGAATACAAAAATGGTGGTGGTACAAGTATAATAAATAAATATTTAGAGAGAGTTGACATTTAATAAATATTCAAATAATTTTCACGCAAAGTTTGCATTCACATTTCTGGATAATTATTTAATAATTTTAAAATATAAATATGTGATATTCTATAATATTGTAATTAGTGAAAAAAGTTGATAGGTGAGATATTATATTGGATAAATGATGAACATGAAAGAGCAGAATAAATTATGATTGATTAGAAGTACGAATGCGTGATATTCTGAAAATAGTTTATATGTAACAATCAACTCTTTGATTAATTAAGTTAATCATATCACAATTCATTTGACGTTATATTTTAATATTTATTGATTTATCTTTGTTTTTATATTACTGTTAAAGAGGCTTTTGGTAATCTCGAATTACTAAGGTTAGGATGGAGATTGGATCCTGACACTATAATTTCCCCACATTTTCTCGTCACTCTCTCTAATTATAATGACATCATGCATGACGTGGGCTTTATATCTGCCAACCTTAGTTTTTGTGAAAATAACAATTAAGAGTAGGTTTTTAAATAATAATAATAATAATAATAATAATAATAATAAATTTTACACATACTAACAATTTTAATAAAAATACAAATAGTTAAATGTGATTGGTTATTAAAAAAATCATTATGTTTGATTTCAATTTTCTAAATTTAATTTTTTGAAAATTGAGTTTTTTTATATATTTGTATTTATTTTTTGTTTTTAGTGAATATTTTTAAAATTTTAGGCAATCTTTTTATTTTTTTATATGTACCTTACTTAGATGTATCTAAAAAGTAAAATATGTACAAAAAAATATTTTAAAAAATCAATAAATACATAATAATACGAAAAATATACTGAATTTTTGATTTTTTTTGTATTTTTGGTTTTAGTAAATTTTTTAAAGATTTTTTCACAAATATTATACTTCTTAAGTGTATTTATCTTAAGTGTATTTAAAAAAATTTAAAAAAAATTGCTTAAATATTAAAAAATTTTAGTAAAAATAAAAAAAATATGAAAAATAAAAAATTTTAATTTTCTAAAAAGTGAATATTAAATTAGGAAATCAAACAAGCTGAATAATATTTAAACCTTCAATGATTTTTTGGATATAGATGCTTTTAGTAAGATTTTAAGTAGATATAATATTGCTCTTTAAAAAAAAAATCATTTAAGTCGATATTTGAAAAATTATTTTCAAATTAATAATAAAATTTACAAATATTAAAAAGTAAAATTGTAAAATTTTTCTTTATTTTGTAATTAATTTTTGATCAGTCCACTGGCATGTGACTTTTCGTATAAAAAAATTCAAAACATTGTCAAAATTTACAAATTTTAATAATTAAAATGATAATTTTTTTCATCAATCTATAATTATTTTGGAAAGGTTTTGCTATTGTATAATTTTTTAAAATTATTACAATGTCTCTCACCAATCATTATATCCGTTATTATTCTCCTATAACTCAATACAAAATCATGATCTCATTCCCATAACACACAAGGACCACTATGTAACTATCCTGAGACTACCAAATAATTTCTCGGCCTTCGGATAGTTTGCTGCTCCCAAAAATCGAGTAGTCAACGTAGAATGCAGGCATGTGTTTAATGCTTTTCAATTTTGATCCTTCTTTTTCACATCAATGTACATAAAAAAATTTAATACTACGTATCGTAAAAAAATATTATAAAAATGATCATAAAAAATTATCTATCATTAGATTATATATTTTAAAAAATATCATACACTAATTAAAAGATGAAAACTCTTCATAAAATATTTCATGATAATTTTATCATGATTCCTAATATTATTCAAATGGAAATATAAATTTTTTTCACTTTCTCTCATGCTTAAATAAGTTATAATTTTTTTTTGGAAAAAAGTCAGATATTTAAAGGAAAATAAAGGAATAAACCATATATAAAAGCAAATAGTCCTTTCTCTCACTAAATTTATGAACATAGAATAAAAAAAAGGACAAATTACACTCACAATCCTTATAGTTTGAGGCTTGTATCACTTTAGTCTTTGATTTTTTAATTATGACACATTTGATTCGAAATTTTGAATCTTGTTCCAAATAAGAACAATTGAAGATATCATTGCTCAATTTTAAGGGCAAAGCCTCCAATTTGATAAAATATAAACTAATTTAATAAAAATAAATGTCAAAAAAATATTTTTGAATTTTTAAAAATTATTTCTACCCATCAAAGATAAAATTATGTAAAATTGATAAATCTTTTACACATTTACTTATTTATTTTTTTTCCAAATTAATTTTTATTATGTGTTTGGATAATGATCATATATATGGGTAGTTGTTTTTATTTTCATTAAATTAGTTTCTATTTTTCTAAAAGTAAAATATGGCGACAACTTTGATATCATTATTAAACCAATCCATTAAATGAAAAAATTCAAAACTAAAAATATTTCATATATTAAAAGCCTAACAGCCACCCATTACATGATCATCATCCAAACATATAATAAAAATTAATTTGGTTAAATAAATAAATAAATGTATAAAAGATTTATCAATTTTACATAATTTTATCTTTGGTTGGTAGAAATAATTTTTAAAAATTAAAAAATATTTTTTTGACATTTGTTTTTGTCAAATTAATTTATATTTTATCAAATTGACAGCTTTACCCTTAAAATTGAGCAATGATATATTCAATTGTCCTTATTTGAAACAAGATTTCAAAATTTAAGGTCAAATGTGTCACAATTAAAAAATTAAGGATCAAAGTGACACGAGCCCCCAACTATAAGGACGGTTAGTGTAATTTGCCTATAAAAAAAATAAACATAAAAAATAGAAAGAGAAAAGAAATTCAGGATGCATTTAACTTGGGGAAAATCGGTTAAGGTCCCTATCCAACTTTTAGTAATGGATGAGGTCCGCAATGTGTTCTTTTGTAGCCTAAGGTCCCTCAATGTTATTTTAGAGTGTAAAATACCTGTCTTACCCTTGTTTATAATATACGTTGTTTTGAATTTGGCAGCTAAAGATCATATTGATATTTTGTGGGAGATTACGTGAGGATGAACTTGACGATTCAGATTTTTGTGGAGATTTTCTAGGGTTTTTGTAGGTGTTGAAATCCTGTTTGTTGTTTGTAGGTGTTGAAATTCTGTACGAGTTGAAATCATGTTCGTTGTTTGTAGGTGTTGATCGATCGTGTAGGAGTTGAAATCTGGTTCATTGTGTTTGATTTGATTTCATGTGGAGTTGAATTAGATAAGTTTTCAATTTTTGATTTGATTTGATCGTGTAGGTGTTGAATTAGGTTTTTGTTTTTAGTTTTGATCAATGTGAGAGAGACGAACTCAGTGTAGTTGTTTTTTATTTTTGAAGTTAAATTTTCATTATCTGTTATTGATGAATTTTCGATGGAGTTGATTTTGATTTTTGGAGTTGCTTTTTCATTCTCTGTCAACATGCTTATGAGTTGCTTTTTGGTGCTCTGTTTTTCTGCGTTTTTGTGCTCTGTTTTTTGTTCACTTTGCATTTTTTGTGTAGTGCAGAGAAAATTGCAGGTTTGTTACTATAATTGAACTCAAATCACAGAGAAAATTGTAAGCTTGTAGTGCAGTGAAAATCACAGAGAAAATTGTAAGTAGGCAGAGAAATTTACAGACGTAGCAATAGAGTAGTAAGTGTTTTGTTTTTTTTTTTTTAATTTTTTGAATTGAATGTTTTGTGAACATAACAGATCTTCTCTGTGATTTTTTTATGTGCTTGTGTTTAATATATTTTTGTCTCTTGATGTTAATGTGTTTTTGTTTTTGTTATATTGAAAGTGAATATAAGTTCACAAATTTCTCTGGACTTTTCTTTGTAGTCCAGAGAAAATCATATGATTGTATTACAAATGATAAGTATTACAAATTTCTCTGGACTTATATGTTGTGTTTTTATGTGTTTTTATATGTTTGCACTTTTCAAAGTTTTCTGATATGTTTTCTTTGCACTTTTCATTTTTTTTTTTTTGCACTATTCATGTTTTTGGACTTTTCTTTGTAGTATAGAGAAAATCGTAGGTTTGTTATTATAATCCAATGAAAATGACAGAGAAAATGTTAAGCTTGTAGTTGAGTGAAAATCACCCTTGAAGTTGGTGTCTTGATCTTGATGCTTATTGCTTCTTCAACTTGGACTTGTTTTTTTTGTGGTGTTCTGGTGCTGCTACTGCGTTTTGATCTAAGATCATAAGACACAGACACAGAGACTTTTGGTTTCTTTTTCGGGGTTTCTGGGGTTGTGCTGCTTCTGCGCTTTGCCATTTCTATAGAATGAAAACATAAACATTAAATCCCAGAGAAAATTACAAGGTAGCAATGATTACACAACAGAGAAAATTACAAGGTAGCAACATAAACATGACAGAGAAAATTACACAACAGAGAAATTTTGAGGAAATGGAGTATTGAACAAAATAAACATGCCAGAGAAAATTAGACACAAGACATAAACATAATGTGGCCACAGAAAATTATAAATGCTGCCAGAGAAAATTAGACACACAAGTAAGAAAAGTAATTTGGCCAGAGAAAATTATAAATGCCAGAGAAAATTAGACACACCAATAGAGTAGTAAGCCACAGATAATTTGCTTGAGAAAATAATGAAGAAACATAAACATGCCAGATAAAATTACACAATAGAGAAACACAAATGTAGCAAGTCAGAGAAATTTACAAAAACAAGAACACAAGAAGCTTCAATAAGAAGCCCCAAATACACAGAAAGCAGTTCAATTTTGACAGTTGGAAGGAAAGCAACCCATCATCAGTTGGAAGCAAAGAAATTCTGGACTTCCAAAGAATTTCTCTGGATTCAACCTAGAGAAAATTCAAATTTCTCTGGTCCAGAATTTCTCTGGAACGATAAAACTCTGATTTGATCAATTTGTCTTTGGTTTTGCTGCTGCTGATTCAATCACAATTTCCTACACAAACAAATTAATAGTTCTTCTATGAGTTTGTGATAGATTTTCTTTAAACTTAATGCTATGAATTTCTCTGGGTTGAATCCAGAGAAAATTCAAATTTCTCTGGATCACTTTAAGCCTTCCTCTACTGTTGCCTCTTCCTCAAGCTTCTTTTTCCAATATTCTTCAAGTAAGGGTCCAAATATTGCTTTTCCAGAAACAACTCCAATTCTACTAAACCCAAAAAATCAAAAGATGTTATATTCAACACTCAGAGAAATTTTGAACCTGAAGATGTTATATTCAACACTGGATATATATATGTGCTGACATTGTATATATATATGTATGTATCATATATATATATGTTTGCAACCATAGATAAGATAACTAAGAGTGACTGTTTGATTATGGTTGCAAATGGTCTTAATTGATTAATTATCATATATATACTAGTCAAGACAGTAAGCAACAGATTGTATATATATATGTATGTATCATATATATATATACATCTATCAACTCCACTCCACTCTGTTTGTTTACCCAGAAAATCAAATTTGCCAAACTTAGTGCTTTTGTTTTGCTGAATTTGTTTTCGTACTCGCTGGAAAATACCCAACACCAATACTAGCATCACAAAGGAGAATATCCAGTAGACAGGTCAAAAAAATTAACTCATCTAAAGATGAACAGACGTAGGGTATTTTGATCCAAGAAATTGATAAAATGCGCAGGTATTTTGGTTAGGGACCTGAGGCAGTATTACATTTTTTAATGTCCTTTATGCAGAAAATTGTTATTATTAGGGAGCTTAAAAAAAAAACCCCTTTAACTTGCTATGAGCTGATCGGGAACACTTGGCCAATTTAAAGAGTATGAAATGAGATTAATAAGCTCACATTTCTTTTCTTTTCTTTTTAATTTTTTTACTTTTTGGAAAAATAAAAAATATAAAAAAATTAGTAAATATAAAAACAAAAACAAAAACAAAAACAGAAAAATCTACTTTTTAAATTATTTTTGTCTTTGCACTCTTTTTCCGTCTAAATATTATTTCAAGTTCTTGTACAAATAAATAGATTAAAACTGAAAAAAATTCAACATAAAAAAGTCATTCAAGGATGAGCAATTGAGAGTCCACTAAATGCTTCTATTCCATTCCCATCTCATAAAAGACCAATTTGGTCTTCAAAAAGTGTTTTTCGATTTTCTGTTTTTCTTTTTTTTTTATTTTTATCTTTCACTTTTTAAATGCACATAAAAGGTACAATATATGTAAAAAATTCGGGGAAAAATCTCACTAAAGACCAAAAAAATATGTAGATGTGCTGAAAAAAATATTTGAAACTTAAACCACACAAACCCCAAAAATCTAGGCTTAAAAACTTCTTACAAAAACATTTTACATTTGTTAAAGCTAAAGAAACACCATAATCTGTGCTTTAGGTGTGTAGGTATTTGGACATAACAGCAAACTAAAATAACAACCAGATGTCTAAGCCAACTAAATCCCCTACTAACCAAAAGTTTTGTTTTCAAACTAAAACACAATGCCAATAGGAACTCAAAAACTTAAAAGTTTGGAACCTCCTAAAATCTCACTTTGCAATCCCAAAGATAAAACACATGGCTTGGAAGACTATCCCAAACCATTGTTTCAATTCTTGCACATTGTTGCGCAAAGTCGGCCTTTATCGACCTTCCTGCTTGACACCAAAAAACAAGAAGAACCTGTTAGAAAGCAAAGGGACAGAAGCTTACAAGTAGAAAAACATAAAATATAGTTACACTTCCATGTAACAAAAACATATTAAAATGTCTCAAATCTACTGGAACGAGAAAAACATGTAGTGCCAATAATGCACTGCTCAATCCTAGCTAAAGCTGACAAAAACAATCCCTATGTTCTATATATTGCTTATACAAATAAAATTTTCGACAAAAGTATCATAATATCCTGTTGAATCTGTTTCAAGGAAACATCGAAGACAAATTATAGGTTCGTCCCCACTTGCCTTTTAAATGGCAAAAAGGTGTTATGGGTCATCTTTTTTTTTTTGGTTTCATTTTTTTGTTTTAAGATTACAAGCGTAGATTATTCACAATCACAAGGTTCCATAAATTGGCCAATATTTTTTAAATATAAGAGTTAATTTTGATTGGTACTGTTGAAGTCATAGGTTAGACATTTTTCTTGTTATGTTATGAAGTTACTCTGTAACTCCACAAACTTCATATGAAGTTTTACACATTAATCTGTTCAAAAATTCTCTTTTATCTCATCACATCAAAATATCTTTCAAAATGAGATTTTCATACTCCCCACCTGAACATAAGGATCATTATTTAAATGGATTATGGAAACAAAATACCAACACAAACAAATAAATAAATATCAAGTACGCACCTAGTTCATTCAATTGGTTGCACGAAGGTAGATCCTAATGGAATCTTTGAAGGTGATTTTTCTCCGATAGGTGGGGCATTTACCCTGAGCAGCTATTGTAGTCTTAATGCATGACTTACAGAAAATATGACCACACTTAGTTGACATCTCCTCAACTAATAGGCCTATGCATACTGGACAGCTGAAGGTGGGCTCCTTTGGTGGCAGCGGCGACGGCGAGGATGGTTCCACGCTCTTAGCATTCTCTCTTTGTCATTGGTATATAAAGAAAATCTCAATGACAAACTAAAAAACCACTACTGTCAATGCACATGGGTTGCACCCAAAAAATAGCTTTTAGGCTATGCTTAGATCATGGATTTGCGTAGGGGAATCCCTTTCCAAATCTCTACTAAATTCATGATCCAAATATAGCTTTAGTGAATTGCTTCATCAATCGGAGGGGGGAGGGGGGAGGGGGGGGAAACAATGAAATAAATAAATAACTTTTACACAACATCATTCAAAGTATAACATGTCCAAAATTATATTTTTTTTAAAATCCATGTCGTATGTAGCACCAAGAGAACTGCTCTCTCTATCTCAGGCTCAGGCTTCTTGCGAGGAAAATGTTTAAAGAAAGCTTTCACTGCTCCTGTCACCCCATCTTCATTTTCCATGGCCTTGGCAAGTTCCAATGCTCGCTCCTTTACCTGCATTGTCTCTCATGTTTGAAGCCATTTGCAAAAATATATATTTTTCTAGCATTCCAGCAAGACCTTGAATTTTGAAAATGTTCTAAAACAATGTAGAGTTGTATACTGTTTTGTTCACATTTACAATAACCGCCTTGTTTGGTGCAGCTTTTGGGACTACTTATAGCTTCTTCTTCTTCTTTTTTATTTTTTATTTTGCAAATATGTGGTTGGCTGTTTGGTGCAACTGCTTTTTTTTTTTTTTTGAATAAATAAACAACCTTTATTAGAAAGTATCAAGACGATGCAAAGAATAATACAGGCCACAAAAGGGATAAACAAAATTAACTAATCAAACCCTCCACAAAATCTACAAAGACCAAAACATTGGGATCGACTGTACCCTTTGGCTATGCAATATCATCAACAACCAACTCTCTAACCATAAAACGGAGTGACTTTCATCTCGAAACGCTCACCTATTCCGTTCTAACCAAACCAAAGAAGCAAGCACCCAAGCCTTCCGGCGCTGCTTTCGCACCCTAGCCCCACCCCAACTTTGTAACACTCCCATTAAAGACCCCAGTTGCACCCACACTAAGCCAAACAAAGCAACAAGAAAATTCCCAAGCCTGGACACAACCGGGCAATGAAGAAGCAAATGATCCACTGTTTTCGCGTCATTGCAACACATACAACACCAATTTACCAACACATGTAGCCGCCGGATCAAATTGTCAATAGTAAGGATACGCCACAAAGCAGCTATTCAAACAAAGAAAGCAATCTTAGAAGGAGAACCCGTTGCCCAAATATATTTCCAAGGAAAAACCCCCACCAACTCCCCCTACAAGCACCCCATAAAAAGAGGACATTGAGAAAACCCCTTTGGAGCTTCGAACATCCCAAACTAAAGAATCCATCCCATCCCATCCCCCACATTGTGCAATCCATACAAAAAGCCTAGAAGATCCACCAATTGGTCGAGCTCCCAATCTTGTATATCACGACGAAGACGAATATTCCAACCAACAGATTCCCTGTGCTTTTCCCTAACCGAAGCAACCAGCTCCTCCCTAGCAGCTGCAATAGCAAAAATCAAAGGAAACATGGCCGCCGAAGTCAAACCATCACACCATCGATCTTGCCAAAAGCGAACTCGCTCTCCACCCCCCACTTTAAACCGAGCCCTTTCCCAAAACACCTCTCTCCCCAACCAAATTCCCTTCCACAAACCACAACCATGAGATTGAACCACCCGCTTCGAATACCAACCCCCCCTCCGCACCTCCCCATACTTAGCCACCACCACTCTCCTCCATAGCCTCTCCCGTTACCTCGCAAAAATGCCACAACCACTTACCCAATAAAGCCCAATTAAACACCACCAATTTCCGCACACCCAAACCCCCCCACTCTTTCAAAGTACAAACCCTCTCCCAAGCCACCAAATGATAATGAAAACCCTCCCTACCCCCACTTCACAAAAATTCTCGTTGCAGCTTCTCCAACCGCTTTGCCATCCCCACAGGAATCACATGTATAGACATAATGTACGTCAGAATGATGGATAAAACACTCTTGATCAAAGTAATTCGCCCCCCCCTTTTGACAAGTATTGGTGCTTCCATCCTGTCAAACGCCGCTGAACTCTGTCCCACCACCCCAGCTCACACTCAAGTCTCCTTAAAAGAAGCCCCCAAGGGAAGTCCTAAATATGAAACTGGCAACCTTGCCACTTTACAACCTAAGACAGCGGCCAACACCGGTAATCAAGCCACCTCACCCATAGGTATCAATTTTGACTTTGACAAATTAACCCACAGCCCTGACACCGCCTCAAAACATAACATAACACATCGTAGATTGCCAATCTATGCAGCCTCTGCATCACAAAAAATCAATGCATCATCAGGATAGAATAGGTGAGAGACCACCAAAGAGGCAAGTCCTTCCCCATCACAAAACCCGATAATAAACCCCTTTAGACTGCCCTTGAACACTGTTGACTCAATGCCTCCATAACCAAAATAAACAATAATGAGGACAATGGATCTTCCTACCTTAAACCTCTCCAAGTGGGAAAGAACCCCACCGGCGTCCAATTAATTAGGACAGACATCTGAACAGTGGAGATACAAAAATGTATCCACCTCCTACACCGTTCTCTAAAACCCAACCTCTCCAACATTTACAGCAGGAACTTCCAATTGACAGTATCGTAAACCTTTTCAATATCCAACTTACAAATAATACCCCCTTTCCCTTGCCGAAGTCGCGAGTCCATACACTCATTAGCCACCAAAACAGCATCCAGAATCTGCCGCCGACATACAAAAGCATTTTGAGATTCTGAGACCACCCCCTCCAACACCTCCTGAAGCCTGTTAGCCAAAACCTTAGCCAATAATTTATAAACACTACCTAAAAGACTAATAGACCAAAAGTTTCTAATATCCTCCGCCCCCCTTCTTGGGAATCAAAGCTATAAAAGTGGCATTCAGACTCCTCTTAAATTGTCCAGTTTGATGAAAGTGCTCAAACACATCCATCACTTCCCCTTTAACCACCCCCAACAATGCTGAAAAAAAGCAATGGAGAAACCATCTGGGGCCTAGCGCCTTGTCCCCAAGCATACTTCTTAACGCACCCAAGACCTCCTCCTCAGTAAAAGGCCTCTCTAACAAGAGCCCATCCTCCTCAGAAATAAAATCAAAAACTACACCATCCAACCCCGGTCTCCATATCTAACGCTCATCATGAAAAAGATGCTGATAGAATGCCACTATACTATCCCTAACCTCTTCTTCCGACAAAAGAAGCACCCTATTTACCCGTATTCTCCCTATCTAGTTCACCCGCCAATGAGCATTTGCCTTGCGATGGAAAAATTTTGTATTGTGGTCCTCATTTTTCAACTATAAGCATCGAGACTTCTGTCGAAAAATAATTTTCTCCATCTGAGCAACTCTCGCATAATCTCTCCGAGCCACATCCTTATCTGCCATAGCCTCCACCGAAAGATCTGCCTCAATTTCCCGCTCATCTAACTCTTGCAAAACTGAAAAAATGTTTTGCTTCTGAACCTCCAAATGACCAAAAACCTCTACATTCCACCTCTTCAAATCAGACTTAAGAAGTTTCAATTTCTGAGCTAATCTATAACTAGGTGAACCCACCACATTATAACTCCCCTACTAACCACCTACCCTCTCAAAAAAGTCAGTTGCTTGTAACCACATGTTCTCAAACCAAAAAGGCGAGGGACCGCTCTGGACGCCCCTACTATCCAACAAGATGGGCCAATATTCAGAAGTCAGACGATGCAACTTGCACTGTAGCATTTGAGGAAAAATGCTCCTACCCGTCCCCAGAAACCAATAATTTATCAAGGTAAGAACTGACGTGGCCACTCGACTAGGTATAACCTCCCTCCTGTAAGGGTAGATCTACCAGCTCCATCTCATCAATGAAAGAAGCAAAATCCCGCATAGACCTCCCCACCAGACTCCGCCCAATCTTTTTCACTGGACTCCTGACAGCATTAAAATCACCTCCAACACACCACAGCAGTCCCCATCTAAAAGCAACATGCTATAATTCCTCCCAAAAGGCTGCCCTTTCTGACCCCCGAACTAGACCATAAACCCTAGTGAACACCCATCGAAAATGCTGCCTAGGCGAGGAGAAGAGGGGATATTTTAATTTTAATTTTTTTTTTGTGGGAAGGGTTAGAAAATTAGCGAGGGATAGAAACATTCCTAGATGGGAGGGAGGAGAGGGGGATTGCGATGGAAGTTGTACTTCATGCGAGGGAGAGAGGCCTAACAGAAAATATTGCCTTAGCGAGCGGAGGAGGGGCTTTTTTTTTTTTTTTGTGGGAAGGGTTACAAAATTAGAAGGGGATAGAAACATTCCTAGATGGCGAGGGAGAGGGGGATTGCGAGGGAAGGTGTATTTCAGGCGACGGAGAGAGGCCTAACTCAAAATTGTGCCTTAGCGAGGAGAAGATGGGCTATTTTTTTTTTTTTTTTTGGGAGGGGGGGAAAGGTTAGAAAATTAGCGAGGGATAGAAACATTCCTAGATGGCGAGGGAGAGAGGGATTGCAAGGGAAGGTGTACTTCAAGCGAGGGAGAGAGGGATAGAAACATTCCTAGATGGCGTGGGAGAGGGGGATTGTGAGGGAAGGTGTACTTCAAGCGAGGGAGAGAGGCGTAACTAAAAATATTGCCTTAGCAAGTCGAGGATGGGCTTTTTTTCTTTTTTTTTTTTTGTGGGAAGGGTTAGAAAATTAGCAAGGGATAGAAACATTCCTAGATGGCGAGGGAGAGAGGGATTGCAAGGGAAGGTGTACTTCATGCGAGGTAGAGAGGCCTAACTTAAAATAGTGCCTTAGCGAGGGAAAGAGGGGCTATTTTATTTTTTATTTTTTTTTGTGGGAAGGGTTATAAAATTAGCGACGGATAGAAAACTTTCTAAATGGGAAGGGAGAGGGGGATTGCGAGGGAATGTGTACTTCATGCGAGGGAGAGAGGCCTAACTGAAAATATTGCCTTAGCGAGTGGAGGAGGAGCTTTTTTTTTTTTTTTTTGTGGGAAGGGTTAGAAAATTAGCGAGGGAAAGAAACATTCCTAGATGGCGAGGGAGAGGGGGATTGCGACAGAAGGTGTACTTCAGGCGAGAGAGAGAGGCCTAACTAAAAATAGTGCCCTAGCGAGGAGAAGAGTGGCCTTTTTTTTTTTTTTTTTTTTATGGCAAGGGTTAGAAAATTAGCAAAGGATAGACACATTCCAAGATGGTGAGGGAGAGAGGGATTGCAAGGGATGGTGTACTTCATGCGAGGGAGAGAGGCCTCACTCAAAATAGTGCCTTAGCGCGGGGAAGAGGGTCTCTTTTTTTTTTCTTTTTTTTTTTGTGTGAAGGGATAGAAAATTAGCGAAGGAAAGAAATATTCCTAGACGGCGAGGGAGAGGGGATTGCGAGGGAAAGTGTACTTCAGGCGAGGGAGAGAGGCCTAACTCAAAATAGTGCCTTAGCGAGGGAAAGAGGGGCTATTTTTTTTTTTTTTTGTTGGAAGGGTTAGAAAATTAGCGAGGGATAGAAACATTCCTAGATGGCGAGGGAGAGAGGGATTGCAAGGGAAGGTGTACTTCATGTGAGAGAGGGAGGCCTAACTCAAAATAGTGCCTTAGCGCGGGGAAGAGGGGCTTTTTTTTTTTTTTTTTTGTGTGGAAAGTGTTAGAAAATTAGTGAGAGATAGAAACATTCCTAGATGGGGAGGGAGAGGGGGATTGCCAGGGAAGTTGTACTTCATGCGAGGGATTGAGGCCTAACTGAAAATATTGCCTTAGCAAGTGGAGGAGGGGCTTTTCTTTTTTCTTTTTTTTTTGTGGGAAGGGTTAGAAAATTAGCGAGGGATAGAAACATTCCTAGATAGCGAGGAAGAGGGGGATTGCGAGGAAAGGTGTACTTTAGGTGAGGGATAGAGGCCTAACTCAAAATAGAGCCGTAGTGGGGGGAAGTGGGGCTATTTTATTTTATTTTTGTCGTATGGCTTAGAAAATTAGCAAGGTATAAAACATTCCTAGATGGCGAGGAGGACAGGGATTGCGAGGGAAGGTGTACTTCATGCAAGGGAGAGAGGCCTAACTAAAAATATTGCCTTAGCGAGTGGAGGAGGGGGGTTTTTTTTTTTTGTGTGGGAAGGGTTAGAAAATTAGCGATGGATAGAAACATTCCTTGATGGTGAGGGAGAGAATGATTGCAAGGGAAGGTGTACTTCATGCAAGGGAGAGAGGCCTAACTCAAAATAGTGCCTTAGCGAGGGGAGGAGGGGCAATTTTTTATTTATTTATTTTTTTTTGTGCTAAGGAAGAGAAAATTAGAGAGGGATAGAAACATTCCTAGATGGCGAGGGAGAGGGGGATTGCGAGGGAAGGTGTACTTCATGCAAGGGAGAGAGGCCTAATTGAAAATATTCCCTTAGCGAGTGATGTACGGGGTTTTTTTTTTTTTTTTTTTTGTGGGAAGGGTATGAAAATTACCGAGGGATAGAAACATTCCAAGATGGCGAGGGAGAGAGGTATTGCAAGTGAAGGTGTACTTCATGCGAGAGAGAGAGGCTTAACCCAAAATATTGCCTTGGTGAGTAGAAGAGAGGCTATTTTGTTTTGTTTTTTTGTTTTTTTTTTGTGGGAAGGGTTAGAAAATTAGCGAGGGATAGAAACATTCCTAGATAGGGAGGGAGAGGGGAATTGCGGGGGAAGGTGTACTTCATGAGAGGGAGAGAGGCCTAACTGAAAATATTGCCTTAGCGAGTGGAAGAGTGGTTTTTTTTTTTTTTTTTTTTGTGGGAAGGGTAAGAAAATTAGCGAGGGATAGAAACATTCCTAGATGGCGAGGGACAGAGGAACTGCAAGGGAAGGTGTACTTCATGTGAGGAAGAGTGGCCTAACTCAAAATAGTGCCTAGCGAGGGGAGGAGGGGCAGTTTTTTTTTTTTTTTTTTTTGTGTGCTAAGGGTTAGAAAATTAGATAGGGATAGAAACATTCCTAGATGGTGAGGTAGAGGGGATTGCGAGGGAAGGTGTAATTCATGCGAGGGAGAGAGGCCTAACTGAAAATATTGCCTTCGCGAGTGAAGGAGGGGCTTTTTTTTTTTTTTTTTTTTTTTTTCTAGGAAGGGTTAGTAAATTAGCGAGGGATAGAAACATTCCTAGGTGGCGAGGGATAGAAAGATTGCAAGGGAAGGGGTACTTCATCCGAGGGAGAGAGGCCTGACTCAAAATAGTGCCTTAGCGACGGAAAGAGGGGATAATTTATATATATATATATATATATATATTTTGTGGGAAGGGTTAAAAAATTAGCAAGGGAAAAAAACATTCCTAGATGGGGAAGGAAAGGGGGATTGCGAGGGAATGTGTACTTCATGTGAGGGAGAGAGGCCTAACTGAAAGTATTGCCTTAGCAAGCGGAGGAGGGGCTTTTTTTTTTTTTTTTTTTTTTTTGTGGCAAGGGTTAGAAATTTAGCAAGGGATATAAACATTCCTAGATGGCGAGGGAGACGGGGATTGCAATGGATGGTGTACTTCAGGCGAGGGAGAGAGGCCTAACTCAAAATAGTGCCTTAGTAAGGGGAAAAGGGCCTATTTTTTTTTTTTTTTTTGGGGGGGGAAGTGTTAAAAAATTAGCGAGGGATAGAAACATTCCTAGATGGCGAGGGAGAGAGGGATTGCAAGGGAAGGTGTACTTCATGCGAGGGAGAGACGCCTAACTCAAAATAGTGCCTCAGGGCGGAGAAGAGGGGCTATTTTTTTTTATTTATTTTTTGGTAAGTTTTAGAAAATTAGCGACGGATAGAAACATTTCTAGATGGCGTGGGAGAGGGGGATTGCAAGGGAAGGTGTACTTCAAGCGAGGGTGAGAGGCTTAACTAAAAATATTGCCTTAACGAGTCAAGGAGGGGCTTTTTTTCCTTTTTTTTTTTGTGGGAAGGGTTAGAAAATTGGTGAGGGATAGAAATATTCCTAGATGGTGAGGGAGAGAGGGATTGCAAGGGAAGGTGTACTTCATGCGAGATAGAGAGGCCTAACTCAAAATAGTGCCTTAGCGAGGAGAAGAGGGGCTATTTTATTTTTTATTTTATTTTTTTGTGGGTAGGGTTATAAAATTAGCGAGGGATAGAGACATTCCTAGATGATGAGGGAGAGGGGAATTGCGAGGGAAGGTATACTTCATGCAAGGGAGAGAGGCTTAATTGAAAATATTGCCTTAATGAGTGGAGAAGGGGCTTTTTTTTTTTTTGTGGGAAGGGTTAGAAAATTAGCGAGGGATAGGAACATTCCTAGATGGTGAGGGAAAGGGGGATTGCGAGGGAAGGTGTACTTGAGGCGAGGGAGAGAGGCCTAACTCAAAATAGTGCTTTAGCAAGGGGAAGAGGGGCTATTTTTTTTTTTTTTTTTTGTGGGAAGGGTTAGAAAATTAGCATGGATACAAACATTCCTAGATGGCGACGGAGAGAGGAATTGCAAGGGAAGGTATCTTTCATACGAGGGAGAGAGGCCTAACTTAAAATAGTGACTTAGCGCGGGGAAGAGGGTTTATTTATTTATTTATTATTTTTTTTGTGGGAAGTGTTAGAAAATTAGCAAGGGATAGAAACATTCGTAGATGGCAAGGGAGAGGGGTATTGCGAGGGAAGGTGTACTTCAGGTGCGGGAGAGAGGCCTAACTCAAAATAGTTCGTTAGCGAGGGGAAGAGGGGCTTTTTTTTTTTTTTTTGTGGGAAGGGTTAGACAATTAGCGAGGGATAGAAACATTCCTAGATGGCGAGGGAGAGAGGGATTGCAAGGGAAGGTGTACTTCATGCTAGGGAGAGAAGCCTAACTCAAAATAGTGACTTAGCGAGGGGAAGAAGCGAATTTTTTTTTTTTTTTTGGTTCTAAGGTTTAGAAAATTAGAGAGGGATAGAAACATTCCAAGATGGTGAGGGAGAAGGGGATTGCGAGGGAAGGTGTACTCCGTGCGAGGGAGAGAGACATAACTGAAAATATTGCCTTAGCAAGTAGAGGAGGGGCATTTTTTTTTTTTGGTGGGAAGGGTTACAAAATTAGCGAGGGATAGAAACATTTCTAGATGGCGAGGGAGAGAGGGATTGCAGGGGAAGGTGTACTTCATGCGAGGGAGAGAGGCCTAACCCAAAATACTGCCTTAGCGAGGGAAAGAGGGGCTATTTTATTTTTTATTTTTTTTTGTTGGAAGGGTTAGGAAATTAGCGAGGGATAGAAACATTCCAAGATGGGGAGGGAGAGGGGGATTGCGAGGGAAGCTGTACTACATGCGAGGGAGAGAGGCCTAACTGAAAATATTGCCTTAGCAAGTGGAGGAGAGGCTTTTCTTTTCTATTTTTTTGTGGGAAGGGTTAGAAAATTTGCGAGGGATAGAAACATTCCTAGATGGCGAGGGAGAGGGGGATTGCGTGGGAAGGTGTACTTCAGGCAAGGGAGAGAGGCCTAACTCAAAATAGTGCCTTCGCGAGGGGAAGAGGGGCTATTTTTTTATTTTTTTATTTTTTATGGGAAGGCTTTGAAAATTAGCGAGGTATAGAAACGTTCCTAGACGGCAAGGGATAGGGGGATTGCGAGGGAAGGTGTACTTCTTGCGAGGGAGAGAGGCCTAACTTAAAATATTGCCTTAACGAGTGGAGGACGGGGTTTTTTTTTTTTTTTGGGGGGGGGGGAAGGGTTAGAAAATTAGCGAGGGATAGAAAGATTCCTAGATGACGAGGGAGAGAGGGATTGGAAGGGAAGGTGTACTTCATGCGAGGGAGAGAGGCCTAACTCAAAATAGTGCCTTAGCGAAGTTAAGAGGGCAATTTTTATTTTTATTTTTTGTGCTAAGGGTTAGAAAATTAGAGAGGGATAGAAACATTCCTAGATTGCGAGGGAGAGGGGGATTGCGAGGGAAGGTGTACTTCATGCGAGGGAGAGAGGCCTAACTGAAAATATTGTCTTACCGGGTGGAGGAGGGTCTTTTTTTTTTTTTTTCTTGGGAAGGGTTAGAAAATTACCGAGGGATAGAAATATTCCTTGATGACGAGGGAGAGAGGGATTGGAAGGGAAGGTGTACTTTATCTGAGGGAGAGAGGCCTAACTCAAAATAGTGCCTTCAGGCGGGGAACAGGGGCTTTTTTTTTATTTTATGGGAAGTGTTTGAAAAAAAGCGTGGGATAGAAACATTCCTTTATGGTGAGAGAGAGGGCAATTGCGAGGGAAGGTGTACTTCATGCGAGGGAGAGAGGCCTAACTGAAAATATGGCCTTTGTGGGTGGAGGAGCGGCTTTTTTTTTTGTGGGAAGCTTTAGCAAATTAGCGGGGGATAGAAACATTCCAAGATGGCAAGGGAGAGAGGGATTGCAAGGGAATGTGTACTTCATGCAAGGGAGAGAGGCCAAACTCAAAATAGTGCCTTAGTGAGGGGAAGAAGGGTTATTTTATTTATTTATTTATTTATTTTGTGGGAAGGGTTAGAAAATTAGCAAGGGATAGAAACATTCCAAGATGGGGAGGGAGAGGGGAATTACGAGGGAAGGTGTACTTTATGCGAGGGAAATAGGCCTAACTGAAAGTATTGCCTTAGCGAGTGGAGGAGGGGCTTTTTTTTTTTTTTGGGGAGAGGGGAAGGGTTAGAAAATTAGCGAGGGATAAAAACATTCCTAGATGGCGAGGGAGAGGGGGATTGTGAGGGAAGGTGTACTTCTGCCGAGGGAGAGAGGCCTAACTCAAAATAGTGCCTTAGCGAGGGGAAGTGGGGCTATTTTCTTTTTCTTTTTCTTTTTGGGCAGGCGGGGGGGGGGGGCGAAGGGTTAGAAATTAGCGAGGGATAAAAACATTGCTAGATGGCGAGGGAGAGGCGGATTGCGAGGGAAGGGGTATTTCAGGTGAGGGAGAGAGGCCTAACTCAAAATTGTGCCTTAGCGAGGGAAGAGGGGCTTTTTTTCCTTTTTTTTTTGTGGGAAGGGTTAGAAAATTAGTGAGGGATAGAAACATTCCTAGATGGCGAGAGAGAGGGGGATTGCGAGGGACGGTGTTCTTCATGTAAGGGAGAGAGGCCTAACTGAAAGTATTGCATTAGCGAGTGCAGGAGGGGTTTTTTTTTTTTTTGTGGGATGGGTAAGAAAATTAGCGAGTGATAGAAACATTCCTAGTTGGCGAGGGAGTGAGGGATTGCAAGGGAAGGTGTACTTCATGCGAGGTAGAGTGGCCAAACTCAAAATTAGCGAGGGATAGAAACATCCCTAGATGGCGAGGGAGAGAGGGATTGCAAGGGAAGGGGTACTTCATCTGAGTGAGAGAGGCCTAACTCAAAATAGTGCCTTACCGTGGGGAAGAGGGGCTATTTTTTTTTTTTTTTTTGAGGGGGGAATTGTTTGAAAATTCGCAAGGGATAGAAACATTCCTAGATGGGGAGGGAGAAGGGAATTGAGAGGGAAGCTGTACTTCATGCGAGGGAGAGCGGCCTAACTGAAAATATTGCCTTAGCGAGTGGAGGAGGGGCCTTTTTTTTTTTTGTGGGAAGGGTTTGAAAATTAGCGAGGGATAGAAACATTCCTAGATGGCGAGGGATAGAGGGACTGCAAGGGAAGGTGTACTTCATGCGAGGAAGAGTGGCCTAACTCAAAATAGTGCCTAGTTTTTTTTTTTTTTTTTTTTTGTGTGCTAAGGGTTAGAAAATTAGATAGGGATAGAAACACTCCTAGATGGCGAGGGAGAGGGGATTGCGAGGGAAGGTATACTTCATGCGAGGGAGAGAGGCCTAACTGAAAATATTGCCTTAGCGAGCGGAGCTGGGGCTTTTTTTTTTTTTTTTTGTGGGAAGGGTTAGAAAATTAGCGAGGGATAGAAACATTCCTAGATGGCGAGGGAGAGGGGATTGCGAGGGAAGGTTTACTTCAGGCGAGGGAGAGAGTCCTAACTTAAAATAGTGCCTTAGCGAGGGGAAGAGGGGCTTTTTTTTCTATTTGGGGGGGAAAGGTTAGAAAATTAGCGAGGGATAGAAACATTCCTAGATGGCGAGGGAGAGAGGGATTGCAAGGGAAGGTGTACTTCATGCGATTTAGAGAGGCCTAACTCAAAATAGTTGCTTAGGGCGGGGAAAATGGGCAATTTTTTTTTTTTTTTGTCTGAAGTTTTAGCACATTAGCGAGGGATAGAAGCATTCCTAGATGGCGTGGGAAAGGGGGATTGCGAGGGAAGGTTTACTTCAAGCGAGGGAGAGAGGCATAACTAAAAATATTGCCTTAGTGAGTCGAGGAGGGGCTTTTTTTTTGTGGGAAGGGTTAGAAAATTAGCGGGGGATAGAAACATTCCTAGATGGCGAGGGAGAGAGGGATTGCAAGGGAAGGTGTACTTCATGCAAGGTAGAAAAGCCTAAAGCAGCTATTTTATTTATTTATTTTTTTTGTGGGAAGGGTTATAAAATTAGCGAGGGATAGAAACATTCCTAGATGGCGAGAGAGAGGGGGATTACGAGGGAAGTTGTACTTCATACGAGGGAGAGAGGCCTAACTGAAAATATTGCCTTAGCGACTGGAAGAGGGTCTTTTTTTTTTTTTTTTTTGTGCGAAGGGTTAGAAAATTAGCGAGGTATAGAAACATTCCTAGATGGCGAGGGAGAGGTGGATTGCGAGGGAAGGTGTACTTCATGTGAGGGAGAGAGGCCTAACTGAAAATATTGCCTTAGCGAGTGGAGGGGCTTTTTTTTTTGTGCGAAGGGTTAGAAAATTAGCGAGGGAAAGAAACATTCCTAGATGGCGAGGGAGAGGCGGATTGCGAGGAAAGGTGTACTTCAGGCGAGGGAGAGAGGCCTAACTCAAAATAGTGCCTTACCGAGGGGAAGAGGGGCTTTTTTTTTTTTTGTGGGAAGTCTTAGAAAATTAGCAAGGGATAGAAACATTCCTAGATGGGGAGGGAGAGAGGGATTGCGAGGGAAGTTGTACTTCATGCGAGGGAGAGAGGCCTAACTGAAAATATTGCCTTAGCGAGCGGAGGAGGGGCTTTTCTTTTTTTTTTCTTTTTTTGTGGGAATGGTTAGAAAATTAGCGAGGGATAAAATCATTCCTAGATGGCGAGGGAGAGGGGGATTGAGAGGGAAGGTGTACTTCAGATGAGGGAGAGAGGCCTAACTCAAAATAGTGCCTTAGTGAGGGGAAGAGCGGCTATTTTTTTAATTTTTTTTACTTTTTTTGGGAAGGCTTAGAAAATTAGCAAGGTATAGAAACATTCCTAGATGGTGAGGGAAAGGGGGATTGCGAGGGAAGGGGTACTTCATGCGACGGAGAGATGCCTAACTTAAAATATTGCCTTAGCAAGTGGAGGAGGGGCTTTTCTTTTCGTTTTTTTTTTTTTTTTTTTTGTGGGAAGGGTTAGAAAATTAGCGAGGGATAGAAACATTCCAAGATGGCGAGGGAGAGGGGGATTGCGAGGGAAGGTGTACTTCAGGCGAGGGAAAGAGGCCTAATTTAAAATAGTGCCTTAGCGAAGGGATGAGGGGCTTTTTTTTCTTTTTTTCGGTAGGCTTAGAAAATTAACGAGGTATAGAAACATTCTTAGATGGCGAGGGAGAGGGGGATTGCGAGGGAAGCTGTTCTTCATGCTAGAGAGAGAGGCTGAACTGAAAATATTGCCTTAGCGAGTGGAAGTGGGCGTTTTTTTTTTTTTTTGTGGGAAGGGTGAGAAAATTAGTGAGGGATAGAAACATTCCTGGATGGCGAGGGAGAGAGGGATTGCAATGGAAGGTGTACTTTATGCGAGGGAGAGAAGCCTAACTCAAAATAGTGCCTCAGCGAGGGGAAGCGGGGCAAATTTTTTTTTCTTTTTATTTTATGCTAAGGGTTAGAAAATTAGTGAGGGATAGAAACATTCCTAGATGGCAAGGGAGAGGGGGATTGTGAGGGATGGTGTACTTCAAGCAAGGGAGAGAGGCCTAATTTAAAATATTGCCTTAGCGGGTGAAGGTGCGGGTTTGTTTTTTTTTTTTTTTTTTTGGGAAGGGTAAGAAAATTAGTGAGGGATAGAAACATTCGTTGATGGCGAGGGATAGAGGGATTGCAAGGGAAGGTGTACTTCATGCGAGGGAGAAAGGCCTAACCCAAAATACAGCCTTAGCGAGGGTAAGAGGGGCGATTTTATTTTATTTATTTTTTTTGTAGGAAAGGTAGAAAAATTAGCGAGGGATTGAAACATTCCTAGATGGCAGGGGAGAGGGGGATTGCGAGGGAAGGTGTACTTCAGGCGAGGGATAGAGGCCTAACTCAAAATAGTGCCTTAGCGAGGGAAAGAGGGGCTATTTTTTTTTGGGGGGGTGGGGGAAGGGTTAGAAAATTAGCGAGGGATAGAAACATTCCTAGATGACGAGGGAGAGAGGGATTGCAAGGGAAGGTGTACTTCATGCGAGAGAGAGAGGCCTAACTGAAAATAGTGCCTTAAGGCGGTGAAGGGGGTTTTTTTTTTTTTTTTTTATGGGAAGTTTTAGAAAATTAGCAAGGGATAGAAACATTCCTAGATGGCAAGGGAGAGGGGGATTGTGAGGGAAGGTGTACTTCAAGCGATAGAGAGAGGCGTAACTAAAAATATTGCCTTAGCGAGTTGAGGAGGGGCTTTTTTTTCTTTTTTTCTTTTTTTTTTTTTTGTGGGAAGGGTTCGAAAATTAGCGAGAGATAGAAACATTCCTAGATGGCAAGGGAGAGTGGGATTGCAAGGGTAGGTGTACTTCATGTGAGAGAGAGAGGCCTAACTCAAAATAGTGCCTTAGCTTGGGGAAGAGGGGCTATTTTATTTTTTATTTTTTTTTTATGGGAAGGTTATAAAATTGGCGAGGGATAGAAACATTCCTATATGGGGAGGGAGAGGGGGATTGCGAGGGAAGTTGTACTTCATGTGAGGGTGAGAGGCCTAACAGAAAATATTGCCTTAGCGAGTGGAGAAGGGGCTTTTTTTTTTTTTTTGTGGGAATGGTTAGAAAATTAGCGAGGGATAGAAACATTCCCAGATGGCGAGGGAGAGGGGGATTACGAGGGAAAGTGTACTTCAGGCGAGGGAGAGAGGCCTAACCCAAAATAGTGCCTCAGTGAGGGGAAGAGGGCTTTTTTTTTTTTTTTTTTTTTGTGGGAAGGGTTAGAAAATTGGCAAGGGAAAGAAACATTCCTAGATGACGACGGAGAGAGGGATTGGAAGGGAAGGTGTACTTCATGCGAGGGAGAGAGGCCTAACTCAAAATAGTGCCTTAGAGCGGGGAAGAGGGCCTTTTTTTTTTGTGTCGGAAGGGTTAGAAAATTAGAGAGGGATAGAAACATTCCTAGATGGCGAGGGAGAGGGGGATTGTGAGGGAAGGTGTACTTCAGGCGATGGAGGGAGGCCTAACTCAAAATAGTGCCTTAGCGAGAGGAATGGGGGCTTTTTTTTTTTTTGTGGGAAGGGTTAGAAAATTAGCGTGGGATATAAACATTCCTAGATAGGGAGGGAGAGGGGGATTGCAAGGGAAGGTGTACTTCATGCGAGGGAGAGAGGCCTAACTGAAAATATTGCCTTAGCGAGTGGAGGAGGGGCTTTTTCTTACTTTTTTCTTACTTTTTTTTTTGTGTGGGAAGGGTTAGAAAATTAGCGGGGGTTAGAAACATTCTTAGATGGCGAGGGAGTGGGGGATTGCGAGGGAAGCTGTACTTCATGCAAGGGGCAGAGGCCTAACTGAAAATATTTCCTTAGTGAGTGGAGGAAGGGCTCTTTTTTTTCTTTTTCTTTTTTTTTTGTGGGAAGGGTTAGAAAATTAATGAGTGATAGAAACATTCCTAGATGCCGAGGGAGAGACGGATTGCAAGGGAAGGTGTACTTTATCCGAGGGAGAGAGGCCTAACTCGAAATAGTGCCTTAGCGCCGGGAAGAGGAGCTACTTTTTTTTTTTTTCTTTTTCTGGGAAGAGTTAGAAAATTAGCGAGGGACAGAAGCAATCCTAGATGTCAAGGGAGAAGGTGATTGCGAGGGAAGTTGTACTTCAAGCGAGGGAGAGAGGCCTAACTGAAAATATTGCCTTAGCGAGTGGAGGAGGGGCCTTTTTTTTTTTTTTGTGGGAAGGGTTAGAAAATTAGCAAGGGATAGAAACATTCCAAGATGGCGAGGGAGGGAGGGACTTCAAGGGAAGGTGTACTTCATGCGAGGGAGAGAGGCCTAACTCAAAATAGTGCCTTAGCGAGGGGAAGAGGGGCTATTTTATTTATTTATTTTTTTTTGGAGAAGGGTTAGAAAATTAGTGAGGGATAGAAACATTCTTAGATGGGAAGGGAGAAGGGGATTGCGAGGGAAGGTGTACTTCATGCGAGGGAGAGAGGCCTAACTGAAAATATTGCCTTAGCGAGTGGAGGAGGGGCTTTTTTTTTTTTTTTGTGGGAAGGTTTAGAAAATTAGCGAGGGATAGAAACATTCCTAGATGGCGAGGGACAAGGGGATTGCAAGGGAAGGTGTACTTCAGGCGAGGGAGAGAGGCCAAACTCAAAATAGTGCCTTAGCAAGGGGAAGAGGGGCTATTTTTTTTTTTTTTTGGGGGAGGGGGGAAGGGTTAGAAAATTAGCGAGGGATAGAAACATTCCTAGATGACTAGGGAGAGAGGGATTGCAAGGGAAGGTGTACTTCATGCGAGGGAGAGGGGCCTAACCCAAAATAGTGCCTTAGGGCAGGGAAGAGGGGCTATTTTGTTTTGTTTTTTTTTTTTGTGGGAAGTTCTAGAAAATTAGCGAGGGATAGAAACATTCCTAGATGTCGAGGAAGAGGGGCATTGCGAGGGAATGTGTACTTCATGTGAGGGAGAGAGGCGTAACTTAAAATGTTGCCTTAGCGAGTCGAGGATGGGATTTTTTTTTTTTTTTTGTCGGAAGGGTTTGAACATGAGCGAGGGATAGAAACATTCCTAGATGGCGAGGGAGAGAGGGATTGCAAAGGAAGGTGTACTTCATGCGAGGAAGAGAGGCCTAACACAATATAGTTCCTTATCGAGGGAGGAGGGGCTATTTATTTATTTATTTTTTTTGTGGGAATGGTTAGAAAATTAACGAGGAATAGAAACATTCCTAGATGGCGAGGGAGAGGGGGATTGTGAGGGAAGGTGTACTTCATGCGAGGAAGAGAGGCCTAACTCAAAATATTGCCATAGCGAGTAGAAGAGGGTTTTTTTTTTTTTTTTTTGTGGGAACGGTTAGAAAGTTAGAGAGGGATAGAAACATTCCTAGTTGGCGAGGGAAAGAGGGATAGCAAGGGAAGGTGTACTTCATGTGAGGTAGAGAGGCCTAACTGAAAATAGTGCCTTAGCGAGGGGAAGTGGGGCTATTTTATTTTTTATTTTTTTTTTTGTGGGAAGGGTTATAAAATTGGCGAGGGATAGAAAGATTCCTATATGGGGAGGGAGTGGGGGATTGCGAGGGAAGTTGTACTTCATGCGAGGGTGAGAGGCCTAACAGCAAATATTGCCTTAGCTAGTGGAGAAGGGGTTTTTTTTTTTTTTTTTTTGTGGGAATGGTTAGAAAATTAGCGAGGGATAGAAACATTCCCAGATGGCGAGGGAGAGGGGGATTGCAAGGGAAGGTGTACTTCAGGCGAGGGAGAGAGGCCTAACCAAAAATAGTGCCTTAGTGAGGGGAAGAGGGGCTGTTTTTTTTTTTTTTTTTTTTGGTGGGAAGGGTTAGAAAATTGGCAAGGGATAGAAACATTCCTAGATGGCGACGGAGAGAGGGATTGCAAGGGAAGGTGCACTTCATGCAAGGGAGAGAGGCCTAACCCAAAATAATGCCTTAGCGCGGGGAAGTGGGGCTATTTTTTTTTTTTTTGTTGGAAAGGTTTGAAAATTAGCGAGGGATAGAACATTCCTAGATGTTGAGGGAGAGGGGGATTGCGAGGGAAGGTGTACTTCATGCGAGGGAGAGAGGCCTAACTGAAAATATTGCCTTAGCAAGTGGAGGAGGAGCTTCTTTTTTTTTTTTGTGGGAAGGGTTAGAAAATTAGGGAGGGATAGAAACATTCCTAGATGGCGAGGAAGAGAGGGATTGCAAGGGAAGGTATACTTCATGCGAGGGAGAGTGGCCTAACTCAAAATAGTGCCTCCGCGAGGGGAAGAGGGGCTATTTTTTTTTTATTATTTTTTTTTTGTGGGAATGGTTAGAAAATTAGCGAGGGATAGAAACATTCCTAGATGGCGAGGGAGTGGTGGATTGCGAGGGAAGGTGTACTTCATGCGAGGAGGAGAGGCCTAACTGAAAATAGTGCCTTAGCGAGTGAAGGAGGGGCTTTTTTTTTTTTTTTTTTCTTTTTTTTTAAGTGTTGAACACCTTCTTAGTTGATTTTTGTAGGTTTGATTCCTTGCTAACCAGAGTGCCTTATTCACTAATGGTGAACGAATTGATTTTTCTTTTTTTGTTTTCTTTTTTTGAGTAAAATACACCTCAATGGTGAATGCCATTTCTGATTTGTAAGTCTTGTTTTGATGCAAGAGAGCCCAGGTTTTGTGATATAGCTAAAGTAAAAAGGGGAAGTGTTGTTTCCCGCCGCGGCGTGCAACAGTCACTAGCGTGTTCTTCTGGCTTTTCCAAGTCAAAAGTGGGTAAATCCAAGAAAAATCTTTTTAAGGCCAAGAAGGACACTGCTCCCCCAATCGTCCCTCCAGTGGAATATTGGTGTAAACCACCTTTCTTTGGTGCAATGGATTTATTTTGGGAGAGGGTGGACTTGTTTGATGACAATGGCGGGGGCCCAACTGATTTTCTTCTTGGTGGGGTTGAGCTAGAGAAAGGGGTTGAGGCTTTTGTTCCTCCAGAGTCTATTGTGCATTTTCATGTGGAGAGGGTCACTTATCCTTATTCTTTTCCTGCTTTTGAGGATTATACGGGGCCCAAATATGACTTTGATGCTTGGAGCGCAGCTATCTTTCGCCATCCCTCATATTGCAAGGTGCTTGCTGGAGCTAAAATTGCTACTGTTATTTCTCAATGTATGCAGATTAGACGGGAGCCATCTTGGCTGGAGTTTGCATTGTCACGTTGGAGTTCGAGCTCTCACACTTTTATTGTGTAGTGGGGCGAGACAACCCCTACTCTAGAGGATGTAGTTATTTTGACGGGGTTAGAACACCTTGGATCAGCGAATCCTAGCACAGGAAGTTTGTCCCTTGACCAAATGGCTATTGTTGGGAGGTTGGAGGAGGTCGTGGCACCGGCAGGGAAGTTATTGAGTCTTTATCAGAATAAAGTGTTGGTTACACCTCGATCACGAAAACGACCGAAAAATATTTTTGGGGGATGGCTTCGGTACTGGTTTCGAGATCTTAGCCATCAGGTCCAAGGAAATGTGGAGGACGGATTTATAGGTCTAAGAATGGAAGGGGATAAGTGGGGGAGTGTTGAACATTTAGCTGCTTTCATTACCTATTGGCTGTCGCGATACGTCTTGATGGGTAGACCTTAGGACTGTATTTGTCATGAGCTCTTTCCTATTGCTGCGATTCTTGCTTCCGGCCGTCCGATTCCGTTGGCTCCTTTATTTCTTGGGGGGCTATATAAGAGGTTGGATATGTATCAGGAGGGTGTTGATCGTTCCAAAGGTCAGTATGATATTACTAGCTTCCTCCCTACTACCTTTCTGCAATTATTTTTTTATGAGAGATTTCCTAGCTTGGCCCTTATGCCAAGGGTATTTTCTATTGAAGAAAGTGAGCCGCATTCTGCTAGGTGGGCTGAGGGATGTGTATAGGGGAGTTTGGCCAGCATTTTTGTTTTTGAGGACAAGTTTGTTGCTCGTCCTTATGTCATGCTAGTTTATGGAGTATCTTCTACCATTGCCTACCGCCGAGATGATTACGAGCTTGTTCTTGAACCGGGTGTATTTTACTTGGGGGCTACGGATTCAGCCATGGTTCTTAGCACCATTTCTGGGTATTTACCTTATTTTGTGGAGGGCATATACAGTGTGGTAGCTTATAATCCTGTAAGGGTTGCTCGACAGTTTGGTTTGGACCAAGGGGTTCCTCAACATCTTCATTCCCCTGTGCCTTCTGCGGCCGATTGTATGCAATTGTATGTGTACTATTTTCTTTCAGAAGAATTACGGCATCGGGGTCGAGTTGTGCTAGCAAGTAAGGATAGGATTGGCGGAACCACCCCTAGTTGGAGAAAGTATTGAAGGTGCAATCTTGCATCATTTCGGGATTTCTTAAGTAGCGAGCTTGCGCCCGTCCATGTAGAGCTCATCCCGTCTGATGACCCTAAGTTATGTATGGCTCGCGGAGAGCGAGGCTTGTTAGCTGCGGATATGGGGGAACTCAACCCACTAGCTCGCCTATCTTAGGTGGCTATTGTTTTGGAGCAAGCCCAGATAGTTTCTCCTGACCGTCCTTCTTGTGCCAAGAGTAAAGGGCCGCCCCCTACTTCTGTTCTTGCTCCGGTGCCTAGGAGAGTACCTCCGAAGGTTGGAGGTATAGATCCGCCTACTAAAATCAAGGTTGCTCCCCAAGCGAGGGGTCGCTCGACTGGCAACATTGATTCATCACAGGTAAACTCACATTTTGTATTTTGAAATTATTTGTGTGTTTGTAGCGTTTCCAATACGTTTGTATTAAAATACCTGTATTGTTTGCAGAGGTCGGCTGGCGTGTGTCGGATAAAATTGGCGCAACGTAAGGCCTTGCCCACAGGTGGAGGTGGGTCTCATAATGGTGGCCTCTCAGTCCCTCTAGATCCCCTTGAAGGGCTTGATGTTGTTGGTGACACAACTATGGATTCGAGGATGGAGTGCCTTCCGGAAATTAGTGTTTTTCCTTCGACAGTTCCTACTTCTGAGATGGGTAAAAGCAAGGCAAGACTTTATGCTTATAGACTGTCGGGGAGTATTGAGGATGATGCAAAAAATTTGAAGGATGATTAAGAGGGTTTAGACCAGAGTCTTGAAATTATGGGGGAAAGGGATGATATTGAAGACGATGTTGAAGACGATATTGGATGTGACATGGATAGTGCTAGGCCTTCTTTGTTGGATACATCGAATTCTAGGGATGCATTGGTTTCTTTGCGGGCCAAGATTGGAGGTGGTGTCCCTATTGCTCGCTTGTTTGAAGGTGGTTGTAATTTTTCACATAGCGATGTGTTTAGCTCACGAGTTTGAGGTACGAGTACATTCGTGAGCTTGTCATGTGGCGTTGGCTCTTCTACACCCATTTCTTTACATGCTTCTACGACCTTTGCGAGCCTAGAGAGTAATGTGCCCACCATTCCTTCGAGCTCTGAAGTTGGAGTCAACTCATCTATTGTTTCAACTGGTTCGGACTTGGGTGGAGTGCTCGTACGCGAGTTGTTTGGCTTTATTCAGAAGGGTGCCAGTGATACTGGGGGTAGCCTTCAAAAGCCATCACTGCCAGCTATTGATGGAGATTATTCCCTCATTCATGCTACTGATGGAGATTTTTCTCCTATTCATCTTCCCCGTGGTAGTGTGATTCTTAAAGGGATCAATGGGAAGAAAAAGCCACTGGATCCAGCTGTGTTGTTTTCTGGGGTAAAAGTAAAGTTAATTCCTCGGCTACTCTTTGTTCTTCATTATAAAATGACCACTTTCATGCACTTGAGTACCTCCTACCTTCGGACTTATTTTTTGGACGGTTTTGGAGAATTCCTTAAGGAGCTTTACAAGTTGTCCCTGGAGAAAGCTTCTCTTGATGAGGTGTTGGCCCAACGTGATGTTTTGGGCGAATTTTGAGATGGCTGGATTAATAGATTGGAGGTGGGTTGGCTGGATAATTGGTTATCTCTTCTTGAATCCCGAGTCAGGAGGAGGATGACTAAGGCTGAGCTAGGCGAGATAGATAAGGCTTTGGTTGCTGCTGTGCGAGTGGGGGAGGAATGTAAGCTATCATTTGAGTGAGCATAGAAAGCTTTGAATGAAGCAGAATTGGCGACTTCCTCCTTGAAGGAAAAGAAAACGATTCTTGAAACATGATTGGCAGGTGAAGAAGAAGACTAAAGAGGAAGAAGATCAAACTTCCAGAGTCTTGATTTGATTTAGTTGGATCATAGCTTTGTAGCATATGATAGCTTTATATGATAGTCTAAAACTTTTTTGTATGTTGGAGATTTGGGCCTCCCTTTCTTTTTTTGTACTTAAAAATCTCCAGCTACTTAATGGAGCCGACTTCATAGTTAGAGCATTTGCTTTTATTATTTGTGAGTATAGTTAGAATAAGTGTGGAAAAAGACAATATTCATTGAAGAAGCCTTAATGGGCACAATACATATTGGTGTAATACATCATATAACAATGAGTAATTTCTAAGGATAGTAAGCCTTTAACCATTTTGCATTGATGGGGCTCAGGAGGGTTTGAGAGTCAGGCTCAGAAATTCTGTAATAGCCATTTTCATTGACTTCCCTTATTACAAAAGGACCCTGCCACTTGGGTGTGAATTTGTGGGTTGATGTTCCCCTCATGACGTGAGGTGCAGCCCGTAACACTACATCACCTTCTTGGAACTGTCTTGGGCGTACCAGAGTATCATAAGCTCTAGTTGTACGGCTCTGGTAAACTCTAAGATTAGTCTAGGCTTTGTCCCTTCTTTCATCAAGGACTTCCAGCTCTGACGGTCTGGAGTACGGGCTAGTTCCACTTCGGAAGGCCATGCGAGCTGAGGGTATGGCAATTTCCACTGGGAGGATTGCTTCCGTGCCATATACCAACGAAAAGGAGGCCATTTGAGTTGGCCTTCTTTTGGATGTTCTGTATGCCCAGAGCGCCATTGGGAGCACATGTGCCCAGTCCCTTTGATAGTCCTTGAGAGTCCTTGAAAAGATTCTAAGGAGTGTTTTGTTGGTTGCTTCAGCTTGTCCGTTCCCCTGTGGATAGTAAGGTGTTGATTTATGGTGTGTGATGTCGTAGGAGACCAAGAGTTGCCCAACTTGGCGTTTGACAAGGGGGGTCCCATTATCTGACAGGATTACTCCGGGTATACCAAAACAACCTATAATGAATTCTTGAATGAAATTGAAGATCACGGCTCATGTTGCCTTCTTCAGAGGGATGGCTTCTACCTACTTAGTGTAAGTCTCCGTGGAAGCTACAATCCATATGTGTCCCTTTGACAATGGAGAGATGGGGCCAATAAGATCCATAGCCCACGTGTGGAAAGGCCATGGTGAGCTTGAACTATACAGATCGGTGGCTGGTGCGTGAATAAGGTTTCCATGGAGTTGACAAGGTTTGTAGCGTTTGGCATACATTTTGGTGTCTGCTTCCATGGTAGGCCAATAATTACCTATATGCAAAAGATGGTTGAATAGCTTAGCTCCACCTTGGTGCTCCGATCCGTGAGCAAGTTCTAAAACTTTATGGATTTTTGCTCCTAATAAGCAACGTAAAGGCTTGCCGTCAAAGCCATGCCTAAAAAGTTTCCATTCCTGCAAAAAGAATTTCGAGCTCGCTTCTTGATTATTGCGGCTGCGGAGCGGTCTGGCAGCAATGATGCTCCTTTGAGGTCATCTATATACACCTGACGCCAGTCAAAGGTGATTTCTGTGAAATTGCATTTAGCTTTTGGAGGGAATTCCTGGCATTTGGTGCACTTTCCTTGAAGGTCGTTTGCTTCCTTGGCCATGGTAGGCCAAGAATATCCTTGTCGTTGTAGCCTCCTATAGAGGCTTACGTCTCCTGTTCCGCAAGAATGGTTGTGAACCCCTTCTAGCTTAGACTTGGCTTCGGTAAGGTCGATGCATCGTGCTAGCAGACCCCCAGGCCCTTTGTAGTAGAGGACTCCTTGGTAAATCGTAAAGTGTTTGACTTTGCACAGAGGTAGTTTACTTGAGGGGGGCGCGGAGCTCGTCGATGATTGGGGCTCTCCAGTCAGCGGGTTCTTTTTCGGGAAAGATAGTTGTTACCAAGCATGGCATGGAGTGCTTCAGAACTTCTATCTTAGTTGATTCTTCCGCGAATTCTACCTTAAAGCCAAGGTAGCAAAGGTGTCCAGGTGGCGATTGTTGGAGCGAGGAGCGTGTTCTATCCTTACCGTGTCAAATTTGTTTGTCAACCTTTGAACAATGGTTCTATATGAGGCCAAAGGGGGCTCTTTGATAGCATAGTCTCCATTGGTCTGCTTGACCACCAGATTGTAGTCGCCTTTGATACATAAGAGATTTACTCCTGGGTAGAGTGCTGCCATAAGCCCTAATATCAGGGCTTCATATTCCGCCTCATTGTTAGAGCATTTAAAATCCAGTTTATATGACAAATTGACTTCAATTTGATTTGGGGAAATAAGGACTATCCCAGCTCCTCCCCCTTTAGAGATGGACGACCTATCGAAACTCAAACTCCATTCTCCTTCGGTGTTTACTTCAGCCGCTTGGAACTCATCTCTTGGCAATTCATCCGAGGGCGGCTCATGTTCTCCACTGGGGAAGTGAACCACGAGGTCGGCGAGCACTTGACCCTTGATGGCCTTGGGAGCTTTGTAAGTGATGTCATATTCTGCTAATGATAGAAGCCAGCGGGCTAGCCTACCGGAGAGCACTGGGCTAGTGAGGAGAAATCGGATGGGATCACTCCTGGTCATGAGATAGATGGGGTAAGAAAGAAGGTAATGGGGGAGCTTTTTGGCAGCAAAGACTAGGGCAAGGCAATGCCACTCAATGGGGGAATATCGGATCTCAGCCCCTTGGATGACTCTACTTATGTAGTACACAGGTCGTTCGAGTCCCTCAATTTCCTGAGCGAGCAGAGCTCCGACTGATTTCGGTGTGGAAGTGATGTAGAGGAGTAAGGGCCTCGCCGGCAGAGGAGGAGTCATGGAGAGAGGGGAAGTTAAAGCTGACTTCACTCCTTCGAATGCTTGTGGGTGTTCCTCATTCCAAATGAACCTGACATCCTTCTTTAGTAATGAATTGAAGGATTGTGTTATTTCGGCCATAACTGGGATAAATCGTCTTAAGTAAGATGCCCAAACAAGGAAGGTTCTCAACTCGTCTAAATTAGTTGGTCGTGGCATATTTTTTATGGCGGCGACCTTTGCTGGGTCGGGGTCTATCCCATGGCGATGAACGATGCAGCCAAAGAACTTGCCCGCAGTGACTCCGAATGCGCATTTAAGCCGGTTCATTCGAAGTCTGTATTTCTTACAGCGTTCAAAGACTCTTTGGAGGTCTCTAAGGTGACTAGTCTCCTCTTTGGATTTTACTACCAAATCATCAATGTAACATTCCAAGGATTTGTGCAACATATCGTGAAAGATGGCTGTCATAGCTCTCTGGTATGTTGCTCCCATGTTTTTTAATCCAAAAGGCATTACAATGTAGAAAAAGTTACTTATGGGAGTGTGAAATTCTTTTTTTTTTGGGGTAAATAAGTCATAAAATAAAACAAAAGACTAACACAAGAATACAAGAGGCATGCCCCAAGTCCTACCTGAAACTATACAAAGAAACAAAGAAAAAATGGACAGCAACTATGCAGATCCACCCAAAAAAAACCTGGAAACCAAACCATAACAAACCAACACAAACCGGACAGCACAAGCTGGCAACGAACACAAAAGAAGCAAACAATCGAATGTTCATGGGCCCCATAGAAGGACATGTGGACCATGAACATCCATCTCAGCAACACTGTTAACACATAACTAAAACCTTGCACACCCCGCAAAGGTAGGTTCAAAAAGATGCTAGAACAATAACATAAAATAAAGACAGATATACACACATAAATAAAACTTTCTTCACTCCAACGGCACTTCCAGCAGCCATTAATTCTGTGACAACACTTCCAAATGTTGAATATTCCAGCCGAGAAACATCCGTACACACGACAGGGGCCAACAAAGAGCTGCTGTACACTGCTCCCCAACCCTCCAAGAACCATTTTCATCAACCAGGTATATCCAGCAGATTGCTTGTATCGACCAATCCATAGCCGCCAACAGTTCCAACCATCACCGAGCTTAACACACAGCTTAGTACCTCCTGTGCAAGATAGGTAATATAATGAATATCGCATATACATCGGGTTAACTAACACTGTATCAGTCAGGATATCGTAACAGCACTCATAATATGGGCTCACATCACTCAATCCACAATATAGAATCTCACACCTCTCAAATTTCTTCAGCTCCAAGTACCTGCACCAAAAAGTTAGAGCAGAATGTACAAAAACAACTCTCAATATGGTTAGTAGAAGTTTAGGGTATGATATATGGTAGCCTCCCAATTCTCTCAACCCTCTGATATAGGTAATCTCACTCACAGTCTTCAATCTACGCATGTACATGTTCCTACAAAATGAACAAAAATTAGAGAAACCACTCAATTTATGCTACCATCACTCAACCCACAGTGTACTGAACTCCCATCTCTCATTCCATTTGTTGTTGCTGTCAGCACAGTGTTAGGCAGCCTCCAGGAACTCAAAAACCAACTGTCACTAGGATGCAATTTAAGGTTAGTAATAGACATTACTCGAAATCTAATCATATCCACAATGCCTTTAATCACAATCTCTTCAGGAATCTTTTCCTTTCTAAATATGCAATTGTTCCTAATAATCCAAAGCTGATACACAGTACAAGTAAATCCAAGTCTTGTGGCCACAGCACTAAGAGATTTACCTTTGACCGTTTTAGAAACCAACTGAACAATGTCAGGCCAAAGAAGATGGGGCCAATTCACATTAAGTTTCCCTTTAATATTCTCCCAAACTCGACTAGAGAAGGGACAATCGAAGAATAAATGGTTATGATCCTCATAAGGGTCATTACACAAAACACACATAGAGGTTTGAGATATACAAAACAGCTTACGCCTATCCCCTGTGTTTAATCTCCCCAAAATAGCCATCCAGGTAACCATACTTGCCTTAGGGATATTATGAGGACCCCACAGCAGCTTCTCCCAAGAAACTTTAGTAAAAGATTTCCTGAGCCAATTCCAAGTCGAATTTATAGAAAACTTACCATCAGAAGATGGCACCCAAATAACAGTATCATTACCAGAGTTGGGAGTAAACGTAAGCGGGGTATGCTCAATCAACTCCTGTAAGAAGCCCCTCCTTCTCCTGGGCCAACTCCAAGAACGATTATTAACAATACTACTAACCTTAGCATCCATCCCAAAGGCAGTATCATAGACAACTCTAGCACCAAACCTCGCCCACAAAGATCCAAGATGCCAATTGTCAAACCACAAGAAAACATCACCCCCATTCCCAATTTTGTGCAGAATCAAAGGGTAAATGACAAGACGAAGGGATAGAATTTTCCTCCAAATCCAAGAAGGGTCACTAGGCATTTTAACCCTCCATAGACTCTGACCTTTAAGTAAATAGGATTTCACCCACTGGCACCACATAGACTGCTCTCCTCCGGAGAAAAGAAACTAGATATGCTTGGCCACTGCAGCTTTGTTCCACACCTCTATGGATTTAAAACCAAGACCCCCTTCAGATTTGGGGGAGCAGACATGCTCCCAAGACACTTTAGCCTCATATTTCCTAAGCTCACAACCGGACCAAAAGAAAGATCTAAAGAGACTCTCAATAGATTTAACAACCTTCTTTGGGAGGATAAACAACGAGGACCAATACACTTGCATCGAGAAGAGAATGGATTGAATCAGTTGAGCTCTACCAGCATATGTAAGACATTTGTTAGTCCAACTCTTGATTCTATTTGTAATTCTCTCAACAAGTTTGTTGCAATCACTAGATTTCAACTTAGTTAAGATTAAAGGAACACCTAGATATCTCACCGGTAGTACACCCTCATTAAACTTGACGACATTAAGAAGCTCGTTACGCAACTTCTTCTCACACCCCAAGAAAAAAATATGACTCTTATGGGGACTAGGAGACTACCCAGATAGGCTTTGGAATTCATCTAACCCTTCCTTAATTACCGAAACAGTAAACACATCCCCTTTGCAGAAAATCATAAGGTCATCTGCAAAACACAGTTTTATCACACCTCCAATGGAACTTAAAATCAGGATGGGTAGATTTTTCAACTAAAAGTTTGGAAAGAATCTCCATCACCATAACAAAAAGATAAGGGGACATGGGATCACCTTGTCTCAGACCCCGAGCCCCTTTAAAGTACCCATGAAGGCTCCCATTGATACATATGGAGAAAGAAGGACTTGTAATACAAGCCTTAACCCAACAAATGATATTTGGAGGGAAACCCATAGCTCTAAGGACATCAAGAACAAAATCCCACCTAACATTATCATAAGCTTTCATTATGTCAACTTTCATTGCATATCTTGGGGTAGGAGAATTTTTGAGATAGCCTCTTATAAGCTCTTGGGACAAAAAAATATTGTCCAAGATTCTCCTACCATGGACAAAAGCTGACTGCACAAGGTCAATGAGGTCAGGTAAGACAACTTTAATCCTATCAGCTATGATCTTAGAGATGCATTTGTACAAAGTGTTACAGCAAGAGATAGGCCTAAAGTCACCAACTTTCTCAGCATTAGGAGTTTTGGGAATAAGGGCTATTGTTGTGTTGTTGAGAGCTTGGAGAAGCTCACCAGACCGAAAGAATGATTTGACAGCTACCACAACCTCCTTTCCCACAACCTCCCAAGACTTCTTGAAAAAACCGGCAGAATAGCCATCAAGGCCAGGAGCTTTGTTAGGTTTAAGAGAATTGAACGCATCAATAATCTCCTTGTCAGAGACCTCCCTAGCAAGATCATTGCATTGATCCACAGACACCCTCTTATTGACAAGTTGGGTAATTCTGTCATAGCCATCATAATTATCAGAGAACGGTTTCCCAAAAAGATCAGTGAAGGAATTCACAAATGTGGCACAAATCTCTTCACTTTTTGTCACCCTAACGCTATCATTCAACACAATAGTCTGGATCCTACCCTTGTTAATATTTCCCTTAATAGTTCTAAAGAAGAATTTGGAATTCTTATCCCCATAACCCAACCACTGGACTCTAGACTTTTGATGTGCAAGTCTTTCCTCCACACTACTGAGATCCACATACTTTGCATAGGCCACCCTCTCATGGGTTTGAAGAGCACCATTGAGAGGGTTTTTGTCAAGTTTGATTTGAGCACTAACAAGTTGGTCCTTAGCATGGGACACTCTAGTAGTTATATCACTAAACTTTTTTTTATTTAGATTTTTCAAGATAGGCTTGAGGGTTCTCAGCTTTTGGCAAACCCTAAACATAGGGGAACCCTTGACGAGTGTGAAATTCCGTCTTGGGGGCATCCTCTGGAGCCATCTTGATTTGGTTGTAGCCGCTGAAGCCATCCATGAATGAGAACATATGGTGCCCCGCCGTTGAATCAATCAAGGTGTCTATGTCTGGAAGTGGGAACTCATCTTTGGGGCAAGATTTGTTTAGGTCTCTGAAATTGACGCATACTCGAATTTGACCGTTCTTTTTGATAACTGGGACGATGCTAGAAAGCTAGGTGGGATGTTGGATGGGTTTGATAAATCCTGCTCCAAGAAGCTTCACCACTTCGTCCTTGATGTTGAGCTCCACCTCGGGCTTATAAAATCTTACACCTTGCTTGACTGGGTAAGCCAGGGGGATGACGTTCAAATGGTGCATGGTAACATCTTTGTCTAGTCCTGGCATTTCTTCATATGTCCATTCAAAAACGTCTGAATACTTCTTGATCAACTCGATCAGGGGTTCCCTTAGTTCTGCTGGCAGATCTTTGCAAATGAAGATAGGACGCTTGGGTTCTCCTTCACGAGCTATGTTGATTTCTTCCAGTTCTTGCTTTTGGGCCGAGGGCCATCTTGTAAACACTCCGGAGCAGGCCGGACTTCTTGCAATCCATCTTGCTTTAGGATTGCAACCAAGTTGGCGGGGACTTGGTTAGGAGCTATCTTGGCAAAGGATTTAACTTTTGCGCCTTCGGCTCCATCCAAATGAGTTATTGCAGGACAATTGGATTTGTCTGGATTTGTCAAAGTGTTTATCTGTTGCTGGAAAAGTCATAGCTTTTTTCTCCTTCTTCTCTTCTTGCCTCTGTTTTTTTTTATTCTTTGCCATTGGCGGTCGTTGGGCCAACGCAGACAAGGTGTAGCAACAGTGATCTTTTCCACTTGTTTCACGATGAACGATTGCTACTTTGTCTAGCTGGGGGTTAGCATTGGTAAGATTTTCCAACCCCACGCACCGTCATAAATGGTATACCACTCTACCATCTTTTGTTTAAAACCTGGTGACTTTAGGGAGCTTTCTTGAGGGCTCTGATTTGGTGAATGTCTTTCTACGAGGTGGTGATGAATCTTCTTCAGAGAGGTCATTCCAGTTGGGTATAGGAGTTCCTTGAAGTGGCAGGGTAGGTTCATCTTCATCGACATGATTGCAAAACACTGCATCTGCCATGTGAGCTTCATCTACTCAAAAGGGTTTGTGAGAGCCAACTATGGCTACTACCTTATTGTTGTAGATTGCTTTGACACATTGATGGTAGGTGGAGGGGATCGCAGCATATCTGTGAAGCCAAGTTCTCCCTAGGAGAGCCTAATAGGTCGTCCCTGCTTCTATAACATGGAACTTAGTGGTGAAGCGGATTGGTCCCACTACTAAGTCTAACTGGACATGACCTATGGTTTTGGTTTTTTGGCTTCCAAAACCGGTGATGGAGATGTGTTGTCTGACTAAGTGCTTTTGTGGGATCCCGGTTGCCTGGAAAGTAGAATAAGGCATTACATTGAGTGAAGCCCCTCCATCCATGAATCCTCTTTGAAACTCCATTTCATTGATGAATACTGGGACGTAGAGGGGACGGTTATGTAGGAACAATACTTGTTTGTCTGCCTCAATAAAGGTTATCGCCAAGGAGTTGTCCCGAAATACTTTCTTTACTAATTCACTTACACTCATGCATGCTTCACCATTTTGCTCCGCAAGTCTTAAAAAGGCCTTAGCGGCTTCAAAGCGTGTTGCTTCAGATAGGCCGAATTGGTCAGAGAACCATTTGAACTTTGTTGATTTCTTAAGCGCTATCACTCGCCTGGTCTCAAACTCCGGACAAGTGAGAGCTACGAGTTTAGAGAGCTCGCACACCATTGGCTCTTCCATCTCGTCATAATGTGAAAGCATCATGACCGTCTTGCCATTATCCTTGTGGCGCGGGAGAGGATCTTTCAAGACATCTTTTGTTTGGCAAGGTAGCTCCAAAGCGTCGTCAAACATCATTTTTCAAACTAGGGATCTGAGTGCCCAACATTCCGTAATAGGATGTTTAATGGAATGGCGGTATATGTAATAGTCTGCCCACGCTTGATCCTTTTTGGTGACAGGTTGCCTTGGCTCGGGGAGGTGAACTTTTCCCGCGTTGAGAAGTGCTTGTGCCTCGTCCACTGAGATAGGTAACGGCAGGGGAATTTGATCAAACTTTCTTTTTTTTTGCCTGCGGGTCTCCTCTTCCTCTAGAGGAGCCTTCGGCTGCATATACAGCGTGGTTGCGTCGGTTACGCCTCCATGAGGAAGGTTGAGGTGCCGTTGGCCGCCATGAGTGGGGTTGTGGTGCTGTCATTCGTGCCCCTGATCTTACTATTTCACTTATGTTTCGGGCCACATTACATAGAGCGGAAAAGTCAAGGAAGTGGTGGTTGACCAACTAGAGTTTATAAGTCGTGAACATTCCTTCGATGCACAATGACACTAGTTGGTGTTCTTCCATCGGGTGTCTATTGCTTTTTCCCTGAAGTGGCGGATGTAAACGAGGATGTCTTCCCCAAGTCGTTGTGTTTCCCTCATAAGATGAAGAGTGGTTAACCTTTCTTCAACGTAGAAGAACTTGATGTAATACTTTTTTACCAAGTCTTCCGATGAAGAGATAGAGCCAGCAGCGAGGTTGGCATACCATGAGAATGCTCGATCTGTGAGGGATTTGGAGAATTCTCTTATGCGGAGGTTTCAGTCCTCTCGGTGAGCTCCAAAAGCATCTAGAAAGCGTGAAACATGCTCCGTGGAGTTCCCTTTTCGTCCGTTGAAACGAACAAACTTGGGTACTGTATATTCTACCGGATATGGAAGACTTGCGATGTGAATAAGGTAAGGAAGACGGAGGTCCAATTCTGGGGAGGCAGGGATGTGACCTTTGTTCGTCTAAAGTAGGCTGTGTATGTGCTGTTTTACTACCTCTAGAGTTAAGGGCTGGGAAGGGTTCTGATCCGCCAGAAGAGCTAGAGAGCTAGTCGAAGCCACTGCGGTGGGAGCTGGAGAGCCAACTTAAGCCACTGCGGTGGGAGCTCTACTAATGGATCCAACTTGTGGTGGAGGTATTTGGCTGGGAGCTAATGGAGGGAGCAAGGCGACTGTTTGTCCTCTTGCTTGGGTTCGCAAGTTGTTTTGTGTAGCGAGGTTGGCTTCTGAGACATTCTGGGCTAATGGTGAAGCGCCATTTTGTGATGATGAAAGGGGGTTAGATGATAATGGAAGTGTATGCGCCCTTTGTAAGGCTAGTAGGGCATCCATTAAGAGTTGTTGGTTCTGTTGAAGAGAGGTGATGCTCTTAGTCAATACACGTAGCTGATCTGTTATGACCGGTTAGGAGGATTGTTCTTTTGGAGAGTTGTCGGAGTTGTGTTCCGAGGTCTCCACCAGGGTCTCCCTACAGCCACCTTGGGTGTTGCTACTCCAGTTCTAGTGTCCTTTTTGGGTGCCATGTGAAGTAAGCACCACTCTTTCCCAGCAGAGTATAATTTGGGTGAGAGGTGTGGTTAGAGGTAGTCCGAGGAAGATCATGGGCACTTCAATGGTCTGAGATCACCGAAGGTGGAGAGGAAGAGGTCAAGGCAAGCTTGGAGAGGGAGACGTTGGCAGTGATAGACCTTGAACACTAATGTAGAGTATGAGAGAAGGTGTTTAAACATGAGACTTGGTTATGTTGTTGTTGTGTCTCACTGCATATACGACACATTATATAGGTTGCAAGAGTATTGGAGCCTAAGCAAACTGTTGGACAGGTGGCTCATTCTCCTAAACTTTGCCAGAAGTGATATAAGCCCTTCTACCGTATGTAGCTTAACGACAAGCAGAGAACAACGTTTCATGGCAAGTGGAAAGTAACGTTTCGTATATGCATCGGATGACATGAACGTAAAGTCATTGTTGCCTTTTCTCCAAGCCTGGTCGAGATGGAGTTGTCTTAGCAAGAAGACAACCATCTCAACGATTCTATGACCTCAGCCGCCAGTCCAGTATCCTCTGATGATCCCGAGCAGTAGTGCCTGGGTCCTGCTCTTAAGCCAGGCATCCAAGTAAGTGAATGGGCCAGGTCCCACCTTAGTGTTTAAGAGAGCCAGGGGCTCGCTTCAAAGTGACCAAGTAGAAGAATGGGCCGCGGGCTTATCTCAATGTTTAGGAGAGCCAGTGTTTATCAATCCAAGTCCAAATGAACCGAGGGCTGATTGTATTGTTGTTTGGTCTTTGAGTGGGGTATGAAGGACCATAGGCCCTGCGGGGTCGTGGTGCTGCCTGTTGCAGGGCTCTTCATATTTGGATATATTTGGGCTTATATGTATGCTCCCGCTTAGGCTAAGCATATAGTCTTGGTTTTACGTAGTGCCTTGGCACATGGCGCCCGTAGGGCTCACCATGTATCAAACATACGACATGCCCACGTGGTGCCTTATTGGTCTGCCACATGGGTGGGGTTTTGGTGATGTGGCACCTACAGGGCTTGCCACGTATTGAGCTTGATACATGTGCTCACAGAAGGATACTTACAAGGCTTCCAAACCCAATATAGATGGGCTTTGGCCTAGCTTTAAGCCAGTCTACAAGCTCCTGAGGAGGTTCATAATTTGATGCAAGATCAAGCAAAATCCTACCACATCAACCTTGTGTCCCCAATCTAAAATACAAGATGACAATAAATCTGAAATTGATATTCTTTAATAACAGTCATGCCAGCTCATAAACATGGACCAAAAAAAGGAAAAAGACAGAGAAAAAAGGACAAGAAAAAAGAGAGAAACATAACGACATAGAGAACATACAAGCAAAAATGATACAAAAAAAATAAAAAATGGTTTTAATTTTTCCAACTAAACACAGAAGTATGTAAACTGAGATGACAGACAATTGCATGATGAAAGGCTCTGGAGAAGGCACGTAGAAACCCATTCGACAAGATATCAAGAAAGGTTGTTTAACCATACATAAGCATTTTAACATTTATAACAATCTTTATGCATCCCTTGTATGTTATTACGTAGGTAAGTAGCTATGCATGTATGAATTGCACAATACTAAAAGATGAGAAAGGGGACAAAAATAAACAAGAAAATCCCCAAGATTGGGACACAACTTGAGCCAACAACCACAAACCCATCCCGTCCACATGAGAAGACACTCAACCCAAACCAAACCATTTTCCAACCTTAAATGCTTTTTAAATTGGTGAATAGAACCTTAAATGCTTCAAATATTAATGTTTTCTATAATATAGCAATGCCCTCTTATGCAGTCTTATAATTTTACTCATATGCTGTATTTAAATACACATAGCCCCTAAAAAAAAAAAAAAAAAAAAAAAAAAATCAAAAAATTAAATATTTTCCCTTCTCTCTGTCCTACATTCAATTCGCAGACAACTCAAATTCTTCTTTTCACTCAGATGTCTCTTATTTTTCTCTTTTCCCAATTTAGTCTTTCCCTCTTTTATTTACAAGAAAGCTATTGATACACACTCCCTTACCACAAGAAAAGTTATGAATTTTTAAAGTGTTAGTTATGAACTATTGTGTTTATGTTATGAAAGGGTACAAAAAAATCTTAATTACGAATCATTGTGGTAATGTTATGAACATTAAAATGTTAAAAAATATTGTGGTAAAAAAAGTTACGAACCGTTATGTTTTTGTTGTGAATCCTTATGTAGTTTACCATTCATGTACTAGTTGAATATGTGATATTACTTGTGATTTGCACTTTTCTAATGGTGAATCATTGAAGTATAAGTTCCTAGAACACATTTAAAGTGTTCTCATTATTTATTAACTTATTTTTAATGCGAATTTGTTTTAATAATTATGTAAGTAGTTTAAACTTTTCCTGGCCTGACCACTTAGACTTTGCCAATGCCGTGTTTTTATCCCACAAACCATAAAGTCTTGGCTCCGCCCAAGTACATCATTCATCAGAAAAGTAAGGAATATAAGCCCAACCAGATGCTTCTCCTTGTATGGAATCAACCAACTCATACAACTTGACATAATGATAATCAAACCTCTCATTGCTTGTCCATCTCTCACCAACTTGGTTTTGAAACTCTCACACATACATGGCCCCTTCACTGAAGCCTAATGTTCTATTCACCTTCAAAGGATAGGCTGCTTGTTTTATTTGTCATGCTCCAACGGAATCAAGAAAATTCACGTTATGAGGTTGAGCACATACGAGGCCGACTTCGAACATAAAACAAACATATTTTTCCTTGATCATAGTCCTAATGTTAAACCCAACAAACAAGGAAGAATTTTTCTCAATTTACTACCTGCCTAACAAAGAGATTTAACCAAAACTAGTTACCACTTTCGATGAGGAATTAATGCCTTCCATTCTCTTATCAAAGGTTCTGCCAAATATTCAATCATGGTAACAAAAATGGCTTCATTTTAAATATTTCTGGGAAACACAACTGTCCACATTAATTCAATATCATTGTGATGGAATGGATAGTGAGCCACTTTAATTCGACACTTAGGTTCCCGACAAGAAAAATCATAAATTCTGTCTTGGCTTTAAATTCTACTCTCTTAAAAATTAAAAATTAAAAATAAAAAATCTACAAGGAAAAAGCAGATTGCTTTTACATTGTCAAGTCACATGCATATTGCACCAACCAAGGCGCAGTTAGGAAGGTCTCTTCTTTTTTGTTTTTGTATTTTTATTTATTATTTATTTCATAGCTCTTTCTTTATATTGTTCCCTCGTTATCTTATTTGAGTTTCATTATTTAAGAAAAAAAAAACATTTATTATAAAAGATGCATGTGGTTCATCTGTTTCTTGACCTTATGCACAAAGTCCAGTGTCCACTCCTAAAATACCACCCATATTCTCTAGGAAAGAATTGAATAACTATGCTATAGTCTATATCTAAGTCGCTGCTCTGAGCAGATGACACTTACCCTAGTTTGATAGAACTAAAAGAAACAAGAAGATACAAACCTAAATAACAATAATAAACTGTTTAAAGAAGAGCACAACCCATTGCACAAACTTAAGCTATGCCCTCCCCTCAAAAAAAAAAAAACTAAAAACGGGTGAAAAGAACAAACAGAATAAAAACCAGAGCTATATATGTAATATTTTATTAAATACCCAACTTTCCTTGGGTAATAAAAAAGTTACTACAGCAAATGGTTGTTTTGTTAAGAGTTTATTTTAATTATTGTTATTTCTTTGAATAAGTCTATGTTGTCCTGTTCTTCTGGGAGTCAGTTGTAGTGTCTTAAGTTTTAGGAGTATTCTATTATCTTGGAAGTCTGGTAGTCAAGGATCAAGATTAGTTTCATATTATCTGCTAAGTTTGTTTTGTATATTCTATTTAAAGTTGCTTTCAGTCAATGAATAAACAGAGAAGTTCAGCAACATTCTTCTTTCAATTGCTTTCTGTTTTTCTCACATTTTGGTATCAGAGCTACCAAGAAATTCTCCTTAGAAGCAGCAGTCTTCTTACTATCAGTAGCAATCATTCATGGCTGACAAGGTAGTCGATAACTATGTCCAGCCAGCTATTCCTCGCTTCGATGATCACTATGATCACTGGAGCGTGTTGATGGAGAATTTTCTAAGATCCAAAGAATATTGGACTCTCGTGGCAACCGGCTTTGTGGAACCAGAAACTGGAGCAGTTTTGTTAGAAGCACAACAGAAGAGACTCGATGAACAAAGGCTGAAGGATCTCAAGGTGAAAAATTACTTATTTCAGGCAATTGATCGTACAATTCTGGAGACCATTCTCCAGAAAGACACTTCCAAGCAGATATGGGACTCAATGAAGAAGAAATATCAAGGCACATCGAAGGTCAAGCGCTCCCAACTCCAAGCACTTCGCCGAGAATTCGAGACCCTTCAAATGAAATCTAGTGATAGTGTTTCAGATTATTTTTCAAGGACAATGGCGATTACAAATAAGATGCGGATCCATGGTGACCAGATGCAAAATGTTATCATCGTGGAAAAGATTCTTCGCTCCATGACTACGAAATTTGATTACATAGTCTGTTCAATTGAGGAGTCCAAGGACATTGATGAACTATCGGTTGATGAGTTGCAGAGTTCGTTGCAGGTCCATGAGCAAAAACTCAACCGTAGTACCACAAAGGAGCAAACCTTGAAGGTCTCAACCAATGGTGAATCTTCAGCAGCAAGAGGATCCGGTCGAGGTAGAGGATGAGGCCGCGGTCGAGGCAGGGGAAGAGAGAGTCGTGATGGCAGACCCATAAATAACAAAGAGGACAACCACACTCCAAATTCAAGAAGCAGAGGTAGGGAGCATTACAATCAGCAGTCAACTAATCATGAAGCAAAATGGGACAAATCAAATATTGAGTGCTACTGCTGCCACAGGTATGGACATTATAAGTCTGAATGCCGTACTAATTTACACAAAGAAAAAGGGGAAAAGTCCAATTTTGTAGAGAGAGAAGAAGAAGCCACTCTTCTAATGGCGTGTCATACCATGGAAGGGAATCAGCAGAATTTATGGTATCTAGACATAGGTTGCAGTAATCATATGTGTGGAGGTAAGTCAATTTTTACAAACTTGGATGAATCTTTTCGAACCTCTGTAAAGTTTGGTGACAATTCTATAATTTCGGTTATGGGAAAAGGTGATATTCACATTCAAACTAGAGATAATTCTACTCAGATTATTTCGAGTGCTTTTTATGTGCCAGAATTGAGAAGCAACTTGCTTAGTGTGGGTCAACTTCAAGAGAAGGGTTACACAATCACAATCAAAGATGGTGTCTGTTTAATTAATGATCCCAAAAGAATTATTGCTCATGTCAAGATGACTGCAAATCGAATGTTTCCATTACATATCAAGTATGATACTCAGTCCTGCTTCTTTGCCAACGTGAAAGACTCAACATGGCTATGGCATCTTCGCTATGGTCATCTGAATTTTAATGGGTTAAAGACCCTATATGAGAAAGAGATGGTAACAGGCCTTCCAAAAATTGATCCTCCTAAGCAAATATGTGAAGAGTGTGTTGTTGGTAAGCAACATCGTGATCACTTTCCAAAATGGAATGCATGGAGAGCTACAAAAACGCTGGAGGTGGTCCATTCTAATATTTGCGGGCCCATAAATCCGACATCCAATGGTAATAAGAGGTATTTTATTACATTCATTGACGATTATAGTCAGAAAACATGGGTATATTTTTTGCAGCAAAAATCTAAAGCTTTCTCAGCATTTAAAAGTTACAAGGCCCTGGTTGAGAACGAAGTTGGGAAAGCTATTCAAATTCTTCGAACCGATCGTGGTGGAGAATACAATTCACGAGAATTTGCAAATTTTTGTGAGGAACATGGAATCAAAAGGCAACTTACAGCAGCCTATACACCACAGCAAAATGGTGTGTCCGAGAGGAAAAATCATACAATCTTAAACATGGTGCGAAGTATGTTGGCAAGGAGAAACGTTCCAAAGAGTTTTTGGACTGAAGCAGTCAACTGGGGAGTTCACATATTGAATAGAAGTCCCACACTAGCTGTCCGAAACATGACACCCGAAGAAGCATGGGCTGGGCGCAGACCATTCGTTGATCATTTCAGAATTTTCGGATGTATATCATATGCTCACATTCTTGATGAAAAGAGGAAAAAGCTTGATGACAAAGCAAAAAAATGTATTTTTCTTGGTGCTAGTGAACATTCAAAGGCCTATAAGTTGTATAATCCCATCACCAAGAAGATTGTTGTCAGCCGGGATGTAGTGTTTGACGAAGAAAGGTCATAGACGTGGGTTGTTGATGACTCAGAGCAACAGCAGATTCCAACAAATTTTGATGGAAATAATGAAAAAAGTAATTAGCCTTCAGATGATCAGAGGCAGCAGCAATCAGACTCCATCCCCACCAATCCACAAAGTCCAGAAACAGCAATATCTGGTGATATGCTCCCATCAAATTCAGCAGGAGAACATCTTAATGCTCCAACCGGATCACGATCTCAACGCACTAAAACGAGGCCAGTATGGATGCAAGATTATGAGGTAAGTGGATTTGATCAAACAATTGATCCACTCACGCACTTTGCTCTATTTACAGATTGTGATCCTATACGTTGTTATTAGAATCTTACGATTTGTGATTTGATTCACGATTCGATTCACAATTTTTACAAAATCGATACGAATCTAAGGGTGAATCTATTTTGGAAGTGAATCTCTAGTGAATCGCACGATTCACAATCGATTCACGATTCGATTCACTTTTTACGATTCATGCAATTTTTAAAATTATTGTGTCCGACATATTTTCGACTCTATTTTTCCTCCATCTTTTTAGTAAAAATGACATCATACAACTTCTAATAGCGTTTAATACCAAAATAACCAGCATATATACATGATTTATTGTTATTTTAGTGATCATGAAGTTTTTAATAGGATCCAATTAGATTTAGTCAGACCTAATATATTTTTAACCTTTCTTCTCATTTTTTTTCCCCTTTAAAAAATCGTAATATATCTTCTAAAGATATTTAAGATTAAAATTACACTACGAATTATCTAATGCTATTTTATTAAATTAAATATTACATCTATGAGGTCAGTTATACTTTTTAAGATATTTTAGGCTTTAAAAAAAAAGATTCTAAATGATTCTTTCTTATTATTTACTCACTGTTACTTAGAAAAGTATGTATGCTTATTGTCCAAATATCAATATTGTTGTTAATTATTGTTATTTTAAAAATTGATAGTTTGTCTATTTGGTTATTATTTTTATTAAGAATGGTTGATAAGAAATATCTATAAAAAAAAAAAAAAAAAAGGTAAGATGGTGATCTTACATAGAAACGTTTGTTAACTTCTTACTTATCAAACTACGTGATTATCATTCAAAATAACATTTTTATTGATTTAAGTCTAAATATTTTATATTCATAAGATATATTTAACATCTAAATGTGTAAATATATGTTTTTAAATAATTTAGAAGAAGTGACCGAATCTTTACGATTCATGATTCGATTCGATTCGCTTCGCTTCGCGATTCGGTACGAGACCATTTCGATTCACGATACGAATCCCGATTTGACAACTATGATCCTGTAATATTTCAAGATGCTGTCAAAGAAACAAAGTGGCAGAAAGCCATGGATGTGGAAATCAATGCCATAGAGAAGAATGACACATGGGAGTTGATAGATCTTCCAAAAGGGAATAAGACAATAGATGTCAAGTGGGTGTACAAAACTAAGTTAAATGAGAAGGGACAAGTGGACAAGCACAAAGCACATTTAGTGGCAGAAAGAGTTTGGGGTGGATTACAAAGAGTTGTTTGCTCCAATTGCAAGAATAGATACTATCAGGTTGGTGTTTTCCATTACTGCACAAAATTCATGGTCTATCTTGCAGTTAGACGTGAAGTCAACTTTTCTACATGGCGAATTACAAGAAGAAGTGTATGTGAATCAACCTCCCAGGTATGTGAAGCAAGGAAATGAGCAAAAAGTTTATAAGTTAAAGAAGGCATTATATGGACTGAAACAAGCACCCAGAGCTTGGTACAGTTGTATAGATGCTTATTTTGCTAGAGAAGACTTTCATAAATGTCCATATGAGCATACACTTTTTACAAAGCTTGGAGAAGGTGGAAAAATTCTTATTGTATGCATGTTTGATAGTTTTAAACAATCTATGATGACTGAGTTTGATATGACAGATTTGGGGTTGATGCACTACTTTCTCAACATCGAAGTAGTACAGTCATCAGCTAGGATTTTTGTTTCTCAGAAGAAACATGTCTAAGAAGTCTTGAACAGGTTTCATATGAAGGATTGCAATTCAGTTGGAACCCCAACAGCACCTGATTTGAAGCAAGAAAAGAAGTCAGATGGAAATAAGGTAAATGCCACTCTTTATAAGCAAATTGTGGGATGTGTTTTCCTAGGATTAGGAATAAGTGTCATATATCTATTAGACTTCTATATATCTCAGTGATGTATTCATGTAGGATTAGGAATTAGTGGTACTCTATATAAATGATGTATGTATTCTTTGTTCAATCAATTCAATCTAATATACAATTGTGTTTAGAAAACTTACATGGTATCAGAGCAAGGTTTGAACCGAAACCCTAGAAGCTCTCTGTGAGCTAATCACAAATAGTCTCTCGAAAATCAGCCCTCTGGTATTTTCTCTCTGAGTCACAGGTCGTGACTTCCTCTGTTTCTTCTGTGTTCGTCTGGTTCGAGCGAAGGTATCGATTTGTCCTTCGTCTGTCATCTGGTTCGTCTCCCTGGTACTCTGCCTCGCAACCCATTCGTGAAAACCCTAGCCTCTGGTTCGTAATCTGTCACTGGACTCGAGTCGTCGTTGTCGTCGTTGGTTCTCTCCTGCTTCGCTTCGCGCGATCGAAGCGCTGTCTCTGCCGGCTGCTCCAGAGTCGACTTCGACTCTTGTCTTTCTCTCTCTTTGTCTCTGTGTGTGTGGTTCGAAGTTGACCTACGGCTGTCTTTCGTGACCACCAGTTCTTCTTCATTCTTCTTTGGACCAAATAAGTTCCTGATTATTATACTTTGACCCATCAGTTTTTATTTTATTTTATTTTTATTTTTGCTGGTTATCACACTTTGTCCCCTCTTTTCCTTCTGGTTTATCACAATGTCAGAAGATAAAATTCAGGCTATTAAATGCAAACTTACTGGTGACAACTATCCTTATTGGTCTAGTGTTATGAAAAAATTTCTTCTCAGTCGAAAAAAATGGGGTTATGTTTCTGGTTCTGTTCCTCGACCATCAGACCCGAAGGAGGATGGATATCTGACTTCCTGTGATACTTGGGATTGTGATAATGCCCAAGTTCTAACCTGGTTTCATAATTCTGTGGATGGTCGTATTGGAATGATGTTTTCCAAGTATAGTACTGCCAAAGAAGTGTGGGATTATTTACTCGGTGTTTATCAGCAGTCCAACTTTGTCAAGCGGTATGAGTTGGAAACAACTATTCAGAGTGCTCGTCAGCGGGATCAAACTATTCAGGACTTCTATATTGAGATGACAGGTCTCTGGGATCAGTAGGCTTTTATGGAACCACCTAGTCTCAAGATACTAGACGCTTATATCGAGTTTCGGGAACAAGGTCGTTTAATCCAGCTCTTAACGGCTCTCACCCCTCAGTATGAGGCTATTCGAGGTGGCATCCTTCACCGATCTCCTCTTCCCTCTATGGATGCTATTGTTCGTGAACTCCTCTCCGAGGAAACCCGTCTTAAGACAGCCAGTCAGACTTTGCCTCCTTCTGTGTTCTTGGCTCCTGCCAAGCCGCCCTTGTTATCGACCCCTCCTCCTCATCAGCTTCAGGCCATTGCAAAACCCAAGAGAGGACCATTAGGGCCAGATGAGTGTGCTTTCTGCCATCAGAGGGGTCATTGGAAGAACAACTGTCCCAAGAAGGGACGTCAGCCTGCTCTGTCTTCTCAGACACAGTTCCGCGGTTCTACATCGGTTACTTTCCGATCTCCTACTGCTTATATTGCTTCTACTCCGGCTCCCGATCCTGACTTGGCTTCCTTGAGTGCTCAGGTTGCACAACTTCAGCATATCCTGTCCACTACTCAGCCATCGCCATTTGCTTCCGCTCTTACCTCCCTTCATTCAGGTTTGCTTGGGTCCTCTTCAGGTATTCCTAATGGGTCTGGTATGTCTGTTTTGTCTATTAGGTCTGTCTTACCATCCGCCATGTCTGCTGTTACTATTCCTTATGTTCTTTACGTCACTCAGTTATCTGTCAGTTTATTATCTATCAGTCAACTTGATGCGTCTGGTTTTGATGTTATTTTTTCCTCTTCTATTTGTTGTGTATAGGATCGGGTGTTCAAGAAGCAGATTGGGACCGGCCGTAGAGTTGGAGATTTCTATGTGGTTGAAAGCTTGCATCTCCCTTTATCTACCACTGCTGCTGATCCTTCTGCTTCTGACGACTCTGATCCTACTACACACCGATATCCTCCTTGAGCGCGTCATCCTCCAAAAAGGTTGGGTTGGTCTAATACTGGTTTTTCTGCTTCCTATCGTACCTTTTTGTCTGCTATTCACTCTTTTGTAGAACCTCAGTCTTACAAGGAGGCCTGTCAGGATCCTCATTGGGTTCAAGCTATGGAGGATGAGTTGTTTGCTCTACAGAAAACTAGTACTTGGGAGTTGGTTCCTTTACCTACTGGTAAGAATCTGGTTGGTTGCAAATGGGTCTACAAAGTCAAGACTCATTCTGACGGTTCTCTTGAGCGCTACAAAGCTCGTTTGGTGGCCAAAGGTTTCTCCTAGGAGTTTGGTATTGATTATGAGGAGACATTTGCTCCTGTTGCCAAGATAACAACTGTCCGTACTTTGATTTCTGTCGCTGCTGTTCGTTCTTGGCCTCTTTATCAGATGGATGTTAAGAATGCTTTTCTTAATGGCCATCTCATTGAAGAGGTTTACATGCGTCCTCCCCCTGGTCTTCACCATTCCTCTGGCCAAGTCTGTCGTCTTCGGCGTGCTCTATATGGTCTGAAGCAGTCTCCTCGTGCTTGGTATGATCGCTTTCAGACTGCTGTTACCGAGCTTGGGTTTCATTCTTCTACTTCCGACTCTGCTTTATTTCTAAGACTTACCTCGGCTGGTTTTGTTGCTCTCTTACTATATGTAGATGATATGATCATCACTGGCTCTGACTCTGCTGCTATCTCTGAGGTCAAGCAACATCTCTTCCGCACCTTCGAAATGAAGGATCTGGGACCATTGCGGTATTTTCTTGGCATTGAGGTGGCTTCTTCTCCCAATGGTTACTTTCTGTCCCAGACTAAGTATGCTAACGAGGTTATCCATCATGCCAGACTTACTGACACTAAGCTGTCTGATACCCTCATTGAGCTTAATGTAAAGCTCAACACTACTGATAGGGTTCCTCTAGATGATCCTACGTTATATCGCGAGCTTGTGGGTTGCTTAGTCTATCTGACAGTTACTCGCCCTGATCTTGCCTATGCTGTCCATGTGATTAGTCAGTTTGTTTCTGCCCCTCGCTCTACACATTGGGCTGCTTTGCTTCGAATTCTTCGCTATCTTCGCAGTACTATCTTTCAGGGCTTGCTGTTCTCTTCTACTTCTTCCTTAGACTTGGTGGCTTATGCTGATGCTGATTGGACTGGTGATGTTAATGATCGTAAATCTACTTCTGGTTTCTGTATGTTTCTTGGCGATTCCCTAATTTCTTGGAAAAACAAGAAACAGACTATTGTTGCCCGTTCTACTGTCGAAGCTGAGTATCGTGCTATGGCTCATGTTACTGCTGAAATTGTCTGGCTTCGTAATCTCTTATCTGAGTTGGGCGTCCCTCAATCTTCCCCGACCTCTCTCTATTGTGACAACCGAAGTGCTATTCAAATTGCTCATAACACTGTCTTCCATGAACGGACAAAGCATATTGAGCTTGATTGTCACTTTATCCGTCAGCATCTGCAGTCTGGCCTTATCTCGCTTCCTTTTGTCTCTTCGGCTCTGCAACTTGTTGACTTTTTCACTAAGACTCACACCACTGCTCGGTTTCGGTTTTTTCTTGACAAACTCTCAGTGTTTTCTGCTAAAACACCTTGAGTTTGAGCGGGGGTGTGAGAATATGTGTTTTCCTAGGATTAGGAATAAGTGTCCTATATCTATTAGACTTCTATATATCTCAGTGATGTATTCATATAGGATTAGGAATTAGTGGTACTCTATATAAATGATGTATGTATTCTTTGTTCAATCAATTCAATCTAATATACGGTTATGTTTAGAAAACTTACAGTCTAATGTATTTGACTTCAACCAGGCCTGATATAATGCATGTTGTCAGCCTAATCAGTCGCTATATGGAGAATCCAACAAAGCTTCATCTCTTAGCAGCAAAAAGAATATTTCGTTACTTGCAAGGTACAAAGGATTTTGGTATTTTCTATAAAAGGGGAGCACAATCTGGTCTATTTGGTTACACTAATAGTGATTATGCTGGGGATCCTGATGATAGAAGAAGCACTTCAGGTCACGTGTTTATGATGGGGACAGGGGCTGTTTCATGGTCATCCAAAAAACAGCAAATTGTGACTATCAACAACTGAAGCTGAATTTGTTGCAGCAGCGTCATGTTCATGTCAAGCTATTTGGCTAAGAAGGTTAATTGAAGCACTCCACTACCAGCAGCAAGGTCCAACATTGATTTATTGTGATAATGTTTCTGCAATCAAGCTTTCCAAAAATCCAGTATTACATGGGAGGAGCGAGCATATAGATGTGAGATATCATTTCTTGCGTGATCTCTGTAAGGATGGTATCATTGATTTAATTTTCTGTAGAAGTGAAGATCAAGCTGCAGATATTTTCACCAAGCCTCTCAAGCTACCTGTGTTTGTGAAGTTGAGGCAAATGTTGGGAATTTGTTCGTTGAAGGATGTTGTTTGAGGGAAGAGGAGACCACTGTCATGCAGAAGCTGGAGCTTATTTTCTCTAAACTGATGTCTAAAAGATACTCAGTTTAAGGGAGGGTGTTAAGAGTTTATTTTAATTATTGTTATTTCTTTGAATAAGTCTATGTTGTCCTGTTCTTCTGGGAGTCAGTTGTAGTGTCCTAAGTTTTAGGAGTATTCTATTATCTTGGAAGTCTGTTAGTCATGGATCAAGATTAGTTCCATATTATCTGCTAAGTTTGTTTTGTATATTCTATTTAAAGTTGCTTTCAGTAAATGAATAAACAGAGAAGTTTAACAACATTCTTCTTTCAATTGCTTTCTGTTTTTCTCACATGTTTAACATAACGAAACAAAAACAAGTTGAATAGTATCCTAAACATACAACAACAGAATATAAATCTAAATAACCACCTTTTGGTTTGGGAACTAGGTGAGGACTCCAAATGTATCCATATGGCACATCAGATTCTGAGCCTTGTGAACCACTAAAATAGGTGACCGGCCGTAGCTTCAACTTCTTCATCCTAAGATCATTTACCATATCCCGTATTCCAAGCCAGATCAGAGAGTCAACAATTTGATATGACAGCTGCAAAATTCATACAAGATGTAGAGAGAACAAAAAATCCCACAGCATCAAAAGAAATCAAATGAAGAGTAGTAGTAGTAGTTAACAGGACACAAAACAATAAAATTTTAAGGGCTCACTCTATATCCAGCTGATTGCTTAACACGGGATAACAGATGTGGAAATTCACTAGTTGGCCTGGTAACAGACAATAAAATTCCATTTTCACCATGCAATTACGTAATACTCATCTAACCTTGTAACGAGAAGCAAATAATACAATAGAGAGGGGAGGCAGGGAATTATAAAATGCACAATAAATAATGAACAATGCAACACATTTTAAAGTAAAACTGCAATTCCAAACAAAACTTACGTCCATGGCATCGTGAAAAATACATGAAGCAGTACTTTCAGAGCCTCTGCCACATGTGTATGCCCTGAAAACATGTTGTCCAGGTAAATAACTGAATGTGAAACATAGAATGCAAAGATGTAGGTTTTCATAAAGTAAAATATCAGTAAAAAATTGGAAATATAATAAATAAATAAAAATGATTGGAGGTGGACAAAGGTAACTCACATAATTAATTCACAGAACAAGAGGTTCTAAAAATTGCAAATTTTGCAGTCTCAGAAAGAGAGAACCAGAACATACTAGGCCCGGGATAACATAGAAGATAAAGCATTTCCAAATCCATATATTCCCATAATGAAGAATGCTTAAAAATATAAAAACATATATATAGCTTAAGTTATTTTGTGATTATTACTATTATTATTATTATTATTTTATTTTATTTTTTTTTGGGGGGGGGGGGGGGGGGAAGATGGCAAGTGAAGCAAAAAAAAAAAAACCACACTTCCATCGAGTGAAAAGGTGAACGAGAATGCACCATCCGAGACTCATTGTTGGATGAATCTCAACTGAATGGAACTAGTTATTTTGAAAACAAAATATTTCTAACAATACAAATTTAAAATTCTATCATATCAATTTAGAACTATTATCTAATTCTAAAATGGAAACCAGATAGAAAATTAATCTTGTTTGGATGACAAGAACCACACGGCACCAGATCCTCAAAAATAAATGCATTTAGCAGACAAAAATTTGTTTGGCTACAGCTTTGAATTATGTTCCGAAGGTGTGCATATTTGTCATTTCCTTTCACCATAAAGCCTATTCATGAAAACAAATAAACAATACTAAGAGATAATGCAAGCAACAAGTTCAACTTTAAAAAGTTGAGGAATTTGTTCATCCATTACCTATGTAACCAAACACCACCAAAAGAAAGGAAAATGATTGAGTGTGCGGGCTAATGGAATGGCAAACTGGAGTGTCAACCACAGTTGACAATCCATGGATCCCCAAACCTGTTTTCTCTTGATGAAAGTGTCAGGAAAAAAGCTATGCTTAAAGAAAGCTTGGGTGAGCCAAGATGGATGGGAACGAACCTATCAGGTAAAGGCCATAACCAGTCTCTTAACTAAATATTCTCAATCTGGAATCCCATATCTTGCTTCTTTTACAATGTCAGTTTAGGTTCCTACAAATCAGTACCCACTTTCAGGCTTACTTTCCCAGTTGTCTAATAATGTTCAGCTACCCATTCTTGTTCCTAAGGAAAAGGAAAATCTCTCACACTATCTACAGATGCTGACCAACATGAAACTTTCACGCACTTGAAATCCGCAAAGACAAGTCAAAGTACTTGGGAGCAAGACGATTGACAAGCAATATGTGAGGCTGAACCATTTCAGTCTACCAATGCATATTAAATCACTGAGAGCTGACAACAGATCCAGATACACAAACTGCTTGGTTACCGGAATCAATTACATCCCCACCTTTGTGCTGCCATGAAAGAAACAGAACCAAGCAAGGAAACATGCAGCACATCATAGTGACACCAATAGTCTTTCATAAATTGCCATTATTTTCTAGCAGGCTCATTCAAAGTAACACACCGAGCTGGGCGGAAATCTACAAAAGGGAAGCCCTTGGACTTATTAATAACATGATTGCTAAGAGAATAGAGTCACATGGGCAACCAGTATTGAATTCTTGTCAGTTATGAATAAACTAAAAACAGGCATTGGAGTTCCATATCAATGAAGTATGTATCTCTTCATATAGCATTTTTGTTGTACAATTTGAGCTATGATTGCAATCAAGAAACAAAACTTCTTTTTGTTTCCTTCACAAGTTCGATGTCTCTATCTCCCAGGAGACAGAAATTACATTTTTCTATTCCATTTGATCTCTTGGATCTTAGATACAAATAACATTTGTCTCCCAAAGGAAATAAAATTTGTAGGAATTATTCTTTCATGGGAAGAAAAAACAAAAAGCCTCTAGCTAACACAATTTCAATTGCATTTTCAAATTCAAAATGAATCAGAGCCATCAACTATTTGACCAAAACAAAAAGACAAATTAGTGCACACATTGATATCAATGAAGCTAAAAAGCTAAATTACCCAAATGCTAAAAGAGAAAATGCCAAGACAAGACAAGACAAGAATGAGAATGAGAATAAATAAAAGAGAAATAAAATAGCAAGGTACAAAAGATAAACATAAATTAAGTAGCTAAATCTAACCCATATACTGGAGGATTGGCAATAATTGCATCTGCTTTAAAAGGAATGCCAGAATCCATGTCAGGTTCTTTACATGCAGGAAGTAAAGAGTATATTATATCCTTTATTTGGTTTTGTTGAACAGGGATCTCTGAAGGCCCTGATGGCAAGAATCCTTTGTTTTTAACCATATCTGCTCCAAAGAATTTGTTTTAATGAAACCTATTTGTCACCCCATTAGAGAACTAACACGGAACTTACTCATATAGAAAATCAAACCAATTTTTTGTGTCAACTATTTTCACAAAGCGCTTTCATTTTTAGAGCTTCTCATAAAATGGTTAAATGTAAAAAGTAAATGGCAAAACAAAGAAGAATTCATATACAATCACAAAAGTATGAAAGACATGCCAACAAAAGAAATGAAGAACCTCGATATTTTGAATTAGATTTCATCACATTGCAAAACTCTTGATAAAGCATTTCAAGAAATTAATCAAATACAAAATTCATGTTCAAAGTATTAATATGAAAGCAAAAGTGTGAAACAGTTAAGTCATCGGCAATGCCGCAACACAACATTCAATCAAAAGATGAAAATGAATCATAATGAAATTCATATGAGATCACAAGTTGGTTTTTACATACATCCAGCAAGAATTTTGGGATCTCCACCTAGAGGGTAAAACTCCAATCAGCAGTCAAGACAAATCCTTGAAATTCGAATGAGTTGCTAATCTCACATGATGGCCATAATCCTGCATCAGAATATCCACATCAACTAACATATATCCAAGATGAGGCTTCAAATTTCATAAAAATGTAGATTTCATATATTTTTGGCAATTGTACTTTCAGTAAACAAAATCGAAAATAAATAACACGTATAACGCTAGAAATAAATGGTAGCAAGCATAATAAAGAAATAAAACTACAACAAAGTCATATTTTTGTTTAGAGAGAGGGAGAGAGAAGGATATCATCCAAGGAAAGAAGGAAACTCAGACTTAGATTCTAGCCATTCAATTCAATTGCAAAATTGCCTCGTTACCACAAACACCAACAGATAGAGAGGCTGGTAATGACTGATGCAGAATACTCGCATAGAAAATTCATATCCTTAGTCAGTAGGAATTAAAAAATAATTACCAATTTACCAAAAAAGAACAGTTTCCATCTGAAACATTTACATGGTTAAAAGAAAAGTTAAGAATAGGACCCTACAGGAGGAAAATGGATTTATAAAATTTGTCTTTTACTTTCATTATTTTTTTAACATTTTGAGTGGGGATGTCAGGTGCGGGGGGCTAGGATGTTTATTTAATTTTTTGAAATAATTTTAGTTAGCTATTATGCATTATTTTTTCCATTATCTAGATATTTATTAAAAACTTATTTTGGGATTATGACAAATATTTTACAAATCAATATCAATCAATATCAATCATTTTAGGGGGGGCCCATTCATACTACCAATAATGCTATCTGATAACATGTATGCAGGATTTCCAAATCTGTTCCCCTAGAGGTCGCCTCTCAAAATATCAAATAACATACAGTTTTCCATTCTTAAAGAATAATAATGTCAACCCAAATTGTCTTCTTCTTATTATCCCTGCACTATCATTGGCTAGCCCTTCTTAATGTCTTTAGTTCTTCGGATGTGAGATATTTTTACAGGAGTATGCTTCCTCTGTTAGAAGAGAAGAAGAGATAGCTTCAAGTTCCATGACTGCTATAGTAGTGTAAAGAACAAGGAGAATTCTATTCTACACACCCCCATAAAATATGCACCCTTAGTAACGCCATTTTCTTCTTTAGTTATGACCAATTTTCTTCTTTAGTTATGACATTATTTTCAGATATTTGGTTATTACTTTTTTGTGTTTGGTTATGACTTCTTTTTTTTTTAGTTATGCTCAAAAAGTATGGAGTTATGCCATTTTCTTCTGCAATTATAAGGTGCATCTGGTACACACCCTTTGTGGGGTGTGTAACATAGTCTTTCCCAAATAACAACTAGACTTCTTACATCTTCCTTGCACACAACCAACAAGGTTGCACTGCCAAATGAAAGAAACGGAAATCTGGTACAGGAAGCCATCGAATACCTTCAGAGGCTTCAATTATACTTCTTTTTGGGAGAGGTAGAGGGCACTTTACAGAAAGGTGAAGCAGAGAAGTAGCTTAGCTTGACCAAGATTACAAGGCAAAGAAAAGGCATACCAGAAAAAATAAAATAAAAAGCCAGGAAAGACCAACCAGGAACAAGACCTGCACTGAGTTGGTGGCGGACTGGGCTTTTTCCTGAATTCAGTCATAATCAAGTCAATGGTATTACTTACCCAAAAAAAGAGTCAATGGTATAAGTTCTCTTCCCCAACCCCCAACCCCTCCTCTTCTCCCTCTTTTCAAGCTAAGCAGGTCAATGAATAACCTATTACTGAAGTAGTTCAAGGAAATAAAAAAACAAAAAGTCTGTACAGATGAAGAAAGACTTGCAACCTGCAAACGTTCGCCAATCGCAATAAATGTCTGCACGTCACCACGTGTTCCAACTATAAGAATCACTATTTGTAGCGGCGGAATATACTGAGGGTCTGTTAACTCAAGAGGTTCATCATCAGCTCCATTATAAACAGTACCAGATCCAACACCAAAAGTATGTGGTTCAACATCTCCTGGAACTTCAAATTCTACAGTTCCATCATCTTTTACAGTAGCTATTCTGTTCAACAATTTCAGCTGCAGTATCTCGGAAGAAATCCCAACAATGTAAGTAGGATAGGAAAAAAATTACAATATCAAATGAGAAAGCATGCAATAAGATGATTGAATAAAACAAAGATAAAGATAAATGTAGAGCCTTTGCATGAAGTACCATGAAAATTAATTAATTAAAAGTACATTTTACAGCTATTACACAGCTTTTTTAGTGGGCTTTTTTGTCTTATTTCGAATTTTTCAATTAACATTCAATTTTCAAAAATAAACTGGTTCCAAACCATTAAAGCCAATTTATATATTGACATTAAACATATTAAGAGAACAAAATCTACAACTAAGAAGGAAAAAAAGGTTTCCATATTATTACAATACGTGTAGATTGTGACTAAATGGTAAGACATTTGTAGAAAAAACTCCACAATCAGAAAACTGCATGTCCACTGCTGATTTTAGAGAGTCAACACCAACTTGAAGTGAAAAGAGAGCAACTTGAAGAAAGAGTTTACACAAATTTGTACACATCCAAGTATGCATTTACATACTTGTAAATGCATTTTTTAGTGTTTAAATTCCAAGACTAGCCTTGCAAACGTAACCAACACCCCTATTCTACTATTATTATCGTAACCAAGCACTCCTTCACAACCAAACACCTCACTCCACCACTTCACAACCAAACACCTCTCTATCTCTTTCCCCTCCCTTCTTTTCTCCACCGCCCATAGCCACTGGCCCACTGCCACTCAATCCACACCCCACCCAACTCCTCTATTGTCATCACCACCAAATAACCCCGTGTAATGGTGGAAAAAACCATTCCATTTCCAAATTGCCATAGTTTCCAATTGAAACCACTGGACAAATTTAGAGATCGCAATATAAGCTTATATATACACAATAAACATTTTGCCAAGAAACCCCAATCCATTTTGCCAAACCCAAAACCCACCGATATAGATCTGGTCATTATGTGCATTCTCACAAATTTGGACAATATAAATACATTACATATATGTACGAGCACGAAATAATCTTCTCGTATAATCCTGTTCACCAAGTTTGCACTCCTCCAAATGTCGTCGCTTTGTCACCTGAAAACACAAACGTGAGCTAGCCGGTGGATGTGTGCCGGAAACCTCTCCGATGCCTAAGTCAGCAAATAGACAATAGACACAAAAGATCTATGTATTCTAGGATGAGAATTGTGATACCTGTACATAGGTCCTGGCATGAGCTTTTATAGATTCCACCTAACATAATCCTAATAGGACTCTAATTCTAATGTAGAGTCCTCCTACGAATCACATTCCTAAAAGATAATGCACATCCTTTAACACCCTCTTCACCGCCAGCCAAGTGAGATGGCACAAATCCCTTTACCTCGGCTTGGTAGCAGCTCAACCAAGCTAGGAAGGACTTGCCCCACGCCAGATAGAACTAGAGCAGTCCTTGACCGAGATAACCACTTCCGGAAGCCCGCACCATCGCACCTCGGACCTACTTTGATATAACCACCTCGGTTCAAGCCTTGGGTCAAATACCCGTCCAGTCCACGACCGAGCTCAATCCACTCTTACTTCCGCCCGCAGCACGGCCCAATGGCCAAGAATGAACCTAGCTCGGTCCATGCAATAGATGGCCTTAGCTCGGCTTTAATTAAACATAAATTGCCCTCTCAATATAAGCTTATAAATACACAATATACATTTTGCCAAGAAACCCCAATCCATTTTCCCAAACCCAAAACCCACCGATATAGATCTGGTCATTATATGCATTCTCACAAATTTGGACAATATAAATACATTACATATATATATACACAATATACATATACATAATATATATGTATACAAAATACAATATATATATGTGCCTATATGACACCGCTGTTGCCTCAAATCCACCCATCCACTATTACAAACCCACCACTACCTACAAGATCTAGGTCTTCATCCCTTTATTTTTCTCTCTCCATGTTTTTCCTTTCCTCTTTGTTTCTTCGCAGTGGTGTTGATTGCGGTGATGGTTGATGGTGGGGCTGTGATCTGTGGGGGTTGGTGGCGTGGTTAATGGAGCCAATTGGGATTATGACAGAGAAAACACACACACATATATGTGTATGTATGTGTAATGTGTTTAAATATGTTTGCATGTATAGTTGTGAGGGTGGTGATGGTGTATTAGGTAAACTATGGTGTCTGTGCAATGGTGGTTTTAGAAAGAGAATGGAAGGGAAAAAGGAAGTGAATGAATATGTTTAGTAGCAAAAATAGGTAGTGGGATGGAATATTTTGCATTAATAAGATTGTTTGACTACAAGTAAAAGTACAGGGTAAAAATGTAAAATCATCTTTACTCTAGCCGACAATTCTAATAGGAGGACAATGTAATTTTAGAAAATATAGGGGAGGTTTCTGTAATTTGTCAGAAACTTTAAAGGAGGTCTGTGTAATTAATCCTCAAAATTTGGATCTCCCTCTTGTAACATTTCCTCCATTTTCCAATTTTTTTGGCGTAAAATCTAACCCAAGGGAAAATTATAGAAGAAGATTACCATTCTCTCCAATTATGATAGAAGAAGAAGCGGTCAGATGTCTCGTCATTATTGCACTGAAAAGAAATTTGTTTTGACTATTCTAGATCAATTTAAAAAGAATAATACTAGGGATCATGAAAAAAATATCATGAAATGCTTTATGAAGATTTTTCATCCTTTGATTAGTGTGTGGTGTTTTCTTGTATATGTAATCTAACAGTGGAGAATCTTTCATAATTATTTTCATGATATTTTTTTCATGATACGTAACATTACTATTGTTTAACGAATCTAATAATTAGACAGGTACTTGAGGAGAAAGGACAAGAGGGACAACAAAATTGCACAATTCGGTAATTTGAATAAATAATTTTCACCTGGGGCCCACTTCCAATATCCACCTACAAGTGTCTATAGCACCTTTAAAAGGATATACCCAACAATATGTTGATCACTTTTGATTCCTTGTGAGGTAGCTAGAGATATGTGTATTTTGCTTCTCTTTGTATGTCAGCCTCGGTGATTCAATTGCTTGATTGTTGGGATCATGGGTGTCGCACATTGAGGGTCAACAAGACTTGGAGAGTGGTTCCTACGTGGCTAATGTAATGTATTTGGAGAAAAAGAAACAGATCAACTTTTGAAGAAATGCAAATGGCTACACACAGACCAGTTTACCTTGCTTGGACCAAACCATTTTTGGTTAATGGAGGACTCTAGTGAATCCTCATTTTTGTTTGCCGATTTTATAGGAAAGTGGGGAGGGTATAGAGTTTTGTATAGTTGTACATACTTCCTTTTTTGTTTTCTTACCATACAAGGGCAATGCCCCCATGGCGTCCGATTAATATTTAATCCATGCTTATTCAAAATAAATAAATAAACAAAGGTGCCCAACCATCTCCCAACTCTCTTGATAAAATGAAATCTAGAGTTGAATGGTCCAGCCTTCTATTTATGAAGTGGCCCAATAGCACATCACATCCAAACAAGGACATCATATATGTATGCATTATAAATTGGTGTTTTGGAAAGATGGTAAAAAATTGAATTTTTAACTTTTTTAGCTTTTTTTATTGTTTTATGTGAGATGTGATGTGACCCAAAATTGGAAAAAGCTGGCTTTTAGCTTTTTTGGTCCCTTCCCAAAACACCCCAAAGAACAAATGGCTCTTCAATATATTTCTATAACCTGATCAGAATATGTAATATAAAGTCCTTATCACCATAAATTGAGACTGAAAAAGATGCAAAACATCCATTAATGACCATTTTTGCAATGAGTGTGCAACCAAAAAAAGGAATTATACCTTCTGTTGGACAGGAATTTTATCATCGAAAATTTGTACAGCCTCTTCAGCAAGTATATTGTTATTTCTATACTTCTCGGTTTTTGATATTTCCAACTTAACCTGGCTCGATGGTGGCTCTGATACGTCAGCACTCAATATCTCCACCGGTGAAGTATTTATTCTAGGAACATTCCTTCCATTGTCAGCAGTCCCTGCTGATTGAAACATAACCAATTTGAGATGGGACTTTGGGAAGTCGTTTTAACTTACAATATTCAAAAGGATTGCTTAGAGACTACTCACAGGTAGATTGGCATTTGCCACATAAAGTCTGACTGTATATAACTAGTCAACATACAAAAACTCTGTCAATGCTTGTAAGATAAAAATTGGGGAAATTACCATTCAGTAGTAATCATTAAAAGTTATTACATGTTAATGAAAAAGTTTATGATTTTTTAATTATTAATATTTATAATGTTTATCACTTTTTTGTAATTATGTTTTCTTCCTACCACTGTCAAGTTATTTCCCCATAAAAATTATCCCCATGTAGTTGCTCAGAATGCACAGAGAACTAGAAAAAAGAAAGAAAAAAAAAACAGTTTCTTGAATCGAATAAATCTGTTGTCTTCCATTTTTCTTCCTAGAAAACTAAGAAAAAACAAAAGAAAATAAAACTAGAAAATTATGTATCATGATATTCCAATTCCCCCAACTCTTCAAAACTTAAATAGCAGTTCTAGCCTCAATTGAATCTCTCTCTAGCTTCCAAATTTTCAATGTCAGTAGTTCATGTCAGGGTTCATTAACCAAAATTGACAGCTAAACTCCTATAATTCGATTAAGAATCATATCAACTAATCTAAGACAGAGTCCGATTCAATTTTCTTTCGCTCCTTTTTTATTTTTTTTCCACAAATTTTCGTCAAAGTTAACAAAACTCAATTGACGCGAGAGTTGTTCAATAAAATCAACTCACCTGCAGGGTTACCTCCGCCGTTGGACAGGGCACCATCACCAGCAACTGCCTCTCCGCCGTCGAAATTCACGACCACTGCTACTACTTCCGCCAGTAACTTCCAGTTCGAACTTGACCGACACTTCGCCGGAACTCGAGCTTCCCTGACTGCTCTTATGCTCTGCCATCGGTGGCGCCACGAACTCCGGCGACCACTCTCCTCCGAACTGCGGCTTCAGAAAAAGATTTAGAGAGAGAGAGAGAGAGAGAGAATCGGCACGTTCGGAGGAGAGGGAGGAGGGTCTGAGATAGAGAGAGGAGATTATGTAGAACACACGAGAGCACGGACATGGACACGCGAGAACACGGACACGAGAATATATTTGAAGTTTAAAGTTTCAATATTTTGTAAATATTGTGGTAGTTGCTGACTTTTGACTTCTCAAAATTTTGTAAATCTTCCACGGAGGTTCCGCTTATTGACATCTCATAAGGAAAAGATAAATTTCGTAGAAAATAAAGGGTTCGTTTGGTTTGTGTTTCTGAAAAAATTTTGAGAAATTTTTTTTACAAATAAATTTTTAAAAGTAATTAAATTAAACAAATTTTTTCAAAAAAATTTCCCAAAACTTGTAAACCAAACAAGTTTTTCAAACAAATCTCTCTCACACACACATCAAATCAATCACTTTTTCCAAAACTCTCTTTAAAAATAATTTTCCAAAACATCTTTTGAAAAAAACCAAACCAAACAACTTTTCGTACCTTTTATCTCTAAAACTCATCTCCCAAACTCAAACCAAACATACCCAAAGTCTCTCTTCAATAATCAAAGATAAGCACGTCAAGAAAAAATAAATAGTTATTATAAATATTTATATCTGTAATTATTTATGTCGGTCAATAATAAAAATTCTCTTTCACCCACTACTTTAATAAAGCCCCTACCCTGCTTTATTAAAGAAAAGTTGTGAGAATCCTTACACGTGTCCTGTAATCAATTATAGTGTCAAAATTTTATCAAAAAGGAAGGATTGAATGATATGCGATGGGGCCCAAAGCAGTACCCGATATTGATAAAATTTTATCCATATCTAGAATAGTAATTTAAGTCAAAACTTATGCATTTATGGCATAGAAATTGTTGTAAAAGTCTATAGCCTAAACTAGAGTAGCCTTTTAGACTTTTTGAGTCCAAAACTTTTGACGTATAGTTTTTTTTAGATTGTTTGAAATCTTTAGACTTGTATATATCTATCAACTTTGTGTATAAATTGGCATTCATGCCAACGGAAAAAACAGAATGGAGAATTCCCCTTCACTCTACTTTGTAAAAATTTCCAACCCCTCTCAAAAATCTCTAAGTGTACTAAGTCTTTCAGAATTTCAGAGTCTGTAATATAATCTTTGTAAGTATATTCTTTATTAATATGAAGTGTGAGTAATCTCTCTTTTTCCTTAAATATTTCAAAAGGGTAACTCTTCTATTCTAAAAATTTATTTTCTTTTTGGAAAAACTAAATTTATGGAATGCTTGTTTGCTCATTAATATTACATGTTTTGCCCCTTCGTAGTATCTGCTGTTTTCTATTTTATTACTGAGTGATCTTAGTTGAAGAGCCCGTGTGAGTTGTGGTTAGGCATTTGAGGGCAAATTGTAGGCAGAAGGGAAAAGGTAAAAAATAGAAAATAAAAATATACTATGTTGAACGAAACTTAGTTTCAAGGTGGGAGTACATGTAATAAAAACAAACATTGCCTAAAAATAGTTTTGCCAAAGAAAAAGAATTTTAGAATAAAAGGAGAGCAACCCGAGTAGAAATATTAAGGAAATATTGTCCATAAAAGGAATTTAAAAATCAAAACTTTATGCCCTTAGAAGAAAAACTTAGGATTAAAATCAAAATCAGTACTGAACTTATACAAGAATTAGAAGATCAAAAATTAAGATATCAATTTCTCTTATCATTAGCTTCTGGCAGATCCTTAGAAAATTACAGTTTAAAAATTTCTCAAATAAATAAACAGCTGTAAAACAAGAAGCCTTAAAGCTAGCCATACAACAGCTTGAAGACCTATTAGCATAACTGTAGAATTAATTAGATAATTCTCAGCCCAATTTCAAAATAGTGGTAGACCACTAACTCATCACCTCAAAAAAATTGATATCAGAGCAGTGTTCGGTTTTAGGACAGTTTAAGTTAGTTTATGCATTTTGCTTATGGAAATAGAGTAGTTTTTATTTTTGGACAATTTAATTATAAATTTCATATTATAGCAGCTTTTAATAATTTTAAAGTAGGATTTAATTTTGTGTATGAAAAAAGTAGAATGTTTGGGAAGACTAAATAAGTGCACTTTTTGTCTTTTTGGACAAAAAAATTGAGGTTGAAAATATGGATGTTTGGGTTAACTTTTTGACTTTTTATGGAAAAATGTGTAATAAAAAATTGTGAAAATTGGTTTTTAGAGGAAAATTTGAATTGGGAGTTGTGCAGCCGTAATTGTTGACTTTTGGTGAATAGTGTTAACTTTTTAACTTTTTGAGTAACTTTTTGGCTTTTTGAATTATTTCAAAGTATCCAAACTTGGCCTTAGAACTCATCAATTATAATCATCGTCTTAACATAGATAAAAATAAATTTCGTTGTAATTTTAAAGGTACTTTTACACATCAGCTCCATAGTGAACATAATTCGCAGCTAAATAGTATCATAGACTATTAGATTAATTTTACAGAAAATATTAAAAAGGACGTAGATAAAATTAGTAATCTTTTTACTTCATTTATAGAAAGGACGTAGATAAAATTAGTAATCTTTTTACTTCATCTATAGACTATCTTCGTAATACTCGCAGTATAATCAAAGATCAAGATAAAAAATTAGATTATATCCAAGACCAGTGTAGTTCAATTTTACAAAAACGAACAGATTTAAATTTAGAAAATTTCCCACTAAGCTAGAAATAGAAACTCTAATTTCAGCTATAAATAATAGCAGTTCAAAGCAAATAGAGTTAGAATTTAAGCAACTAATTGAAAAAATTCATAGCCAGATAAATCAAATAGCTAAACAAACAGAACAAATCAACCAAATTCAAGATAATTTAAAACAGAAATTAGAAATTTTAGAACAACTAATAAGATCTTAGTTTATGAGTAGTAATAAAAAAAAGCTAATAGAGATTACCAAACTATTTTAAAACAAGCAGAAGATTTTCATAATAACCCAGAAGGAATCAGTAGCTATCAAGGAATAAATCAATCAGATAAAATATCAGTAAGACAAAATAATATAGAAATATTATTTCTAATCAGATCGTGTGAAAAAATTGAAGAATTATCAGAACAACTACACAGCTTAGAAAATTGTTTAGCTTCTTCAGAAAGAATAATACTTCAATAAGGAAAAGGAATAGAAGGACAAATAAACAAACCCCAATCTCAGGTAAATAAAGAAGATATAGCTAGATATTTCGAAAAGCTTAAATTACCAAAGAAACCTGTTTGTAGAACTTACAGAAAATAAAGATGTTTAAACAGCTAGTAAAAGGAAGTAGTAGCAAAAAACATAATGAAGATGAAAATATTAAAATGGAAGAATTTATAGATGTTAAACAACAAATAGAAAAATTTAAGAAAGAAAAACTAGTATTAATTCCAGCTAAATATGTATATAAGCTAGGTAAGGTTCATAAAAAACAATATCTATTTAAACACTACGGCGAACAAATGATTAGTGTAACCCATGAAGATGAAAAAATAGAGCTAAACTTAATAGATAAAGAAAGCTATAAATATGTAGTAAAAAAACACCTCAAAATGACTCACTTAGGATTAATTGTGGTAGGAGTTAAGACTTTAACTAGAGAAAATTTAGGAACTAAAGTTTTTTGTATGTCTTTATGATGATAGGTTTAATGATGTAGGACAAAGTATTTTAGGCAGCTATGAATTAGACATGAATTCAAAAAGAGGAATAGTCTATTTTACACCAGATTTCCTATTACCAACCTCGACCTTTCATAAAAAGATAAAAATAGGAATAAAGAGTAAAGGATACAAAATGAAAAAATGAGAAAAGAATTTATTAGTCTGCACAAGATTTTTAGGCTTAGCAGTCTCAGAAAGTAATACTCATTATAGACTTACAAATGATCAGATAGTTAAGCTATTAGGCGCAAAAGGAATAAAGGCACTACCAGCTAAAAAATTTAGTTCTGAAGATAATGCAGCACTAGATTGGAATTTAGGAGATTTTCTAGGACAAAAAAGGTTAGCCCCTCAAGATAACCTATTATATCAAAGCAGATGGAAGTTATGCAATAAGATTCACTCAATATACGTATGTAGCACCAGAAAAATCTGAAGATGATGAATTTAGGAGTATAGATAGGGAAGAAAATTAAGATAATCATAGTGACATAAATCAGCTTTATGTAATAACAGAATAAAAAACAATATCACAAAATAAGATATATAATATTGATGAAATAGTTTTAGAAAATTTCACCGTAGGCGACATGAATAAAATATTAGATACTAGATATTATGAATACTTAGCTAGAGGAGATACCCATGACGAAACAGTGTCATTTTTAGACCAAGAATTTCATACTGAATATGTAAATGATATCATAGAAGATAAAATATATTCTACCAAGATATTTAAGATACCAAAACAATCTAATTTAGAAGATAGTTTTTACATGAACACAGAAAACACAGGAATTAGTAACCCACAACTAACTGTAGAAGATCCCGTAGAACCAATGCATTATGCAGTAGGAGGAAGAAGACCATTAGCTAGCTCAGGACGTAGTAAGGTAGACCCAAATAAAAGCTATAGATTTCATGGAAAACGTAGACAACCAAATATGAGTATACAATTATAGCCAGCCAATAACCAAGGAACCCTTTTAGATTTAGCCAGATTCGACCCTCAGATATGGCAAGAAGTAATAGAAAAATGGGAAAAAGATGCAGTAAAAGTATGGATGAGTAATCCCTTTGAATCAACAGATATGTGGGAATATATGGAAACACTTTTAGGAGATTCTGCTTTTAATATATATTTAACCTTTAAAGAAAAATATGAAGAAACAATTAGACAGCTTAAAGGACTAGGAGATAACCTATGGAATTTTACTAGTTTTATAAAAGAAATAATTAGAGGATATGACCCTTCTAGAAGAAATGATTATACTCAAAGCATAGCATTAACTGAGTTAGATCAGATAACATTAAGAAGTTGGAAATATATTGTACCCTTTAGTAAAGAATACTTAGCCATAGCAGCTAGAACTGGAAAAAGTTTTGATGAAGAAATAGGAAATAAATATTTTAGAAAACTACCCGGAGAGCTAGGAAGAGAGATAGAAAATAAATGGTCAATCTATTATGCAAATTTACCACCAAAAATAGCCTCAGGAGAAGTAAAAATAAGAGGAACTTTAGGAATAAGACCTAGAATAGTTTATACATTTCATAAGCTCAGAGAAAAATGTATAGAAGTTAAAATACAAAAAGATTTGAAAAAACAAAGTTATGGTTTTTGTAGTAGTGTAATATATACTCCTCAGCAATATGAAAATAAATATAATAGGAAAAAATACAAAAAATATGAAAAATATAGAAAATAAAAATATTTGAAGAAAAAATATAGAAAACCATGGAATAAACAAAAATTCATTAGAAAAAGTAGAACTTTTAATAGGATAAATTATAAGCGACTACCCAAAGAAGAAAAAGATTTAAAAAAAAAACAAAGATATGTTAGAAAACCCAACAGTAAAAAATGCAATTGTTTTATATGTGGAGAACCCAATCATTTTGCAAAAGCCTGCCCAAAAAGACAAAGGCCTAATACTAATAAACAGATAGAAAGACTACATATCATAGAAGACTTAGAAGAAGATATAGTTAGCATAAATAGTGATGATTCAGAAGTCTATAGCATAGTCAGTGATTATGAATATCAAATAGAAGTCATAAGTTCAGATAGTGATTCAGAAAATGATACAGATGTATATAATTTTTTAGGACAACTCAACCAAGAAATAGGAATAACTCCTTCTCATGATACTTTCTTTATGATGGAATGCAACGCAGATACTGAATGTCAGCATAATTTTCAAATAGGACTAGGATTTGATACCACTAGATGCAGCTATTGTAATTGGTTTCCAGCTAAAAATAAGAGAGCTCAGTGTTTATTATGCAGTATAACCTATTGTATAATCTGTCTAGAAAAATTAAACATGACACATAAGATAATATCAGGAAATAACAGCGAGCTGTTAGAAGATCAGAGTATAAAAAGCAGAGAATTACATCTAACAATTAGAGAATTAGAAGTACAAGTAAGAGAACTTAAACTTCAAATACGTGAAATAGAAACTAAAGCTAATTTAGACATAGAATGTTTAGAACTAGAAAATAGACAGCCTAAACAGCAGCTAGAACAATTTCACAATAAGTACCCTTTAAAAGATAAACTTGTTGAAGAACATATGAATTCTTTAGAATTAGTCAACCTAATTGATTCTCAACCCTTTAGTCAGTACTCCCAAGCACAGTCAGATAATGCATACTTACCATTTAATTGCCCTCTTATACCCAAACCAAATTAAGTCGAGATCTCTTGTGTAATTAAATTTGTAGAAAAAAACCCTTAGTATTTGTAACAACCCAGATTTTTAATTATTCTATAGAATTTATACTAATATTATTTAATCTCAGTTCAAAAAATATATGATTTATTATATATTATTATGCGTAATTTTATAAAATAATATAATTATTAAAAGTTTAGGGGTCAAAATATAAATAATGATGATATAGATAATATTAATAATAATAATAATGGGTGTGGTAGTAAAATAAATAATTAATTTTATATTAGTATATAATAGAGTGTAATTTAATTAGGAATTAGTTATTTATATAATTATATTAAAAATTTAGGTAAAAGTGTAATTATCTTAATTATTTCTTAAGATAAGTATGAATCTAGGAGTGAATCGGAAGCAATCTGGGAGGGATTGGAATCGGCCAGGTGTCTCGGCCACGTGTTGGCTGATGGACGGTCTCATCTCACTATTTATAAGGGTGAAGTTGCTCAATCTGTAGAAGAAAAAGAAAGGAAAGGAAAGAGAGAAAGAAAAGAGAAAGAAATAAAAGAAAGAGAGGAAAGAAAGGAAAGAGTAGTGGAAGGTGAAAGGGTGTTTGATAGTGAAAAGGAAGAGTAAGGTATTAAAGATAAGGTGAGTTATATTATACCTTGAGTCACCAAAATGTATTTTACGTATGTTTTGACTTACCAAAATCTGTTTTACACAAGTTATATTTTATTAATATATTAATAAAAGTTATGTTTCATAAAGATTTCAGTTACAGTTATGTTTCATAAAGATTTCAGTTACGTGGTTTTATATCTGAACCCTATTTGCTTAAAAGGAAACCCACGGATATGTCTGTTTATATTTTAAAGAATATTTGGTTATGACCTTATATACAATTATGTTTTGTAAGTACTACCACGGGAGTCCCACGCCTTGGGGGACTTAAATAACCATTGGCCTCTGTTTGACCACTTTGTAGTCCTCTGTTTGTCATGGATCCATTGACCTCTGTTTTGTACGGACCAAAGTGCTGTGCGGAGCTAAGTGCTACACTATTGTGGGAGCCACCTCTAGAATCCGTACGAGCCACCTCTTGAATCCGTACCTCTGTTTTGTGCGGACCAAAGTGCTGTGCGGAACTAAGTGCTACACTATTGTGGGAGCCACCTCTAGAATCCGTACGAGCCACCTCTTGAATCCGTACCTCTGTTCTGACTGTCACTTCTGTGACCTTTGTTCTGTTTTGTTCTGTACCGTGGTTGTGGTTATATATTTACATAGTAACTGTATTTCGGTTTCTGCTACTTAAATGATTTCTGCTACTCAAATGATTTGTTTATGTAAATGTTTTGGCCTAACTAACGATCCATGGTTATTCCGTGTCCCTTATACTCTTGGTATAATATTTCTCACTCTGCCATGTGCTTATAGTTTTTTACCAATTTTCAGGAAGCATGCAATTCAGAAATAGCCTTTGGAAAGTCTTAGATGCGGGGCTGCGGAATAGACACACACAGTATTTTTTATGATATTTCCCTATGTAAATGTCGGCCTTTTTGGTCAATATATTTTGTAATAAAAATAGAAGCTCCAATGATTATTTTGGTACCCTTATTTAAATATTTCTTCCGCTTGCGTTTATTGATCTGTTTTAGAATTGGCCGAAGGTAACCTTAGTTACTGGCCATCACGATGCTTAACCCTTAGGTACGGGGAGCGGGTCGTGACAGTATTGATGCCATGATAGATACAGAAGCCAGTAAATCATATATTGAACAACACATAGTTCTACCAGGATGGAGCACAACTTTGACAACCCCAGCTTTAGTCAGTATAGCCAATGGCACTAAACAGACCTATACACATTGCATCAATGGAGCGTAGATTAGTTTTCATCATCTAGGTTCTCGAACTCAACATATAGAATGGTTCCATTTACCTCAAGTTTGGATTGGAAATACTCGAAAAAATCATCCTTTCATCTTAGGACTTAACTTTATACTTAGCCTACAGGGCGGCATGTTAATCAGCCAAAACAACATTAGTTTCTTCAAACAAACTGTACATACACCCACAGCATATGCCCTTAGCACCATAGCCCATTCATCAGAGTTGCGTGCGAAACGTGGTGGTACCATAGGAGTAGATTCAGTTCCCACTAGTTTTTTATTTCCTAGTAGAAACATTTTTCCTGAGCTAGCCCAAAAATATATACCTAATGAACTAGCAAATACTTCTTTAGAAAATTTAGACATAGAAAATTATGAATTAGAGAATTTAGAAGAATTTGATTTTGAAGAAAAAGGAGACTATTGGAACCTAGAAGATTTTCAACAAACAGTTAACCTAGAATTAATTTTTGCAAAAATAGGAAAATTAAAGAAAAAACCAGTTTACAGAAGAACAGAAAATGATTTAGATGAAATAATAAGATTATCTGAAACAACAGAGATTTTAGGAGAACAGCCCATGAAATATTGGGAAAGAAATAAAGTTTTAGCCAGTTTAGATATAAAAAATAAAGATTATAGGATTATATCAGCACAAATAGATCATACGCCAGCAGATATAGAAGAATTTAGAACACAGATTAAGGAGTTACTAGATTTAGGAGTAATTAGACCTAGTAATAGTCCGCATAGGAGCGCTGCATTCATGGTTAGAAATCATGCGGAGATAAAAAGAGAAAAAGTTAGAATGGTTATAAATTATAAAAGATTAAATGACAATACAGAAGATAATAAATATAATATACCAGATAAAGATCAACTCATAAATAGAATACAGACAGCAAAAATATTTAGCAAATTTGATTCCAAGTCAGGATTTTGGCAGATAAAAATGGAAAAAGAAAGCATACCTTGGACAGCCTTTTGTTGCCCACAAGGACATTACGAATGGTTAGTTATGCCTTTTGGACTAAAAAATGCACCTTCCATATTTCAACGTAAGATGGATAGCATATTTAATAAATATAGTTTTATACTGGTATACATAGATGACATATTAGTATTCAGTCCAGATAAAAATAGTCACATAGATCATTTATATATAGCATTAGAAGAATTCATAAATGATGGAATAATAATTAGCAAGAAAAAAATGGTATTAAATAAGCCTCGTATAGAATTTTTAGGAATGGAGTTAGGAGATGGAAAAATTAGGTTACAACCTCACATAGTTAAGAAAATTTTAGATTATTCAGATAAATTAGAAGATACAAAACAATTTCAATCATTTTTAGGAATTTTAAATTATACACTGATGTATATTCCTAACCTTAGTAAAATAATAGGACCTCTATATAGTAAGACCACACCCACAGGACAAAAATATTTTAATCAATAAGATATAGCTCTAGTTAGAAAAATTAAAGACATTTGTAGAAATTTACCAAACCTACAACTTCCTTTAGAATCAGAATATATAGTCGTAGAGACAGACGCAAGTCAATTAGGATGGGGAACAATATTATTAGCTAAACCTAATAAGTATGATAGTAAAAATAAAGAACGCATTTGTAGATATAGTTCTAGAAAATTTAAAGAAAAAGACACGACCATAACCAGCCTAGATTTTGAAATATTAGGAATAGTATATGCAATAAACAAATTTAGATTATTTTTGCACAAACCCTTTACAATTAGGACAGACTGTGAAGCTATAGTTAGATTTCATAATAAACTTAACGAGCGCAAATTAAGTACCAGAAGATGGGTAAAATTTTTAGGCTGTATAGTAGGACAAGGATATAAAGTAGAATTTGAACATATTAAGGGGAGTGATAATAGGTTAACAGATTGGTTAAGCAGGAAAATTTATTTAGAAAAAGAAAATAACTAGTTTAATTTTTGTACAGATAATGGAGAACAGCAAAACCATGAACTTTGGGGGATTCGCTCTTTCCATTCATGAATGCAGAAACAAGTTCAGACCATTAACAGGAATTGAGCTAGACCCAATTCAACAGTGTCTTCTAGATACAGTCATAACCACCCAGCTAAACGTCTGTCAGCCTTAAACTCTCTTAGTATATATTTTTCAAAAATCCGAAATAAACTTTTGTCTAAAAGTTTTTCTTTCTATGTAATAGCTAAAGGAACCAAGCCTGGTATTTACCATGACTGGATAGAAGTTGAACCCTTAGTTAAAAATTTTCCCGCACCTCAATATAAAGGATTTTATGATTTCGAGTCAACCAGTACCTATGCCCGAAGACAAATAGGAACCAGTTACTTTATCAGCCGGATAGCTAAAGATTACCTGGACACATTGGCCAAGATGCAGTCAACCATTCTTGCTACTAGTGGAGTTCTAGTTAGCCAGATAATTGGAAGTAGTAGTACTACTACTAACCCTCAGATAGATTCTCAAAATCCTCTCCAAATGTGCAGACATTGTGAAGGCCTTACCAGAAATTTCAAGAAAATTATGGATAAAGGCAAAAGGGTCAGTGAAGAGCTAGACCAGCTCCGAGAAGAAGAAAAACAATTGAGAGCAACCATTCGAACCCTAACCAACTAGCTTAAAAAATTAGCTCCAGGAAAAACAACTGCCCTCTTTCCTAACCAAGAAATCAGACAACTCACCAGTGAGGAATTTGAACAATTGAGTGCTAGAATGTATTTCTTCAGGCATTCTATCATTCAATCTTTTTGTGAGAAAAACCAAGAAATAGAGGACCTCAAACCCTATATATACACCTTAGCCGAAGAAAGCAGAAATAGTGAGTTAGTCACTATACAACAGTTTCTTCAGTACCTCTCCATAGCAGGAGCTCACTGCCCCGGCATAGCTTATCAATGGACTTATCTCTACGAAGATGAAGAACAACCCTGCTTAGAAGAGGAAGATGTATGGACAGGCCAGAACATTTTAGTCGATGCCAGTGTAATTTAAATTTCAGCATCTGCCTTTGCCAGATAAATCTAGCAACGTTCAAGCCATTGGAGATAGAGATTTGGGGCAAAACGCATTATCTAACGGCCTCACAATTGTTAGATTACGACTTTGTCTCTAGAATAATTTTTCAAATCCAGATCAGACAGATAGCTTTGGAAATAAACTTGCTCATTCAGTACTTTGTGTAATGGAAGAGCATCATCCATATGTAGAAGCATTAATTGATAGCAGGCTACCAGAGTGGAAAGAAATAAGGTGCATCCCAGCCAAGCATAAAATGTACCTCAGAGGAACCTTAACATTTCCGAGATACCTAGGACTTCTCAATCGGAGACCCTGGCCATGCAGAAAGTTTTCACTCAGAGATCAGCTCAATAAATGGAGGAAATTCGCTAATAATCCTCTATTAGCATATAATGGAAATTATGGACATCTAGTTTGCGAAAATAGAAATCAGAAGATATACTGTAACCTAGCTATCCCAGGATATCCCTTTAACAAAGAAACATTCGTTGATGAAAGTCAGCATCTTAACTATCAGCATAGCGTCTCTCATGAGTCACCACTAATGGGAGAAGATGACCAAGATAATCAATGGGAAGATGAACCAGCCATGGGGGATGATTTTTACGACCAACTTTTAGCGACGGACCTAGACGATCTCTCAGATAGAATGTATGGCTAAAAAAAAAAATAGGGTGTACATTTCACAATTGATGTCGACGCTTGGATGCTGAATCTTCAAAGCGGATTCTTCGTGGAAGATTTACAAAATTTTGAGGAGTCAAAAGTCAGGAACTACTACAATATTCACAAAATATTATATGAGTCTTAATTGTGAAGTGCACACCCTATTTTTTTTTTTTTTAGCCACACATTCTATCTGAGAGGTCGTCCAAGTCTGCCGCTAAAAGTTGGTCGTAAAAATCATCCCCCATGGCTAGTTCATCTTCCCATTGATTATCTTGGTCATCTTCTCCCATTAGTGGTGACTCATGAGAGACGCTATGCTGATAGTTAGGATGCTAACTTTCATCAACGAATGTTTCTTTGCTTAAGGGATATCCTGGGATAGCTAGGTTACAGTATATCTTCTGATTTCTATCTTCGCAAATTAGATGTCCATAATTTCCATTATATGCTAATAGAGGATTACTAGCGAATTTCCTCAATTTATTGAGCTGATCTCTGAGTGAAAACTTTTTGCATGGCCAGGGTCTCCTATTGAGAAGTCCTGGGTATCCCGGAAATGTTGAGGTTCCTTTGAGGTACATTTTATGCTTGGCTGGGATGCACCTTATTTCTTTCCACTCTGGTAGCCTACTATCAATTAATGCTTCTACATATGGATGATGCTCTTCCATTACACAAAGTACTGAATGCGCAAGTTTATTTCCAAAGTTATCTGTCTGATCTGGATCTGAAAAATTATTCTAGAGACAAAGCCATAGTCTAACAATTGTGAGGCCATTAGATAACACGTTTTGCCCCTAATCACTATCTCCAATGGCATGAACGTTGCTAGATTTATCTGGCAAAGGCAGATGCTGAAATCTAAATTACACTAGCATCGACCAAAATGTTCTGGCATCGACCAAAATGTTCTGGCCTGTCCATACATCTTTCCTCTTCTAAGCAGGGTTGTTCTTCATCTTCGTAGAGATAAGTCCACTGATAAGCTATGCCGGGGCAGTGAGCTCCTGCTATGGAGAGGTCCTGAAGAAACTGCTGTATAGTGACTAACTCACTATTTCTGCTTTCTTCGGCTAAGGTGTATATATGGGGTTTGAGGTCCTCTATTTCTTGGTTTTTCTCACAAAAAGATTGAATGATAGAATGCCTGAAGAAATACATTCTAGCACTCAATTGTTCAAATTTCTCATTGGTGAGTTGTCTGATTTCTAGGTTAGGAAAGGAGGCGGTTGCTTTTCCTGGAGCTAATTTTTTAAGCTAGTTGGTTATGGTTCGAATGGTTGCTCTCAATTGTTTTTCTTCGTCTCGGAGCTGGTTTAGCTCTTCACTGACCCTTTTGCCTTTATCCATAATTTTCTTGAAATTTCTGGTAAGGCCTTCACAATGTCTGCACATTTGGAGAGGATTTTGAGAATCTATCTGAGGGTCAGTACTACTACTACTACTTCCAATTATCTAGCTAACTGGAACTCCACTAGCAGCAAGAATGGTTGACTGCATCTTGCCCAATGTGTCCAGGTAATCTTTAGCTATCTGGCTGATAAAGTAACTGGTTCCTATTTGTCTTCGGGCATAGGTACTGGCTGACTCGAAATCATAAAATCCTTTATATTAAGGTGTGGGAAAATTTTTAACTAAGGGTTCAACTTCTATCCAGTCATGGTAAATACCAGGCTTGGTTCCTTTAGCTATTACATAGAAAGAAAAACTTTTAGACAAAGGTTTATTTTGGATTTTTGAAAAATATATACTAAGAGAGTTTAAGGCTGACAGACGTTTAGCTGGTTGGTTATGACTGTTCCAAAGGTTATCTAGAACACACTGTTGAACTGGGTCTAGCTCAATTCCTGTTAATGGTCTGAACTTGTTTCTGCTTTCATGAATGGAAAGAGCGAATCCCCCAAAGTTCATGGTTTTGCTGTTCTCCATTATCTGCACAATAATTAAACTGGTTATTTTCTTTTTCTAAATAAATTTTCCTGCTTAACCAATCTGTTAACCTATTATCACTCCCCTTAATATGTTCAAATTTTACTTTATATCCTTGTCCTACTATACAGTCTAAAAATTTTGCCCATCTTCTGGTACTTAATTTGCGCTCGTTAAGTTTATTATGAAATCTAACTATAGCTTCACAGTCTGTCCTAATTGTAAAGGGTTTGTGCAAAAATAATCTAAATTTGTTTATTGCATATACTACTCCTAATATTTCAAAATCTAGGCTGGTCATGGTCGTGTCTTTTTCTTTAAATTTTCCAGAACTATATCTACAAAAGCGTTCTTTATTTTTACTATCATACTTACTAGGTTTAGCTAATAATATTGTTCCCCATCCTAATTAACTTGCGTCTGCCTCTACGACTATATATTCTGATTCTAAAGGAAGTTGTAGGTCTGGTAAATTTCTACAAATGTCTTTAATTTTTCTAACTAGAGCTATATCTTGTTGATTAAAATATTTTTGTCCTGTGGGTGTGGTCTTACTATATAGGGGTCCTATTATTTTACTAAGGTTAGGAATATATATCCGTGCATAATTTAAAATTCCTAAAAACGATTGAAGTTATTTTGTATCCTCTAATTTATCTGGATAATCTAAAATTTTCTTAACTATGTGAGGTTGTAACCTAATTTTTCCATCTCCTAACTCCATTCCTAAAAATTCTATATGAGGCTTATTTAATACCATCTTTTTCTTGCTAATTATTATTCCATCATTTATGAATTCTTCTAATGCTATATATAAATAATCTATGTGACTATTTTTATCTGGACTGAATACTAATATGTCATCTATGTATACCAGTATAAAACTATATTTATTAAATATGCTATCCATCTTATGTCACAACCCAAACCTGGTACCCAAAGGCTTGGCGTCGTAACAAGATAAAAATAAAATAATTCGGATAATTCTGTAGTCGCAGCGCAAGCAGATAAATTAAATAAATTAAAATAAAATAATTGAGTACCAACTGTTTATTTAAAAGGAAACAAAACATAGTCATTTGAGCTTTATTGTATTACAAGAGTTCAAAGAAAAAAACAGACAGAAATAAAATAAAAAAAAGATTTTATTAAAAAAAAACAACACAGCGATTCTTTTTCCATCTTGATCCCGTTAAACCTCGTCACCTGAAAAGGGTAACAGCTATAAGCACATATTAGAGTGAGAAATATTATACTGTGAGTATATGGGCACAAAATAGCCATGGATAATTATTTAAGCTAAAATATTAACATAATTTGAGTTGAATACACAAATTAATTAAGTGCCAGCAACTGAAATAATTAACTATAACCACGGCACATAACAGAACAGAACAGGGGTCACTAAGTGACAATCAGTACAAAGGTCAATGGATCCATGACAACAAGGGACCACAAAGTAGTCAAACAGGGGCCTATGGTTATTTAAGTCCCCCAAGGCATGGGACTCCCGTGGTGGTACTTACAGAAAATAATTGTTTATAAGGTCATTGTCAAATAATCTCTAAAATTTAACAAGCATATCCATGGGTTTTAATTTAAGCAATTAGAGTTTAGAAAAATAATTTACATAATTGAAACATTAACCTAACTATAAAATATAATTTATATAAAATAAATTGTGGTAACTTAAAACATTCGTAAAATATATTATGATAACTTAAGACATGTAGAAAATATGTTATAGTAACTCAAAGTATAATAAAACTCACCTTAAGATTGACTCTTAGCTTTTAGTTTTGCTACTGCAATTCCCCACCTTTCGAAGCTCACTGATATACTAAGAATGTTTTTGTTTTGTTTCGAGTTCACTGATAGTCCTCACTATTTATAGGCGTCACTCCCTTGTTCACTACCCAAGATTTGAAGCCTAATGCTGCCACGTTTCTATCTCGTTGGTGATGAGAGATAATGCCACCTATGTTGTCTCTTGCTTTGTCACCTCCCTTAATGCCATCTGTCATTTCCTTTAATTAATTCTCAAGAAACCACCAAGGGCCATTTGACCCTTGGCCCACCGAAAATTTGTTTCGTCATTTTTTTTATTTTTTTTTCAAAATTATATTCTAAAGGTTATGATTCCTTTTATGAGTCCTAAAATTACTTATGATTATAAGTTAGGTTTACATCTAAAAACCTCACCACCAAACTATAAAATATCACTTACCACTTTCTAAAATATTTAACGTGTGGTGTCTTACAATTTATTTCCTTACCAATTTAATTAATAAATTCTCAATTTCCTAAATTATGCATTTATTTATTATCATTATTATTTATTTATTTATTTATTTATGATTTCTATTTATTGCATTTTTTTTTAAAGAAAATTCGGGTGTCACATCTTACGTTGAAATATGAAATGTGCATTTTTTAGTCCAAAAGGCATAACTAGCCATTCGTAATGTCCTTGTGGGCAACAAAAGGCTGTCTAAGGTATGCTTTCTTTTTTCATTTTTATCTGCCAAAATCCTGATTTACAATCAAATTTGCTAAATATTTTTGCTGTATGTATTCTATTTATGAGTTGATCTTTATCTAGTATATTATATTTATCATCTTCTGTATTGTCATTTAATCTTTTATAATTTATAACCATTCTAACTTTTCCTCTTTTTATCTCTACGTGATTTCTAACCATGAATGCAGCGCTCCTATGCGAACTATTACTCGGTCTAATTACTCCTAAATCTAGTAACTCCTTAATCTGTGTTCTAAATTCTTCTATATCTGCTAGCGTATGATCTATTTGTGCTGATGTAATCCTATAATCTTTATTTTTTATATCTAAACTGGCTAAAACTTTATTTCTTTCCCAATATTTCAAGAGTTGTTCTCTTAAAATCTCTGTTGTTTCAGCTAATCTTATTATTTCATCTAAATTGTTTTCTGTTCTTCTGTATACTGACTTTTTCTTTAATTTTCCTATTTTTGCAAAAATTAATTCTAGGTTAACTATTTGTTGAAAATCTTCTAGGTTCCAATAGTCTCCTTTTTCTTCAAAATCAAAAATCTTCTAAATTCTCTAATTCATAATTTTCTATGTCTAAATTTTCTAAAGAAGTATTTGCTATTTCATTAGGTATATATTTTTGGGCTAGCTCAAGAAAAATGTTTCTACTAGGAAATAAAAAACTAACGGGAACTGAATCTACTCCTATGGTGCCACCACGCTTCGCACGCAACTCTGATGAATGGGCTATGGTGCTAAGGGCATATGCTGTGGGTGTATGTACAGTTCATTTGAAGAAACTAATGTTGTTTTGGCTGATTAACATGCCGCCCTGTAGGCTAAGTATGAAGTTAAGTCCTAAGATGAAAGGATGATTTTTTCGAGTATTTCCAATCCAAACTTGAGGTAAAGGGAACCATTCTATATGTTGAGTTCGAGAACCTAGGTAATGAAAACTAATCTGTGCTCCATTGATGCAATGTGTATAGGTCTGTTTAGTGCCATCGGCTATACTGACTAAAGCTGGGGTTGTCAAAGCTGTGCTCCATCCTGGTGGAACTATGTGTTGTTTAATATATGATTTACTGGCTCCTGTATCTATCATGGCATCTATACTAAACGTTTTTTCTACAAATTTAATTACACAAGAGATCTCGACTAAATTTGGTTTGGGTATAACAGGGTAATTAAATGGTAAGTATGTATTATCTGACTGTGCTTGAAAGTACTGACTAAAGGGTTGAGAATCAACTAGGTTGACTAATTCTAAAGAATTCATATGTTCTTCAACAAGTCTATTTTTTAAAAGGTACTTATTGTGAAATTGTTCTAGTTGCTGTTTAGGCTGTCTATTTTCTAGTTCTAAACATTCTATGTCTAAATTAGCTTTAGTTTCTATCTCACGTATTTGAAGTTTAAGTTCTCTTACTTGTACTTCTAATTCTCTAATTGTTAGATGTAATTCTCTGCTTTCTATACTCTGATCTTCTAACAGCTCGCTGTTATTTCCTGATATTATCTTATGTGTCATGTTTAATTTTTTTAGACAGACTATACAATAGGTTACACTGCATAATAAACACTGAGCTCTCTTATTTTTAGCTGGAAACCAATTACAATAGCTACATCTAGTGGTATCAAATCCTAGTCCTATTTGAAAATTATGCTGACATTCAGTATCTGCGTTGCATTCCATCATAAAGAAAGTATCATGAGAAGGAGTTATTCTTATTTCTTGGTTGAGTTGTCCTAAAAGATTATCTACATCTGTATCATTTTCTGAATCACTATCTGAACTTATGGCTTCTATTTGATATTCATAATCACTGACTATGCTATAGACTTCTGAATCATCACTATTTATGCTAACTATATCTTCTTCTAAGTCTTCTATGATATGTAGTCTTTCTATCTGTTCATTAGTATTAGGCCTTTGTCTTTTTGGGCAGGCTTTTGCAAAATGATTGGGTTCTCCACATATAAAATAATTGCATTTTTTACTGTTGGGTTTTCTAATATATCCTTGTTTTCTTTTATCTTTTTCTTCTTTAGGTAGTCGCTTATAATTTATCCTATTAAAAGTTCTACTTTTTCTAATAAATTTCTGTTTATTCCATGGTTTTCTATATTTTTTCTTCCAATATTTTTATTTTCTATATTTTCCATATTTTTTGTATTTTTTCTAAGGCTGAGCAAGGAATCCGTGAAATCCGTAATCCGATCCAGTCCAGTCCAATCCAGTAGGTTTGGATTGGTTTTTTGAATTCATGGTTCGGTTCCGGATTGAAAAATTAAAAATCCGTAGTTTACGGATTGGTTCAAGATTGAACACCACGGTTCTGGATTGAAACCGATCCGGACCGTATACAAATAGTCTATATTTTTATTATACACCCTCCTCCATAGTATCTTCTCTTATTTCATATAAAACTTAAATCAAACCTAAACTCGCATAGTATCTTCTTTTATTACTTTTGTTTGCTAGTTTTTAGCGTTAATTTGTAATGGTCTAAATATTTATTGTGGAACCAGTTTTCTTATGATTGTTTAAATTCTAGAACAATATGTCACTATTATGAAAAGACATGTTGCTATTGTGAAACTAATATGGTGTTATATTTATATTTTTATGAAATTAAAGTGTTATATATATATTTTTGTTATTTAATTTTGTAAATCCGTGGTCCTAAACCGATCCAATCCGTGTTTAAATGGATTGGTTCGGATTGGTTCTACGATTTAAACGGATTGGATTGGTTCCAATTTTTCAGGAACCGTAGATAGCGGATTGGTCCTAGTTTTACCCTAATCCGGTCCAATCCGAACCATGCTCACCCCTAATTTTTTCCTATTATATTTATTTTCATATTGCTGAGGAGTATATATTACACTGCTACAAAAACCATAACTTTGTTTTTTCAAGTCTTTTTGTATTTTAGCTTCTATACATTTTTCTCTGAGCTTATGAAATGTATAAACTATTCTAGGTCCTATTCCTAAAGTTCCTCTTATTTTTACTTATCCTGAGGCTATTTTTGCTGGTAAATTTGCATAATAGATTGACCATTTATTTTCTATCTCTCTTCCTAGCTCTCCGGGTAGTTTTCTAAAATATTTATTTTCTATTTCTTCATCAAAACTTTTTCCAGTTCTAGCTGCTATGGCTAAGTATTCTTTACTAAAGGGTACAATATATTTCCAACTTCCTAATGTTATCTGATCTAACTCAATTAATGCTATGCTTTGAGTATAATCATTTCTTCTAAAAGGGTCATATTCTATAAGTATTTCTTTTATAAAACTAGTAAAATTCCATGGGTTATTTCCTAGTCCTTTAAGCTGTCTAATTGTCTCTTCATATTTTCCTTTAAAAGTTAAATATATATTAAAAGTTGAATCTCCTAAAAGTGTCTCCATATATTCCCACATATCTGTTGATTCAAAGGGATTACTCATCCATACTTTTACTGCATCTTTTTCCCATTTTTCTGTTACTTCTTGCCATATCTGAGGGTCGAATCTGGCTAAATCTAAAAGGGTTCCTTGGTTATTGGCTGGCTGTAATTGTATACTCATACCTGGTTGTCTACGTTTTCCATGAAATCTATAGCTTTTATTTGGGTCTACCTTACTATGTCCTGAGCTAGCTAATGGTCTTCTTCCTCCTACTGCATAATGTATTGGTTCTACGGGATCTTCTACAGTTGGTTGTGGGTTACTAGTTCCTATGCTTTCTGTGTTCATGTAAAAACTATCTTCTAAATTAGATTGTTTTGGTATCTTAAATATCTTGTTAGGATGTATTTTATCTTCTATGATATCATCTATATATTCAGTATGAAATTCTTGGTCTAAAAATGGCACTGCTTCGTCATGGGTATCTCCTCTAGCTAAGTATTCATAATGTCTAGCATCTAATATTTTATTCATGTCGCCTACGGTGAAATTTTCTAAATCTATTTCATCAATATTATATATCTTATTTTGTGATATTGTTTTTTCTTGTGTTATTACATAAAGCTGATTTGTGTCACTATGATTATCTTGATTTTCTTCCCTATCTATACTGCTAAATTCATCATCTTCAAATTTTTCTGGTGCTACATACATATATCGAGTGAATCTTACTGCATAACTTCCATCTGCTTTTTGATATAATAGGTTATCTTGAGGGGCTAACATTTTTTGTCCTAGAAAAACTTCTAAATTCCAATCTAGTGCTGCATTATCTTTAGAACTAAATTTTTTAGCTGGTAGTGCCTTTATTCCTTTTGCGCCTAATAGCTTAACTATCTGATTATTTGTAAGTCTATAATGAGTATTACTTTCTGAGACTGCTAAGCCTAAAAATCTTGTGCAGACTAATAAATTCTTTTCTCCTTTTTTCATTTTGTATCCTTTACTTTTTATTCCTATTTTTATCTTTTTATGAAAGGTCGAGGTTGGTAATAGGAAATCTGGTGTAAAATAGACTATTCCTCCTTTTGAATTCATGTCTAATCCATAGCTGCCTAAAATACTTTGTCTTACATCATTAAACCTATCATCATAAAGACATACAAAAACTTTAGTTCCTAAATTTTCTCTAGTTAAAGCCTTAACTCCTACCACAATTAATCCTAAGTTAGTCATTTTGAGGTGTTCTTTTACTACATATTTATAGCTTTCTCTATCTATTAAGTTTAGCTCTATTTTTTCATCTTCATGGGTTACACTAATCATTTGTTCGCCGTAGTGTTTAAATAGATATTCTTTTTTATGAACATTACCTAGCTTATATACATATTTAGCTGGAATTAATTCTAGTTTTTCTTTCTTAAATTTTTCTATTTATTGTTCTACATCTATAAATTCTTCCATTTTAATATCTTCATCTTCATTACGCTTTTTGCTACTACTTCTTTTTACTAGCTGTTTAAACATCTTTATTTTCTGTAAGTTCTACAAACAGGTTTCTTTGGTAATTTAAGCTTTTCAAAATATCTAACTATATCTTCTTCGTTTACCTGAGATTGGGGTTTGTTTATTTGTCCTTCTATTCCTTTTCCTTTTTGAAGTATTATTCTTTTTAAAGAAGCTAAACGATTTTCTAAGCTGTGTAGTTGTTCTGATAATTCTTCAATTTTTTCACACGATCTAATTAGAAACAATATTTCTATATTATTTTGTCTTACTGATATTTTATCTGATTGATTTATTCCTTGATAGCTACTGATTCTTTCTGGGTTATTATGAAAATCTTCTACTTGTTTTAAAATAGTTTGGTAATCTCTATTAGCTTTTTTTATCACTACTCATGAACTAAGATCTTATTAGTTGTTTTAAAATTTCTAATTTCTGTTTTAAATTATCTTGAATTTGGTTGATTTGTTCTGTTTGTTTAGCTATTTGATTTATCTGATTATGAATTTTTTCAATTAGTTGCTTAAATTCTAACTATATTCGCTTTGAACTGCTATTATTTATAACTGAAATTAGAGATTCTATTTCTAGCTTAGTGGAAATTTTTTCTAAATTTAAATCTATTCGTTTTTGTAAAATTGAACTACACTGGTCTTAGATATAATCTAATTTTTTATCTTGATTTTTTATTATACTGCGAGTATTACGAAGATAGTCTATAGATGAAGTAAAAAGATTACTAATTTTATCTACGTCCTTTTTAATATTTTCTGCAAAATTAATCTGATAATCTATGATACTATTTAGCTGAGAATTATATTCACTATGGAGCTAATGTGTAAAAGTGCCTTTAAAATTAGAACGAAATTTATTTTTATCTATGTTAAGACGATGATTATGATTGATGAATTCTAAATCTAAATATTCTACTCTTTTCATACACAAAATTAAATCCTACTTTAAAATTATTAAAAGCTACTATAATATGAAATTTATAACTAAATTGTCCAAAAATAAAAACTATTCTATTTTCATAAGCAAAATGCATAAACTAACTTAAACTGTCCTAAAACCGAATACTGCTCTGATATCAATTTTTTGGGGGTGATGAGTTAGTGATCTACCACTATTTTGAAATTGGGCTAAGAATTATCTAATTAATTCTACAGTTATGCTAATAGGTCTTCAAGCTGTTGTGTGGCTAGCTTTAAGGCTTATTGTTTTACAGTTATCTATCTATTTATTTGAGAAATTTTTAAACCGTAATTTTCTAAGGATCTTCCAGAAGCTAATGATAAGAGAAATTGATATCTTAATTTTTGATCTTCTAATTCTTGTATAAGTTTAGTACTGATTTTGATTTTAATCCTAAGTTTTTTTTCTAAGGGCATAAAGTTTTGATTTTTAAATTCCTTTTATTGACAATATTTCCTTAATATTTCTACTCGGGTTGCTCTCATTTTATTCTAAAATTCTTTTTCTTTGGCAAAACTATTTTTAGGCAATGTTTGTTTTCATTACATGTACTCTTACCTTGAAGCTAAGCTTCGTTCAACATAGTATATTTTTATTTTCTATTTTTTACCTTTCCCTTTCTGCCTACAATTTGCCCTCAAACGCCTAACCACGGCTCACACGGGCTCTTCAGCCAAGGTCACTCAGTAATAAAATAGAAAACAGTAGATACTACGAAGGTGCAAAGCATGTAATATTAATGAGCAAATAAGCATTCCATAAACTTAGTTTTTCCAAAAAGAAAATAAATTTTTAGAATAGAAGAGTTACCCTTTTGAAATATTTAAGGAAAAAGAGAGACTACTTACACTTCATATTAATAAGGAATATACTTACAAAGATTATATTACAGACTCTGAAATTCTGAAAGACTTAGTACACTTAGAGGTTTTTGAGCGGGGTTGGAAATTTTTACAAAGTAGAGTGAAGGGGAATTTTTCATTCTGCTTCTTCCGTTGGCATGAATGTCAATTTATACACAAAGTTGGTAGATACATTCAAGTCTAAAGATTTCAAACAATCCAAAAAAAAAACTATACGTCAAAAGTTTTGGACTCAAAAAGTCTAAAAGGCTACTCTAGTTTAGGCCATAGACTTTTACAACAATTTCTATGCCACAAATGCATAGATTTTGACTTAAATTACTATTCTAGATATGGATAAAATTTTATCAATAAAAGATTAGGATAATGATATCGGGTACTGCTTTGGGCCCCATCGCATATCATTCAATCTTTCCTTTTTGATAAAATTTTGACACTATGATTGATTACAGGACACGTGTAAGGATTCTCACAGCTTTTCTTTAATAAGGCAGGATAGGGTTCGTCTGCTTTATTAAAGTAGTGAGTGAAGGAGAATCCTTATTACTGGCAGGCACAAATAATTACAGACATAGATATTTACAATAGTTATTTGTCTTTTCTTGGCGTGCGTATCTCTGATTATTGAAGAAAGGCTTTATCTTCTACAAAATTTGTCTTTTTCTTCTGGGATGCCAATAATTGATGTCCGCGCTTGGATGCTGAATCTTCAAAACGGATTCTTCATGGAAGATTTACAAAATTTTGAGGAGTCAAAAGTCAAGGACTACTACAATATTTACAAAATATTATATGAGTCTTAATTGTGAAGTGCACACCCTTTTCTTTTCTTTTCTTTTCTTTTTTTGAAGGAAAATAAAGGAAAATAAAGGAGATATTTAAAGGAAAATAAAGGAATAAACCATATGTAAAAGCAAATAGTTCTTTCTCTTACTTAGGGGTGATTTGGAATGTTCTAGATAAGTATATTTTTTTGACTTTTTATGAAATATGGGTTTGGTTTGAAGTGATGTGGTAGAGAGGTGACATGACTTAAATAGGATAATGACTTTTTGACTTTTTAACTTTTTTAGGATAATGACTTTTTGACTTTTTAACTTTAATACATGACAAATAAGGCCTTAATTCATGAACATAAAATAAAAAAAAAATAAAGATAAAAAAAATAAAAAGAGAAAAGGAATTCACGATTCATATAACCTAAGTTACAACGGTACGATAAACAATTAAGGGACGTTAAATTTGACAATAAAGGTGTGGCGAGATTGCTTAATGATATTGAGTTGGATAATAAGAGAAGTGACCGTCAATCAAATAAGATCGTGGTTAAGGATATAAAATTAATTGGGAATGTTCAATTGGGACAAGATGTTAAAGACGAAGCTGTGGTCCATCACATTTTGTTTTCCGTCATAAGTGATAATAGTCCGTTAGATTTCGTCCCCACACCTGACAAGATATTTATTGGAGTTGGCGAGGGTAATCCTAAGACCTGGATTGTTGATCCTGACAAGTCTGACCGGTTTCAGATGCTAACGAAAATGAGATTCAAGCTCGTTGGTAGAAAGGACAAAGAGTACGTTCGTCACGGGATAGAAGTTGTGAACCGGTTCTTCCCAGTTGATGTTTGGACGGACTACAAAGATACGTTGTTGGGAAATGTTGGAAGTATTCAGAATGGTGCCATATATTTAGTGGCTGCTACTGTTAGTGGAAAAGAATGCAAAATTACTTTAAGGAGTCAAATATACTTTAAGACTGTTTAGAATTATAATTTATGTATTTTTATTTGTAATGTTCAGGTTTTGAATGGAGGTGGACGATATAAAAACTGGTGTTGTTGAAGGTGTTTCAACAAGTGATTTCAGTTGTATTGAACTTGTTTTGCCTAATTTATTTTCTCAATTGGTCAGGACCACTTGGCCAATTTGAAGAGTATTAAATGAAATTAATAAGCTCATATTTCTTTTATTTTCTTTTTAATTTTTTTACTTTTTCATATAATCTAATTCTAGAAGGATCTAAAATGGAAAAATAAAAAAAATTACTAACTAGACAAACAAAAACAAAAACAAAAAAATCAAGTTTTTAAATTATTTTTGCCTTTGAACTTTTTTTTTCATCTAAATATTATTTCAGATTCTTGTACAAGTAAATAGGGTCAAAACCAAAAGAATTTCAATATAGAAAAATCATTCAAGGATGAGCAATGAGAGTTACAAAATGCTTCTATTCCAATCCCATCTCATAAAAGACCAATTTGGTCTTCAAAAAGTGATTTTTGATTTTCTGTTTTCCTATTTTTTAAAATCTTTAGTAATTTTTTTTATTTTTTTACTTTTTAAATCCACATAAAAAGTACAATATATGTAAAAAAAAATTGGGAAAAAATCTCACTAAAGACCAAAAAAATATGTAGATGTGCTAAAAAAAAATTTATAAGTAAACCACACAAACCCCAAAAATCTAGGCTTAAAACTTCTTACAAAAACATTTTACCATTGTTAAAACCAAAGAAACACCATAATATGTGCTTTAGGTGTGTAGGTATTTGGACATAACAGCAAACTAAAATAACAACCACATATCTAAGCCAACTAAATCCCCCACTAACCAAAAGTTTTGTTTTCAAACCAAAACACAATGCCAATAGCAACTCAAAAATTTAAAAAGTTTGGGACCTCCCAAAATCTCACTTTACAATCTCAAAGGTAAAACACATGGCTTGGAAGACTATCCCAAACCATTGTTTCGATTCCCACGCATTGTTGCGCAAAGTCGGCCTCTATCGACCTTCCTACTTGACACCAAAAAACAACAAGAACCTGTTAGAAAGCAAAGGGACAAAAGCTTACAAGTAGAAAAACATAAAATACAGCTCTACTTCCACGTAGCAAAAACATATCAAAATGTCTCAAATCTGCTAGAACGAGAAAAACCTGTAGTGCTAAGTCAATAATACATTTCTCAATCCTGGCTAAAGCTTACAAAAACAATCCCCATGTTCTATATATTGCTTATACAAATATAATTTTCAACAAAAGGTATCATGATATCCTGTTGAATCTGCTTCAAGGAAACATCGAAGATAAATTATAGCTTCGTCACCACTTGCCTTTTAAATGGCAAAAAGGTGCTATGGGTCATCTTTTTGTTTTTTGGTTTCATTTTTTTATTTTAAGATTACAAAATTGGCCAATATTTTTTAAATGTAAGAGTTAATTTTGATTGGTACTTCTGAAGTCATATCATAGGTTATATTCTCCACTATTAGACATTTTTCTTGTTATGTTATGAAGTTACTCTGTAACTCCACAAACTTCATATGAAGTTCTACGCATTAATCTGTTCAAAAATTCTCTCTTATCTCATCACATCAAAATACATTTCAAAATGAGATTTTCATACTTCCCACCTGAACACAAGAATCATTATTTAAATGGATTATGGAAACAAAATATCAACACAAACAAATAAATAAATATCAAGTACGCACCTAGTTCATTCAATTGGTTGCACGAAGGTAGATCCTAATGGTATTTTTTAAGGTGATTTTTCTCCGACAGGTGGGGCATTTACTCTAAGCAGCTATTGCAGTCTCAATGCATGACTTACAGAAAATATGACCACTTAGTTAACATCTCCTCCACTAATGGGCTTATGCATACTGGATAGCTGAAGCTGGGCTTCTTTGGTGGTAGTGGAGGCGGCAGCAGGGATCATTCCACGCCCTTAGCATTCTTTCTCTGCCATTGGTATATAAAGAAAGTCTCAATGACAAACTAAAAAACAACTACTGTCAATGCACATGGTTGCACCCAAAAAATAGCTTTTAGGCTATGCTTAGATCATGGATTTGGGTAGGGAATGTAAGTTTTCTGAAGAGAATTAACTCGTATATTCCATTGTTGTATGTTTACAAAGAGTGCATTAGTTATATAGCCCTAGTCTATGACAGAAAAAGGAAATACAAAGAAAAAGGAATTGCCTAATTCCTAATATACACAAGTAAGGAAATTGCCTAATTTCCTAATATATCATATATACAATATATATTCTCACACTCCTGCTCAAACTCAAGGTGTTTTAGCAGAAATCATTGAGAGTTTGCTACGAAGAAACTGAAACCGAGCAGTAGTGTGAGTCTTGGTGAAGAAGTCCGCAAGTTGTAAAGTCGAGAAGACAAAAGGAAGTGAGATAGAGCCAGACTGTAGATGTTGGCAGACAAAGTGATAATCAATCTCAATGTGTTTCGTCCGTTCATGAAATATAGTATTGTGGGCAATCTAAATAGCACTGCGGTTGTCACAATAGATGGAGGTCGGAGAAGACTAAGGTACACCCAAATTAGAGAGAAGACAACGAAGCCAAACAAGCTCAGCAGTAGCATGAGCCATAGCACAGTACTCAACTTCAGCAGTAGAGCGAGCAACAACAGTTTGTTTCTTGCTTTTCTAAGAGATCAAGGAATCGCCAAGAAACATACAGAAACCAGAGGTGGACTTACGATCAATAACATCACCAGCCCAATCAGAATCAGCATAGGCCACCAAGTCTAAAGAGGAAGTAGATGACAACAGCAAGCCCTGAAAGATGGTATCCCGAAGATAGCGAAGAATGCAAACCAAAGCAGCCCAATGAGTAGAGCAAGGAGTAGAAACGAACTGATTAACTACATGAACAACATAAGCAAGATCAGGGCGAGTAACAGTCAAATAAACTAAACAACCCACTAGCTCGCGATAGACCGTAGGAACATCCAGAGGGACACCATCAGTAGAGTTAAGCTTCACATTAAGCTCAATAGGTGTATCAGAAACCTTAGTATTAATAAGACCAGCACGGTGACTAACCTCATTAGCATACTTGGCCTGAGACAGAAAATATCCCTTTGGAGAAGAGGTAACCTCAATACCAAGAAAATACCGCAATGGACCCACATCCTTCATTTCGAAGGTGCAGAAGAGATGTTGCTTAACATTAGAGATAGCAGAAGAGTCAAAACCAGTGATGATCGTATCATCCACATAGAATAGGAGAGCAACAAAACCAGCCAAGGTATTTCTCATAAACAAAGCAGAGTCGAAAACAGAATGATAAAACCCAAGCTCGGTAATAGCAGTCTGAAAGCGATCATACCAAGCATGAGGAGACTGCTTCAAACCATACAGAGCATGCCAAAGATGACAAACCTTCCCAGAGGGGTAGAGAAGACTAGGGGAGGATGCATGTAGACCTCCTCAGTGAGATGACCGTTAAGAAAAGCATTCTTAATGTCCATCTGATAGAGATGCCAATTGCGAACAGCAGTAATAGAAATCAAGGTATGGATAGTAGTCATCTTGGCAACAAGGGCAAATGTCTCCTCATAATCAATAACATACTCTTGCGAGAAACCCTTGGCAACTAAGTGAGCTTTGTAGTGCTCGAGAGAACTATCAAAATGAGTCTTGACTTTATAGACTCATTTGCAACCAATCAAATTCTTGCCAGCAGGCAAAGGAACCAACTCCCAAGTGTTAGTCTTCTGTAAGGCAAACAACTCATCCTCCATAGCTTGAATCCAATTAGGATCCTGACAGGCCTTCGTGTAAGACTAAGGTTCTGAAAAAGAATAAATAACAGACAAAAAAAAAAGTACGATAGGAAGCAGAAAAACATGTATCAGACCAACCCAACCTGTTTGGAGGATGACGCTCACGAGTAGAATATCGGTGTGCATTAGGATCAGAGTCATCAGAAGCAGAAGGAACAACAACAAGAGTAAAGACAACTGGTGGTGAGGGAGCCTTGCGACGAGAATAGACTAACAATGGAGGGGAAAAAAAAGTCGAAAGAGAAGAAGGAGCCATGGGTGACGTAGACGGAGAAGTAAGAATGACCTCAAGAGGAATAGTAAAGATGTACTCATCAGACGGAACCTCTGAAGGAAATGGGTCAATGTGAACCAAATCCTCTTTAGAAATATGGAAGCAACGAGGGGGGAAAGCTGAAAGTAAGACAGACGTTCGAGAAAGGCAGCATGACGGGGAGAACATAAAGGCGATGAGAGACAAGGTCGTAACAGCAGTAGCCTTTCTGAGTAAGACTATAACCCAAAAAGACACACAAGACAGACCTGGCACTGAGTTTGGTCCTATCTTTATGGGGAATGAGGACAAAACAAGTAGACCTAAAGACACGTAGAAGGGAATAATTGAGAGGTTGGAAATACAAAGCCTTATAAGGGAATTGACCGGAGAGTAGGGGAGTCAGCATACGATTAAGGAGGAAAGTAGCGGTAAGAACTGCCTCACCCCAGAATGGTACCGGAACAGAGGCAAAGAGAATGAGAGATATCAAGTTGTCTCAAGGAGATAACGGTATTTACGCTCAGCACGACCATTTTGGGTAGGGGTATCAGTATAGGAGGTTTGGTGAATGGTGCCTAATGTAGCTAAATACTCACAGAATTCAATTTTAAAGTATTCCCCACCCAAGTCAGACCGGAGTATTTTAATTGTGCCTCAAAACTGTGTAGTGATCATAGACTGAAAGGTACGATATATCTGATAGAAGTCGGGTTTATGAGCCATAAGATAAACCCAAGTATAGCGGATACAATCATCAACAAATAACACATAGTATGCAGTACTCCCTTTAGTGAGAACAGAAGAAAGTCCCTAGACATCAGTATGTACAAAGAAAAAGGGGAAGCAGAAATAAAAGTATTGTTATTAAAAGGTAAAGCTGTCATTTTAGCAAGTTTACATTCTCAACACTCATCAATTTGACTAGGAGAAACTCTACCTAACAATCCTGACTGAGCTAAAGACCGCAAATGGTCAATAGACAAATAACCTAAGCGCGAATGCCATAAATAAAACTAACTCGATTGAGAATCTAATTGAAAAGATGAAAGTGCAACGGGAGAGGTAGACAAAGGAAGATGCAGGCTTTTCACCACATAGAGATCTCTAACTTTACGGTCGGTCCCAATTTGCTTCTTGGACACCTGATCATGCACACAACAAATAGAAGAAGAAAAGATAACATCAAAACCAAAAGCATCAAGCTGACTGATAAAAAGTAAGCTAACAGACAGTTGCGGAACATAAAGAACAGAGGGAATAGTAACAGCGGACGTGGTAGAGGATAAGACAGATCAGGACAGACATACCAGACCTATTAGTAGTATTAATAGTAATAGAAAAGGGAGAGGGGGATACAATTTTGAAGTAAGGAAATGTGAGGAGTCATATGATGAGAGACACCAGAATCAAAAAGCCAGACAGAGGAAAGAATACTTGAAGAGGACCCAAGCAAACTTGAAGAAAGAAAGGTGAGAGCAGAGGCAGATAAAGATGACTGAAAGATGGATAAGATCTACTGAAGTAGAGCAAGTTGAGTACTCAAGGAAGCCAAATTAAGACTTGGAGCTAGAGGCAGAGCCGAATAGGAAGCAATATAAGCAGCAAGAGACCAAAAAGACCCTTGAGTAGGAGTGCGGAACTGAGACTGAGACTGCTGAGAAGACGAACATCCATTCTTGGGACAGTTGTACTTCTAATGACCCTTTTGATGGTAGAAAGCACACTCATCTGATGCTAAGGGCCCTTTTTTGGGCTTGACAAGAGACTGAGGCTGAGAAGCAGATGTAGTCGCCAATTGGGGTGGCTATGCTAAGAAGACTAAGGAGACACTGTCTGACTGGCCGTCTTGAGACAGGTTTCTTCTGAAAGAAGCTCACAAACAATAGCATCCATAGAAGGGAGAGGAGAACGGTGAAGGATGCCACTACGAATAGCCTCGTACTGAGGAGAAAGAGCCGTCAAGAATTGCACCAAACGAGCCTCCTCTCTAAACTGCACATAAGCATCGAGGGCTGTAAGACGATGAGGTTCCATAAGAGCAAGCTGATCCTAGAGTCCCATCATCTCAACATAAAAATCCTAAATAGATTTATCCCACTGACGAGCATTCTAAATAGTGGACCCCAATTCATACCATTTGACGAAGTTGGACTACTGATAGACACCAAATAAGTACTCCCACACCTCTTTGGCAGTATGATATTTGGAGAACATCATTCCAATGTGATCTTCCACAAAATTATGAAACCAAGTTAGAATTTGGGTATTGTCACAATCCTATGTGTCACAAGCAACCAAATAATTGTCCTGTTTTGAATCTAAAGAACGCGATAAAAATCCAGACACATAACCTCATTTTTTTCTGCCCATAAAAAAATCCTTCATAATAGTAGACCAATAGTATAGTTGGCACCAGTGAGCCTGCAGTTGATAGCCTGAATTTTATCCTTGGACATGATGAAACTAAAGAACCAAGAAACTTTGAGATCATATTATAATTTCCCAAGGTTCGATGAAACTAAGAACCAAGAAACTTTGAGATCATATTATAATTTCCAGAGAACCTTGGAGTAAAAGAGTAATAAGCAGAACACTATTGTTATCAATATAGACAACCAGTAATAAGAGATACCAACACGAATCAATCGCGAAGCAACTGAGAGGGAGAGATATTGTGGTCGGCGAATACGCGAGGGAGACACACGACGACGATGCGACAATGACTGTGCTAGGGCTCGCGAAGTAGGACTAGCGAAGCAGAGATGGCTGAGGGAGACAACAGTGCTAGGGCTTGCGAGGCTGAAGGAGACGACAGTGCTAGGGCTCGTAAGCACACAGACGGCGCTAGGGTTAAGAACCTTGCTCTGATACCATGTAAGTTTTCTGAAGAGAATTAACTCGTATATTCCATTGTTGTATGTTTACAAAGAGGGCATCAGGTATATAGCCCTAATCTATGACAGAAAAAGGAAATACAAAGAAAAGGGAATTGCCTAATTCCTAATATACCATATATACAGTATATATTCTCACAGGGGAATCCCTTTCCAAATCTCTACTAAATTCATGATCCAAATATAGCCTTGTGAATTGTTTCATCAATCAAAGGGGGCAAAAAATAATGAAATAAATAAATAATTTTTACACAACATCATTCAAAGTATAACATGTCCAAATTTTTTTTTTTAAAATCCATGTCGTATGCAGCACTGAGAGAACTCCTCAATTCGGATGTAGATAGGCTGAAAATAAAGGCGCAAGTTATACCCCAAAGGTGAAACATCAAGTGTAACAACCGAACGTCTTTTATCCATACATCATGGGGCTTCATGTCTAAATTGGTCTGATGTAACATGAGTACCAGAGCAAGCAAGCCTGGTAGGGTCGAGCTGATATTGTTTTTTGAGTTCCATCATATTGACTTAGTATCCACATTGGGTGTCAGCCTTTTATTTAAAACTCCAACAGGTCCTGTCTGTGCATCTTGGAGACAAAGAAGTGTTTTGACTATTAAAAAATTTCTTCTTCTATACCCTAGTTTCCTATTTTCTACTAACAACTACTTTGAACCTTTCAAACATTTTGACTTATTCAAAAATATTCCAGCAACTTCATTTTAGCAATCTTTGAATATCTTAACAGCCTACACAACGTGACACATCAGCAGCTGAGTCATCTTCTCAACACTCCTCTTTGGATCAGCTACTGCTTATTTCCAATTTTTCTCTTAGGAATTCAAACCTTGCTTTAAAAAGTGCTTTTGTTAGAATATCAGCAACCTGATTTTCTATTTTGCAGTGGAGCAACAGTACTTCTCATTAAAGTTTAATCTTAAAATGCTTTGTTTTCTCATGGAAAACTGGATTGTTAGATCTAGATACAGCAGCTTGGTTATCAATAAAGATTTGTGTGGACTCCTCATATTCCATATGCAGATCTGTTAACAATTTCCTAAACCATAGAGCTTGGTTTACGGCTGCTGTAGCAGCCACATATTTAGCTTCAGCAGTACTTTGTGCAATAATCTTTTGTTTCCTTGAACACTAGGAGAACATGCTTGATCCAAAACTAAAGCAAAACCAGTTGTACTTCTCATATCATCAATAGAACCTCCCCAATCACTGTCAGAGAAGTCATAGAACTTAAAATCTAAACAATGAGTGAACTTTATGCCATAATTGACATTGCCTTTGATATACCTCAAAATCCTCTTTGCAACTTGAAAATGCACCTCACTTGCACAGTGCATAAACCTCAAAAGCAAACTCATAGCATGCATTATGTCAAGTCGGGTTGCTGTAAGATACATTAAGCAACCAATCAAACTCATGTACAAACCTTCATCAACCTTGTCAGCTTCATCATCCTTGCTGAATTTCTCTTTCTAATTCATAGGAGTTAATATAGCTTTGCAGTCTAATATGTGAAATTTTTTAAGGATCTCCTTTGCATACTTTTGTTGGCAGATAAAGACTTCATGCTGCCTTTGCTTTACTTCCATTCCCAGAAAATAGGACATCAAGCCCAAATCTTCATCTCAAACACCTTAAGCATCTCTGCTTTAAATTCCTTTATAAGCTTATCATTGCTCCCTGTTGTAAGCAAGTCATCAACATAAACAGACACAACAATTAAGTTAGTAGCCTCCTTCTTGTACAGAGTAAATTCACTTAGGCTTTTTACAAAGTCTAGGCTTAATAAGTGGCTATCTATTCTGCTGTACCAGGCCCTTGGTGCCTGTTTAAGACCATACAATGCCTTTTTCAGAAAATACATTTTATCCTCATGCCCTTGCATAACAAATCACTCTGGCTGCTCTACATATATTTTCCTCTTGCAAAAAACCATTCAAAAAAGCTGATTTAATGTCTAGCTGATAGATCTTCTAGCCTTTTTGTGCTACAATTGCTAGCAGCAACCTGATTGTATCTAACCTTGCCATAGGTGCGAAGATCTTAGAGAAATCAACACCGTAGATTTGAGCATAACCCTTCACCACTGGCCTTGCTTTATACTTGTTAACTGATCCATTTGCATTTAACTTGGTTCTAAACACCCATTTAACTCCTATAATCTTCCTATTTTGAGGTTTTTCCATGAGCTCCCAAGTGTGATTTTTCTCTATCATTCTCATCTCCGCTTCCATAGCTTCCATCCATTTCTGATCATTTTTAGCTTCTTCAAATCCTGTAGGCTCCGTTACAGCAACATTGTATCTTTGATAAATGTCAGAAAATAGTCTTGTTTCCCTGACTGGTGGGTCATCAACATTGTCTTCAGAAGGTTGCAAATCTTTTAAAAATTGATCTTTTTCTCCATCATCCCAATTCCATTGCTCATTCTCCATGAAAGTAATGTCTCTACTTATCAAAATTTTCCCTGTTTGAGGATGGAAAACTCTGTAAACTTTAGAGATGTTGCTGTAACCAATAAAGACAGCCGGTTCTGCTTTCTTATCAAGCTTGTCTCTCTTCACCTGAGGCACATATGAAAAACACAGACAACCAAATACTTTGAAGTTATGTAGTGAAGGTTTGTATCCATACCAAGCCTCAAAGGGTGTTTTTCTTTTCAAAGCCCTTGTTGGAAGTCTGTTGAGTAGAAAAATAGCAGTATTTGCAGCCTCTGCCTAGATTTTTTTTTTTGCAGCCCTTTTTTATGTGGTAGACATCTGGTCATCTCCATGAGTGTTCTATTTTTCCTCTCACTCACTCCATTTTGTTGTAGAGTGTATGGAGCTGTCAACTGGTGCTCGATTCTAGCTTCTTCACAAAACAAATCGAACTGTTCTGAGGTGTATGCCTTGCCATTATCTGATCTTAATACTTGCATCTTGCAGCCACTCTGGTTTTCCGCCCAAGTTTTGAATTTCCAAAACACAGCTACAACCTCGGATTTAAACCTTAAGAAGTAAATCCAACACATTCTTGTTAAATCATATATAAAAGCAATATAATATTTACTTCCCTTTGATGATGGGGTTCTCTGAGGCCCTCCAAGATCAGTATGTGTTAGTTGCAGCTTCTATGAAGCCCTCCAAGCCTTTTTAGGAAATGCCAATCTACTTTGTTTTCCATATTGACAGGCCTTGCAGCCAAGTAGATGCTCTTCTAGTCAACTGATTTTTCTACATATATATGAGTGCCCCATGGTGAAAATGGCCCAATCTCTCGTGCCAAATTTTTGTTGTGTTCATAGAGACTTGATATGCTATCTGCTCCTCCTTCATTGGATCCAGAGAGAACCACTTGCCTGTCATTTTGATTATACACACCTCGCGGCCATCTGCATCTCTAATCATACATTTTTTATCTTCAAACAACAATTTATAGCCTTTTTCCAGTAACTGACCAACACTTAGCAAATTTTGATCAATTCTAAGCACATATAAAACATCAGTGATTAGTTTTGTACCTAAAACACTTTCAATTGCTACTGTCCCTTTGCCTCTTACTTCAATGAACTCACCATTTCCAACCTTGACTTTGGAAATTTTAGTTCTATCCAGCTCTCTAAAGAGCTCTTTGTCAAAGGTCATATGGTTTGTGCAGCCACTATCAACTAATCAGTGTTCATTAGAGCTTTTGCTTGCATAACATGAGGCAACAAACAGGTGCTCCTCCTCCTGTTGATCCACCATTTTAGCTTCACCTTCTTGCTGTTGTTTGTTTCTGCAAACCTTCTCTATGTGGCCTAACTGGTTGCACTTTCTGCACTTGATATTAGGCCTCCACTAACACTTAGATTGAGGATGATATGTCTTCTTGCAATGCAAACATTAAGGGTAAGTTCCTCCTTTGTTGTTGCTGTCTCCAGCTTCAGCATTACCTTTGCTTGAGTTGTCTTTATTGCCCTTCTTTTTCTTGCCTTTACTTTTATCTTGGATTTGTAGTTTGGCCTTCAAAGCTCCCTCCACAAACCCTTCTTGCCTAATCAGTCTTCTTTGCTCCTGTGCTTGTAAAGCATTAAAAAATTCTGCCAAGGAAATACTTGTTAAGTCTTTAGATTCCTCAAAAGTGGAGATTTTGGACTCAAACCTTTCAGGTATGGTTACTCAACCCTTTGATCAGACAAGTCTTCTCCAAGAAACCTTACCTTGTTTACTATGCTCAGCAGCCTATCAGAGTTCTCCTTTATGGTCTCTGATTCCTTCATCCTTTGTATCTCAAATTCCCTCCTTAAGTTCATCACTTGCATGCTCCTTGATCTGTCATTGCCTTGAGACTCAGTTCTGAGATAGTCTCAGATGTTTTTGGCTAACTCCAAAGTCATGATCTTGGTGAAAATAGCTTCAGAAACTGCTGAATGGAGGCAAGACTTGGCTTTGAATTTTTTAGTTGTTCGCTCCTTGTGAATCTTGATTTCTTGTATAGTGGGATTGTCAGGCAATGGAATGATTTCATAATCAGCTTCAATTGCCTCCCAAAGATCAACTGCTTGCAAATAAACAGTCATCCTTGCTGCCCATGTTTGATAATCTCACCAGTGAAAACTGGTGGTATTATTGGAGAGAAAGCATTTGAGGCCATGCTTAGACAGGTTAGGTGTTTGTGTTTTGGTGTTTTGGTGTTTTGGTGAAAGATCTCTCAGGAATTCTCGCACAGGCCCCTTAAGAAAACAACTCTGATACCAATATGTTGTTATTTTTCAAGAACAGTGACAAAATAGGAACATATAAAAACAAAAATGAGTTGCCAAAATGACCTTATATTTTATTGACTAGAAAGTGCTTTATATACATGAAAAATATAACAAAAATGCATAACAACTTGCAAAGAAATAGCATCACAAGCCTATGAATAGATGAGCTTATCATCTAGTTTCCTATTTTCTAGTAACAACTACTTTGAAGCTTTCAAACATTTTGACTTCTTCAAAAATACTCCAGCAACTTTATTTCAACAATCTTTGAATATCTTAACAACCTACTCAACATGACACATCAGCAGCAGCTGAGTCATCTTCTGAACAAGGTCAAAGGCATGGAAAGGCTATCCCAAAGGGTGTGTGTTTGGATCAAGGATTTTAGGAGGGATTTGTGGAGGGAAAGGAAATAGTTAAGGAAATAGGAATGGAAAAGTGATTGAAATATAAGTTAGATTTTGGTAAGTTTTCTCATTCTTTTTCCTTTCCATTTCCAATTCACTCTTCAAATCCGTGATTCAAACACAATTTTCCCTCTGCGCCATTTTAGTCTTTACCATGCTATTTACCCTTACGAAAATAATGCAGAGCTGTTGTATATTGTATTAGAGGGCAAATGTGTAGAGGATCTATTTTTTAACTCTTTACAGGCCCAGAGGGAAACTTTCCCTTCCTCTTTGCCTTTCTCTTTACCTTTCCTTTCTAACAAAAGAATTTTCATCTCCGAGATGGATGTTCTAACAAGTGTGATACAAGCTGTCTTTTTTTGGTCGAATGCAGAGCCATTTAATTTCCATTTGCCCATACTGTACCTAATTTATTGTGACCATATGTGCAGAACAATTCAAAGATAAATAAGAAATTCAGCAAGAGTTTTGTTTATAATCAGATTAAATACTTCTTTTTTGTCTTCTTCTTCAATAGTTAAATGTTCTAACCCATTTAATTATTGTTACTATATGTGCAGCACAATTCAAAGGTAAACAATTATGATCATGTTTTTCTTTCATATTTTTTTTGGAGGTTCTGATCATGTTTTCTTTTGTTACTAGATTTCAGCAATATGTTTTCCTTATCAAAAACAAATCCACAATGGATCCAAAATGGCTTTTTTGGAGGGAAAAAAGCATCTACAATCAAGGTAAAGTTTCCATTCAAATGACTTTTTTGCTTTGTGTTTGTGTTAAGATGGTGGGGCAAATTCACATTATGTATGCTAAGCCCTGTCAGCATAGAATCTTCTTTATCTCAGAATAACTGGGAAAGCTCGAAATGAAAAAGGGATTTTAGACACTGATATACACTCAAAAAGAGCCAGGAAATCAACACAATAGTATGCTTACCATTCAAATGCAACAGTTAACTTGAAGAAATACTTTCATTATTTCAATGAAACACAATGATTGATATTTCAATTCCATGATATCAACAGGTGTTCTGGACTAGCTCATTATTCAGACACTTCAAAGAACCAAGCAAAGAAAGCTATAAATCAAGAAAGAAACAGCTTATGATGGCAAATGTTCCAAACAATTAATTGTGAACAAACATTGATTTCAGATCTCATGACATCAGTAGGACCCCCAAGCGGGATTTACTGATTGCACCTGAGGAAGGGACAGAGTGACAGCTACACTTGAATCAAACCAACCAAGCTTCTCCATGAGCCTCTTGATTAATTCACCTGCAGCATAAGAAATGCCTGAGGCCATAACTGCCATACCAATATAGTACAGTACAGTTTTGATATATGAGTTGGGTTTCTTCTGGATGTAAGCCTTCCCAATTGCAAGTATAGCAATGCACAGAAGAGAAGCTGTTGCGACTACCATAAGCTTTAGGTCCTTGTCATCAGTCTGGCGAAATGAGAAGCCATAAGTTACTGGAGGGATTAAGCCAAAAATGAGGAACGCTAGCACAGCAACCGTTGCATGAAGTAAGAAATTGTTTGTCTGGCCCAGTAATTCTTTGTACCTAGACTCTTCATTTCTTAGTTCCCTAAGCTGCAAGATTACATCGTTAGTTCAAGACGCAAGAAAGAGAATTAACCTGAAAATGAAAAATTAGGAAAAGATTTTGCCTCACATAATATGAAGTATGAATGATTTGAAGAATAATGTCCTATGTATATATATATATTTTTTTTGATCAACAACAAAGGACTTTGTTGAAGAATAATGTCCTATAAACAACTCCATAGTTTGTTATTATGAGACAACAAGAAGATCAAGTTTAATATTTTGAAAAATTGTCCTGTCAATTGATGTAGCTTATTATTCACACACACCCAAACAAAAGGAAAAAATTCATCCATACTTTGAAAGGAATAAAAATAAAAAGAGAAAAGAGAAAAAGATAGATTTTATTACGCTTGAATGTCTTCTAAGTTGATAGAATGGATAATTGGCAGAAGAAACTAGTGATGATATAGAGAGTTAAAGTATTTTAATTACATTTTTTATCTACACTTTAGAAACGTACATACATTAGACAGAGCTTAAACAAGGATGATTAGATAGAATGATAAACGACAGACAAAAATAATATTTGTAAAGTTAATAAGTACTTTATTTGTCATAAAATGTCAAGTTAATACCGGAACAAGCTAGCCGACCAATGAATTAAACGAAAATATGGTCCCTAACAAAATAGAATGGTTAAACAGATTTTGTGCAAGGTTTCTCAACATATTTTGTTATTTTTTTCTGTTTGAGAAAGATACATTTCTAACCATTACTTGTAACTTAATTTTGATGCTTAATCTTGTAGTGGAACTGGAAACTACATTGCACGTAGAAGCTAACATCAACTGTTGCAATGATATTGAAAATTATGCTAATAGATAAGAAATATTAAATAGGCAGGAGATTACTCACATTAGGACCAATAATGCAAAGTCCACCAATCAGATTTGCTAATCCCATAGCTACAATGTTCACTGTGGCAACACAAGACAAGATTGTGAGTAATGTAAACTATTACCTTGAAATCAAATTTCGAACACTTCTATAAACAGCTTTAATCTCAATTATATCAAATCTACTAATCCTCCAATCTTAAGTTAAAGAAAAGAAAAAGGGCAAATTACATAAATAGTCCCTATAGTTTGGGGCTTGTGTCACTTTGGTCCCTGTCTTTCCAATTGTGACATATTTGATCCTGAATTTTGAATCTTGTTCCAAATAAGGACAATTGAATATATAATTAGATTTTTCAAGGGTAAAATTGTCAATTTGATAAAATATATACTAATTTGACAAAAATAAATGTTAAACAAATATTTTTGAATTTTTAAAAATTATTTCTACCTACTAAAAATAAAATTATGTAAAATTGATAAATCTTTTAGACATTTATTTATTTTTTTTACCAAATTAATTTTTATTATGTGTTTGGATGATGATCATATAAAATTAATTTTAAAAAATTAATCATGTAATTTTTATTAATTTTACATAATTTTATCATTGGTGGATAAAAATAATTTAAAAAAAATTTAAAATATTTTTTTGACATTTATTTTTGTCAAATTAGTTTATATTTTATCAAATTGACGATTTTACCCTTGAAAAATCTAATAATATTTTCAATTGTCCTTATTTGGAACAAGATTCAAAATTCAGGGTCAAATGTGTCACAATTGAAAAGTCAGGGACCAAAGTGACACAAGTCTCAAACTATAGGGACTATTAGTGTAATTAACCCAAAGAAAAATGGTTATAAAATTACAAAACTTTTGCAACTATCCTAGAAGTGATATGCTAATATTTATTCATGGATGCAAAATTAGACTGTCATGGATGGTAAAAAAAATTATTGATAAATGTCATGCTAGTTGATCCTAAAATATGTGCACATGTTATATTTAGTGCAGTCTATAAACTGAAAACCATTTATACAGGTAAGAAGAGAAACATGTTAGTGTTAGTTTGATTATCATACAATTAAAACGGAAATATATTATGCCATAAGAAACTTCCATACCTAGCAAAAACAAATATACCTATTTTCTACTTGTGCATAACCAACCAAAAAGGAAAATGTGTGAAAAGCTTACCTGTGGTGGCATCTGCAGCAGCTGCAGATGACACAACACTTAGGCTTGTCATTGATTCCATTAACCCACCATAAACAACGCTCTTTAGGATTTCCAATGTTTTAGAACCTTCTTCATCCCTGCTCCCTGCATGTATTGGACAACTATGTCAAAATTATTTACCAACGTGCTCTGCGTGGGTGTTAAAAATGCATTAGATTTAATAACAATCAGCTAGCAAGTTTTTGTATCATTATGCTGACCATGAAAAACATTAATATATACACGTATATATATATGTATATAGTCCAGGCCCTTAACCATTACCTACAATCTAAAAGTTAAAAGTCAAAACTCATCTTTTTTCTTATACAAGAAACTTGGGAAGAAGACCTTTCTCATAAATTTAAAATGAATGAATCACCAATAAACCCCATCTTCTGCTGGTGCTTAGTTGTGATTTTATCTTCCAAGAAAAAAAAAAAACAGAAGAAAATCTCCAGTAAGCTGCAGTCAAGTTAAGCAAGCTCCGCGTATGATCTCCAAGTCAGAGAACTAGGCCTTGAAATTTCCAACCCAATGAATTTGGGACATGTTGCAGCCTAAGACCATCTCATGTTAGTGTGTAATGAATGGCTAATCCATTTCTTAGTTTAAACTAACAAAATTGCAATAGTGGCATGCATGAAATGCAAAAGTAGATATAAAATAAAACTGAAACAGAATAGCACAGATGGAGGTTGTTAGTGGGAAATTAGTGTAGAATTAAAACTTATATATACTTTCTGACTTTTCATCATCAGTAATCTCTGTGTCTCCAGTTTGATGACCCTCTGATTTTGTGGAAAGTTTACCATCTGCACAAGTTTTAGTGTTCTATTCAGCATGCATAAAAAACACAACTGCCTAAAACCAATGATTCCATAACATCAACTGTTTAGCAGCTACAACAAAACAATTTTTATGTTTAAGCCTACTTAATGAGGAGCTAATTCGTATTGCCATAAATTAATGACGACTGTGGAAAACATGTGTATGTATACGTCATATATATGCAGGAACACAGAGAGAAAGAGAGCCAACCTCCCTTTGTTAGAAAAGTTGTTGTTAGTAACAATTATCAGAATTTTCTTCCTTAAGAGCACTAGGCTTGTAATTTAGGTTTTAGTTGCATCACCTGATCCCCCTGGTATGTTGATTGTAAGATCTCCATGACCTCCAGGTGGTACAACTTCGTTGGTTGAAGGAGCAGTTTCTGCATAACCATAACAAGCAAATAGGCCAAAAAACAGAAGCATTAGAAGAAGATTTGTGTAGTCTCTAACTTCTGTATACACCTGACGGTATGATTTCAAATCATTTTTCCCTTACGAAACTTTTCATAAAAGCATTTTAAATACCCTGCTTATCTTGACAATGACACCCCCCTCTGAATGCACGTAGCACTCACCCAGCTAGCCTAAAATAGTATGAAATGATAAACCAGAGACTCCTGTTGTTAACCCAAAAGAGCATATTGGAAGAAGGAAAGAACAAATATACAAGGACATTCATCCTTTGTCTGAAATAACATTTTACGCGTCTAGAAATTTTGAATGCGAGAGATAAAGAGTAATTAACTAGTTGCAACAAATAGTGGAAGTAGATGCCTGAAACTAATTGATTATACTGATTACTGCTAGTTAAAAGTTCTGAAAGAGTTGAATATGAACAAAGGGCCGCAGATGATGTTTTGGTGTATTTATATCCATATTTTATAGTGAATTGGTATAGTCATTTATATGTAGTATTTTAAGTAAAACTGGATTAGAGTATGCATAATGGCACATATTTTTGGAGCATACATTGGGCCTTGCTTTGGACCAGATAAGTAAGTGAGTTCATGCTAAATATGAGATCTTAACTTTCTTTTATTTTTGGACCCATAATGGGATTAGTGATTTTTAGATACACAATAGAAGCCCCCTACCCTCATCCCATATATATAATAACTATGGCTAGCCTATTAATTCATATTAGTACTGATGATAACAAAAGGGGAACATAGGGTAGTTCACCTCTCTCTCTCTCTCTCTCTCTCTCTCTCTGTGTGTTCTATACGAAAACTCAAATTCTCTTTTCAGATTGCAGTAGACACCTCAAAGCTTCATCAACTGAGTCAGCAGCTATGACTGACTCTTCAAGTACACCGGTATGTATGGCTCATATTAGATTAGTCATGCCATGAACTGAAGCATGTTTAAATATATTATAGATGAAATTAGTCATATGTTACCTTCTTGACCAATCACCACACTCGCTGTCTCAGATGTTGGCTGAGGATTTTGTTTGCTCGTAGAAGCCCGGAATGTATCAAAAAACCTCCCTGCTTTAACAAATTTTTAACGTTAACCAACATTGTAGTCCAGAATGAACGCTATCACCACAGATTAGTCAAGAAATGAAGAAAATGAGAGTGTGAAAGGATAAAATTTCAAGTTTGAACAGTATATAATAGTTAGAATATTTGTGCAGTTCTTAGTTATGTAAATTCCTGGGCTTCTTCTGTTTGAATTGACACAAATGGAAAGGAAAATGTTTTTCCACTTTCCAAGTCAGAGATCAGAAAATTTCTAGTTTGGCAAAACCAACAAAAGAATTCAATTTTCTTTGGAGGATTGCCATTAGATAAAAAAATTAAGTTGAGGAAAGAGGATTTCCACTTTCCAAGTCAGAGATCATAAAAGTGAAGTAGCAGATGACATATTACCTTGGTGCTGATTCACCATTTTCCCATCTGTGAAAATAGATGAAAGAATTGCATCTATTGCAGATGATATCTCGTGTGAATTTCATTCGTTTGCAAACCCATTTTGTCTTCGAAAAAATGCTATTCATATTCATATTCATTTATTGAAAATCAAAATGTCCATCACTTTGTTTCATTCTTTTGTTTCCGAAAACACGAAAAATAAAAACGAATAAAACAAAAACACAACCAAAATCAAGTAGGAAGGCAGGGCAGAAGTTGTACCTTCGGGAATGAAAATGCTGAAGCAGGAGAAGCATCCGAACAGATTACATGGCTTAGTACTTGTCTTTTTACGAAGAACAACTTTGGTAATGCGAAAATTACATTTAGGACAGTGCACACTGTGCTGATCTAACTTCTCTACTACCCTCCCAAATTCAAATTCAATGTTTTCATCGCATTCTTTATGATGGAGTCTGTTAATGTTGACAAGTTCTTTCGTTCCTTCACTTAACAGTTTGAAAAGCATGTATTCTTCTTCACATGAAATTTCATGCTCCACAGTTTCCTCATCTTGATGTGTAATGACACTTCTCAGGATCTTTTGGATGTCTATTTTTTTTAGTTTTACATCCAATTCTTCTTCTTCTCTGGTAATCTCATTAGCCATAGAACGAGAGGAATCCACTGTAGTAGAATAAGTTTCAGAAGATGTTATTTCAGGAGGTTTAGTACCTGCTGCAACCATGAAGCTCATGTCCAGCATTTTAATTTAGGGGACAAACTTTTAAAATTATTGAATTATGACATAATTTTCTATTGGCATAAAAAGTGAAACAAACATTAAAACATATAAATAGACATTTTTTATTTGGTAAATTACAATACCTCTCTTCAAATTTGCTTAAAATATATATTATCCCCGTAGGGTTTTGAAAATTACAAATCTCTCGTCATAATTTGTCATTTGATAGATTTGATAGAAAAAAATGAAATTAGCTTTTTTCAATACAACAATGAAATAACTAGAAGTATTAATTGAAATATATTGTTGACATCTTTAAAAATTGTTAATGAACTTAATGGTTGATTAATAAAGAGGTTCTTTGTTGTGCGATTATAAATTTTAAGGAATGTAATGTAATTTTTAAAATTATAAGGGCAATTACTATTTTAAACAAAGTTTAGAGTGTATTTGTAATTTATTCAATAAATTAAGTGTAACAAACTAGATTATCCATACACATTTATGGAAAGATAAAGAGACCTATTATATGTCACTATTTTATAAAACTATACTCATGATTAGCTCCCTTATTTGAAAATAATTACTAAGCAATTAATAAAAACAAATTCTTGCTACATAATCTGATGATGTAAAATGGTGAAAAGAACTGGTGAATATATAGGTTCTGTTTGATTTTATTTTATTTTTTTTTGTTAAAAGTTGATAATCAAAGTAAAAATTAAAAATAATTTTTTGTTTGCTTTTTAATAATCAATTTTTTTTTTCACTTATATACCTTATAAAAAATATTACATATAATCTAACTTCTGCCTCATAAGTTATATGCATAAATTGAACCAAATACTAACACAGAAAAATAAATAAATTATAGACAGCTCCATAAACTGCATGAAACAGCACACATAGTAGCCATACCTCCAATCCCTTCCATGTTCTCCGGGAGCCACCATTGCAAACGGACTTCCTCCACCACCTCCTTCACCTTGTTCCATATCTTCACCACCCTTGCTTTCATCTCCACCACCACCTCTTACGTTTCTTGAAACTGAGTTGCAGTAACTAGCTCATTTCTTGCATTGCTTTTATAACCAAAACTTTAAGGCAGTGATTAATGGGAAAATAATTAACAAAGACTTAAAAGGGTTGTTGTTCAGGCATACATGAATGTGCATTGTGATTAACAAATAAAAATAAATATGATAATCAATCATCCATGTGAGTTGTTGTGCTTCAGTTATGTTGGTAATTAATTAATTAATTAACTTATCAAATTTGCAAACCGTTGTGTTAGGGATCTTCTATAACCAAAATCTCTCCCTAGTGCAGTGCATTTCTAGTGGCGGCGCCACTAATGTTTCGGAGTATTCACTAGAATAACTGGAATAAATAAATAAATTGTTAAATAACAATAAGATATATTTTGGATAACATTTTACTTTTATAAATTTTTGTGAACGAACCATTTATCACCTCTCCAAAACAAAACAAAAAAATTTGGGCACACCTTGATGCCACTTTGTTATTTTGAAATTTATTTTGAACATCATGAATTGTACCTCCATAGATTAGGATTTTTAAATGTGATCTTTTCTCGATTTTTGTAGTGGTGATTTGAACCCACTCGATTAAAATTTTGAATACCTCACTCCATGTATCTTATTAGGAGACTAGATTAGAAGTTGGGTTTTGTCCACTTACAACTCCGTTGTATTTGTTTGAGTTATTATTATTTTTTTTTTCTTTCATTCTTGGATTCATCACAGGTGAGTGGGGGTTGTTAGAGTTATATTTTTTAGGCGTCTGTAGCATTATTGGTAGAAAAAAAAATAAATAGATAAATGAATTTTTTTTCACTAAATTTTATTATTCACTAAATTCAAACTGTTGAATTCATTTGTATTTATTTATTTATATGCTAGTATAAGTAAGGCAATAATTGAAGATGATTGTTGGATTGGCTTCCAGTGTTCACATGTGTTTCTCCAAGTCAATGAATACAAAAATGGTGGTGGTACATGTATAATAAATAAATATTTAGAGAGAGTTGACATTTAATAAATATTCAAATAATTTTCACGTGAAGTTTGCATTCACATTTCTGGATAATTATTTAATTATTTTAAAATATAAATACGTGATATTGTATAATATTGTAATTGGTAAAGAAAGTGAATAGGTAAGATATTATATTAAATAAATGATGAACATAGGAGGACAGAATAAATTATGATTGATTAGGAATACGGATGCGTGATATTCTGAAAATAACCTATATGTAATAATCAACTCTTTGATTAATTAAGTTAATCATATCACAGTTCATTTGACATTATATTTTAATATTTATTGACTTATCTTTATTTTTATATTACTGTTAAACAGACTTTTAGTAATCTCGAACTAGTAACCCTTAGGATGGAGATTGGATCCTGACACTATAATTTCCCCACATTTTCTCGTCACTCTCTCTAATTATGATGACATCATGCATGACGTGGGCTTTATGTCTGCCAACCTTAGTTTTTGAGAAAATAACAATTAAGAGTAGGTTTTTTTTTAAAAATAATAATAATAATTAATTTTACACACAGTAACAATTTTAATAAAAATACAAATAGTTAAATGTGATTCGCTATTAAAAAAATCACTGTGTTTGATTTCAATTTTCTGAATTTAATTTTTGGAAAATTGAGTTTTTTTTATATTTTTGTATTTTTTTTGTTTTTAGTGAATATTTTTAAAATTTTACGTAATTTTTTTATTTTTTTAGATACACCTTACTTAGATGTATCTAAAAAGTAAAATATGCACAAAAAAATATTTTAAAAAATCAATAAATACACAATAATACGAAAAATATACTGAATTTTTGAATTTTTTTTTATATTTTTGGTTTTAGTAAATTTTTTAAAGATTTTTTTTACAAATATTATACTTCTTAAGTGTATTTATGTTAAGTGTATTTAAAAATTAAAAAAAAATTCTTAAATATTAAAAAAATAGTAAAAATAAAAAAAATACAGAAAATAAAAATTTTAATTTTTTAAAAAGTGAATCTTAAATTAGGAAATCAGACAAGCTGAATAATATTTAAACTTTCAATGATTTTTGGATATAGATGCTTTTAGTAAGATTTTAAGTAGATATAATATTGCTCTTTAAAAAAAAAAATCATTTAAGCTGATGTTTGAAAAATTATTTTCAAATTAATAATAAACTTTACAGATATTAAAAAGTAAAATGATAAACTTTTTCATTAGTTTGTAATTAATTTTTTATCAATCCACTGACATGTGACTTTTCCTATAAAAAAATTCAAAACATTGACAAAATTTACAGATTTTAATAATTAAAATAATAAATTTTTTCATCCATCCATAATTATTTTGGAAAGGTTTTATTAATGTATAATTTTTTTAAAATTATTTGATGATCTAAGGGCGCCAGATGATAATGCCTCTCACCAATTCACTACATCCGTTATTATTCTCCCATGACTCAATATAAAATCATGATCTCATTCCCATGACGCACAAGGACCACTATGGTACTATGCCCTGAGACTACCAAATTATTTCTCGGCCTTCGGATAGTTTGCTGCTCCCAATAATCGAGTAGTCAACGTAGAATGCAGGCATGTGTTTAATGCTTTTCAATTTTGATCTTTTTTTCACACCAATGTACATAAAAAAATTAATGTTTGGTATCATAAAAAAAATATATCATGAAAATGATTATAAAAGATTTTTTATTATTAGATTATACGTTTAAAAAAAATCACATATTAATTAAATGATAAAAATTCTTCATAAAATATTTCATGATATTTTTACTATGATCCCTAACATTATTCAAATGAAAATATAAATCTTTTTCACATTCTCTCATGCTTAAATAAGTTGTAATAATTTTTTTTTGGAAAAAAGTCAGAAATTTAAAGGAAAATAAAGGAATAAACCATATATAGAAGCAAATAATTCTTTCTCTCACTAAGGACTATTTTGGGAAGATGGTTATAATTATTTTTTTGGTAAAAAGCTGCTTATAGTGAGAGAGGAAGTGGGTTATAATCTGGAAAGTGGATTATAACCCACTTCCCAAAATAGGCCTAAATTTATGAACATAGAATAAAAATAAAAAAAGGACGAGGAAGAGGTGGTAGGCGTGGTAGGCCTAGGCAACAGGAAGTGCCTATACCGGATGAGATTCCGGCAGTACAGGAGGGAGTTTGTCAGGCCAATGTGGCCGAACCAGCGAGTCAGCAGGCTATGAGTGCTTTGGCCCGAAAGATAGCGGGAGCTTTGGGTATTCTCAGGGCTGGAAATCAGGCAATTAAGGCAGGGCCTTCTTTCTTGAAGAGGGAGTTCTTCCGGTCTAACCCGGAGGAGTTTGTTGGGGATCCTAAGGAGCCACTGAAAGTAGACGAGTGGCTGGAACAAATGAGTAAGACGTTCGAGATACTTGGCATCGAGGACGGAGCACTGAAAGTGACCTTGGCATCCTTCCAGTTGAAGGGAGATGCGGGTCAATGGTGGAAGTATGAGAAAGTCCGTGTTGGTGGTACTTGGGAGGCGTTTGTAAATGCTTTCTAGGAGAGGTTCTTATCTGCAGTTGCTAGGGAGAAGCTGAGAGATCAGTTTAGCCGGCTTAATCAGCAGGGTTTGTCTGTGGCCGAGTTTGAGGCTACGTTTACTAGCTTGTCCAGGTTTGCACCTGAACTTGTGGCGACCGAGGAGCGCCGTTGCTACGAGTTTGGGAGGAAGTTGAGGCGTGGCCTCAAGTTGAGGGTTGGTGGTTCTTATATACGAGAGTATAGACATTTGGTGGATGCTGCAGCTCATATGGAGCTCTTGATGCAGGAGGAGGATGATGAGAAGAATAGAGGTTCCAAGAGGAGCCAAGATGGCCAGGGAGATGGCAGGAGATAAAGGGGTTATAACCCTCAGCAGTCTCAGGGTGGTGTGGCTAGGTCGACTTTCCCAGTACTGAGTGCAGACTCCGGGAGGGGCAATCAGGGGGAGTTCACCTGTTACAAGTGTGGCCAGCCGGGTCACAAGGTTTCGGTTTGCCCGCAGAAGGGCGAAGGTCAGAGAGCTGCATCTTCTTTTGCTAGACCGCAGAGTCAGAGTTTAGGCAGGGATCAGCCCTTGTCTTGTTATCAGTGTGGACAGCCTGGGCACCTAAAGAGGTTCTGCCCACAGTTGAGTGCCACTTCAGGGGCGTCTGGTTCTAGACAGACGCAAGGATTTCAGCCAGCTCAGTCTGTGCAGGCCTCGAGGGCCAATCCGGGGGCTTCGTCGTCCCAGTCAGTACAGCAGTCTTATGCTCCTAGAGGTGAGCAGGTGGATCAGGGGCCTACAGGGCGCGTGTATGCTGTTACCGCGCAGGACCTAGTACCGGCTCCATCAGTAGTGAGAGGTACTTTTCTGTTTTGCAACTCGGTTGCTAGAGTGTTGATTGATACGGGTGCATCTCATTCTTTTGTATCTGCTGCATTTGCATCTGTGTTGGAGTTGGAGTTAGCACTATTAGCATCTCCTATTTGTGTAGTGTCACCTATTGGGGGTGAGTTGATCTTGAAACATGGATGTAGAGGTTGTGATATAGAGGTCGCCGACCATAGGTTTCCGTTTCCATTTGTAGTTATGCCCATGAAGGGCTTTAATGTTATTTTGGGTATGGACTGGTTATCGTCATACCGGGCAGTTATTGATTGCTACCGCCAGAGGGTCACTTGTTGTACCGTGAGCAGGGAGTGTTTCCATTTCTTGGGGGACCGGGTTGGTAGTGTTGTGCCACCGGGGTATGATCCGCGAGGGCGGAGTGAGCTTAGTGGTTTACTTGCTAGCTTTGAGAGTGGTGAGTGTAATGAGACCCAGGTCGTGTTGCCAGGGGTAGTTTGTGAGTACTCGGACGTCTTTCCCGAGGACCTCGTTAGTTTGCCACCTCACCGGGAGATTGAGTTCTCTATTGATTTAGTGCCCGGCACGGCGCCGATTTCTATGGCACCTTACCGTTTTGCCCCAGCAGAGTTGGTTGAGTTGAAAGTTTAGCTCCAGGAATTACTAGATAAAGGCTTTATTCGCCCTAGTGTATCGCCGTGGGGAGCACCGGCCCTCTTTGCTAAAAAGAAAGATGGTGCCTTGAGATTGTGTATCGATTACCGGAAGTTGAATCGGGTTACGGTTAAGAATAAATACCCTATGCCCCGTATAGATGATTTGTTTGACCAGTTGAAGGGTTCCCGTTGTTTCTCTAAGATAGACTTGAGATCGGGTTACCACCAGTTGAGGGTCAGGGAGGAGGATATTCCGAAGACGGCATTCCGTACGCGGTATGGCCATTATGAGTTTCTGGTAATGCCATTTGGGCTTACCAATGCACCGGCGGTCTTTATGGACTTGATGAACCGGATCTTCCGGGAATTCTTGGATCGTTTTGTAGTCGTTTTTGTGGACGACATTCTTATCTATTCACCTTCTAAGGAGGAGCACGAGGAACACTTGAGAGTGGTGCTTGAGTTGCTTAGAGCCCATAGGCTATATGCCAAGTTTGGGAAGTGTGAGTTTTGGCTAGGGGAAGTCAAGTTCTTAGGCCATGTGGTTTCCGGGGAAGGGGTGTCTGTTGATACATCCAAGACTGAGGCAGTGCAAGATTGGGCACAGCCTAAGAGTGTATTCGAGATCCGCAGTTTTCTGGGGTTGGCTGGGTATTACCGTCGGTTTGTGAAGGATTTCTCCAGGTTAGCTTCGCCGTTGACTAGATTGACTCGGAAGGGAGTCAAATTTGTACGGAGTGAGACTTGTGAAAAGTCGTTTCAGGAGTTGAAAGTTAGATTGACCACCGCTCCAATCTTGATTGTTCCGGAGAGAAGGTTGGGTTATGCAGTCTATTGTGATGCCTCACGAGAGGGTTTGGGTTGTGTATTGATGCAAGAGGGGAAAGTGGTAGCTTATGGCTCACGTCAGTTGAAAATTCACGAGAAGAATTACCCTACACATGACCTAGAGTTAGCAGCAGTGATCTTTGCCTTGAAAATCTGGAGGCACTACCTTTATGGTGAGAGATTCGAGGTGTTCTCGGATCATAAGAGTCTGAAATATCTGTTTTCGCAGAAAGACTTGAACTTGAGGCAGAGGAGGTGGATGGAGTTTATTGAGGATTACGACTTTAAGTTGCATTATCATCCGGGAAAGGCCAATGTTGTGGCCGATGCCCTTAGCAGGAAATCCGTTAGTGATGTAGCTAGTATAGCCATCCGAGAGTGGGAGATGTTGAGGGCAATTGGCGAGTTTGATTTGCTTCTGGGCGAATCCGTGGAGGCTGCGGCCTTGTTTTCTGTTGTTGCGCAGCCTACACTTGTGACTCGAGTGTTAGAGGCACAGAGAGGTGACCTTGAGGTAGAATCCCTCCGAGAGAAGATCTCCAGTGGGAAGGTTGAGAAGGGTTTGACGGTGTATCCCGACCAGAGTGTGAGATACCGAGACCGTTTGTTTGTGCCGGAGTCTTACCGAGAGGAAGTACTCCGAGAGTTTCATCATTCGCGCCTTGCGGTGCATCCGGGAGGTACTAAGATGTATCGGGATTTGGGCCGCCAGTTTTGGTGGCGGGGTATGAAAAGAGATGTGGCAGTTTTCGTGTCTAAGTGCCTTACTTGTCAGCAAGTGAAGGCCGAGCATCAGAGGCCAGCGGGTTTGTTGCGACCCTTGCCTATTGCCGAGTGGAAGTAGGAGCATGTCACTATGGACTTCGTTGTGGGTCTTCCGAGGACTCAGCGGGGTAGTGATGCTATTTGGGTGGTTGTAGACCGGTTGACTAAGTCGGCGCACTTCATTCCTATGCGTGTGAGAGATTCGGTAGATCATCTTGCCGACTTGTATGTTCGGGACGTAGTGAGGTTGCACGGGGTCCCAGTGACGATTGTCTCAGATAGAGACCCTCGTTTTACTGCTAGGTTATGGCAAAGTTTGCAGAGTGCCTTGGGCACCAAGTTGACCTTTAGTACAGCGTATCATCCTCAGACTGATGGGCAGTCCGAGCGTACTATTCAGATCCTTGAGGATATGCTTCGGGGTTGTGTCCTTGATTTCAGTGGGACGTGGGAGAGGCACTTACCATTAGTGGAGTTTGCCTACAACAACAGCTTTCAGTCTAGTATCGGTATGGCACCGTTTGAGGCCTTGTATGGCCGACCGTGTAGGTCTCCAGTTTGTTGGGCCGAGGTGGGTAATGCACCTTTGTTGGGTCCGGAGTTGGTTAGGGAGACGACGGAGAAAGTTGACCTTATCCGTAGGAGGCTTGGTACAGCCCAGAGTCGTTAGAAATCTTATGCAGACCATCGGAGGAGGCCGTTGGCGTTTGAGGTGGGTGATCATGTCTTTCTGAAGATATCACCCATACGAGGTTTGATGAGGTTTGGGAAGAGTGGGAAGCTATCCCCTCGGTTTATTGGTCCTTTTGAGATCCTTGAGAGGATTGGCGAGGTTGCTTATCGTTTAGCTTTGCCGCCACAGTTATCCGGAGTTCATGACGTGTTTCATGTGAGTATGCTTCGGAAGTATGAGCCGGATCCGTCACATGTATTGGATTGGACCGACTTAGAAGTAGATGAGGATGCCTCGTATGAGGAGAGACCGGTTCGGGTCTTGGATAGGCGAGATCAAGTCCTGCGTGGCAAGACCATTCCTTTGGTAAAGGTTTTGTGGAAACATCACGGAGTGGAGGAGGCCACTTGGGAACGTGAGTTGGAGGTCCGAGAGAAATATCCGGACCTATTTGTGGACATTTGAACATATGTTATATATTGTTGTGTTGTTGAACTTTAAGATCGTTAAATATGTCTTAAGTTGTAAAACATGGCGCATGTTTTGGCTAATGATAGTAGTTGGAAACTTGCCTCAAATGGAAGTTTGTATAACATTGCATATGTTGAATATATAGTAGAACTGGAAATGTATCATGATTATTGCTTATGATATGAATTGTGAACCATGTGTGTTGGAAATGGTTGAAATGGAAAGAAAATGCATGTTGAAACATATGTATTGTGAAATGTCTCTTGATAAGGGATGGGATGACCGGTAATGAGTCAAGTTGTTTAATGTTGAAACATAACATTGTTTAAAATGGAGAAAAACCTGTTTTCGAAAACTTGTTCCTAATTTCGGGGACGAAATTCTTTAAGGGGGGGAGGTTATAGCGATCCCGGGTTTACCCTTGATGTATAGTGATCCGGACTTGTGTCCGTGGATGTTAGTAGCTGAGTATTATCTTGTTTACATCCTTTCCTGCTTTGTATTTGAGTTATAGGATGTGTTGGGCAGGCTTGTTACAGGTTGGTTGAGCTTAGGAACCAAAACTAGTTGCCCAGATTTTGGCATGTCCGCTCGAGCGGAGCTTTCGACGCTCGAGCGGGGACCTTGTTGTTGCTTGTCCGCTCGAGCGGGGGTTTTGGCGCTCGAGCGGGGAATACACCCATCCAGTTTTTCCTGTGTAGTGTTGGACGCTAGAGCGGGGGATTGGCCGCTCGAGCGGGAGGTTGTGAGTGACGCTCGAACGGGGAGTTGGGCGCTCGAGCGGGGACCTGTCTGCAGAAACTTCTGGGAGTGTGCATCCGCCGCTCGAGCGGGAGTTTGGACGCTCAAGCGGGAGTCTGTGAGTGCCGCTCGAGCGGGGGTTTGGCCGCTCGAGCGGGGCGACTGGTTAAAGCTCCGTGTTTGGGTCATTTTGAATCACTTTTTCACTTTTCTTTCTCTCTCTTACTTTTCCAAAACTCCATTGGAGAGCACCTCACTCTAGAACCAAACTTCTCTCTTAGATTTGATCTAGTAGGAGTTGTTTACTCACTTTTGGCCTTTACAAAAGTTGTGTTGATCGTCGAGGGCTGCATTTTGATCCGAACGTATTGAGTTTTGGAGCACTTTGAGTTTCGTCATCTTCTCCCTTTGAGCTCCGAATTTGAGGTAGGGATATCCTACTCCTCTTTATAGATTTTTTCTTTGAATTTTAGCATTTTGATATGTTGGGAGTTGTTGTGTAATTTTGAGAAAGTTTGGGTCTTTTGTGTAATTTTACAAAAGTTGGGGTTTTATTTATAATGAACCTAGAGGCATGTCTGGTATAGAGACATGGAATAAATGTTGAAACATTTGTGAAAATGGAACCTTAGGGTTGTTTTGTTAATTATGGGAATTTGCCCTAATTGTTTTAATTAATTAATGCATATAATTAATTAAAGAAAATGAGGAATTGAATTGGGAATATTGAGATTGGAAGTGTATGGGATTAAAGGGTGTAGTTGAATTACTTATCACTCACCGAATTGAATGTTGATTTAATATCCATTTGTGCATTTATTTCTGTTTAGAAATAACTGCTTTGGGCTATCGGTGGAGGATAGTCATGATTGTTGTAGACAATGCATGAGGATTAGGCAAATGAAAACTAATCAACGGAATGTGTCATAAGAATGTGACGATTGTTAGAATACATTAATTTTATGTATTGATTGATTGATTGTGTATAGAACCTATGTGTTTATATGCATTATGTGTAGAGGAGGAGATGGGGGATGTACTCCGCGGTTTAGGGGAAGATAGGGGATGTACCTCTAAACCGGATAGTGTTGGGAGGAGATGGGGGATGAACTCAGTAGTTACAGCTCATACACTTGTCTAGAGAAGTGAAGATACAGCTCATATGCTTATCTTTGAGAAGTATAGATATAACTCATATGCTTGTCTAAGAGAAGAGTAGATATAGCTCTTACGCTTATCTTCGGTTGTGTGATATAGTTCTTATACTTATCTGCTGAGGTGTTGATATAGCTCATATGCTTATCGGTTAATGTGATAACATAGCTAGTATGCTTATTTATCGAAAAGGGAAAATGAGAAGTAACATAGACTTGTAAGTCATGTAATTGAAATGTGATATATGTGGACGTATCAGTGTTGACCATCTATCAACTGCTAATCTTTTAGTCACTGTTCATGGTTGGTTTAGTATATTTCTACTGGGCTGTGGCTCACCCTATATGGGAACATCATTTTCAGGAACAGGTAGCATGCCACCTCCAAGGACATAGCTTGGGAGGCTAGAGGCGGGCAGATCTTTTGTTATTTTTCTTTGATGTGTTACATGTAAATTTAAGCCAAGGGCTTAATGTGTAAATGAGTTAGCACTCTCTTTTTGTAACCAAGTGTTAACTTGGAAAGCTGTAAGCCCTTAGGGCATTTGCTTTTGTTGTTAACATGTAATACCTTTTGTAATGAAACTATGACGAATGGATGAATGTTAGTCTTTTGTATATCAATGCATGCTTATATTGATGGGTTTAATGTTGTTATTTTGAGGGCGTTACAGTCGGTCCCTCCACTCGGTTACCCTCTGTGGTCAGCCCTTCTCACGGTCGGTCCCTCCACTCGGCCACTTCTGGTTGGTCGTTCCTTTCCCTCGACCTTCCATCCCTATTTTCCGCATTATTCCCTTCGTTGGACTAAAGCTGCACTTAGGAATGGGAGACTACTGACGTGGATAGGCCCATAAAGGCCATAACCCACTATGAACAACCCAAGCCTACCATTTAGGGCCCAATACATAACCCAACTGATAAGGCCCAGCACCATCTGGAAATCAACATGGCATGAAGGACCAATGATATTTAGACACGTGGCAGGTAAAGGGCAAGCCACATCAGCAGACAAAGATCTATAAAGTTATTGCCACTGCACATCGCCATTAATGCAGCCCCTCACTGCATTTATTACGACAACACCTCTCCGTCGGGACAGCACGCCCTCACCTTGAACAAGGTAAGTTACAGCATAGACTTTTTGCCAAGGTGACAGGTCGGAAGGGACAACAAAATGATTACCAAAGGATATAAACAAACGTTGAAGACAAGAAGAAGGTTAAGCTTTCTATCTCTAATTTATCTCTACACTCTACTTCTCTCTCTAACTTGCTCGTCGGAGGGTTCGCTGGGAGACTCCCCGTTCCCCGTTGAACTCGTGTGCAGGTTCACCAGGAGCTTGACGATTCAGACACCGGTTGGAGAAGTGTGGACCAGTCCGATCTATTCCACCTGGAACCCGTTATATCATAACTGTATCATCAGTGTCTTTTGTAAATTGTTTTATGATTTTTCTTTTAGGCCTTGAGTATTAGGGCGAAAATCCTTCTCAAAAAATTGAACCAAATTTGAAAAAAATAAAACAACAAACACAAGAAAAAGCCAAGAAAATTAACTCCTTATTTTCTTACCTTCTTTCAAATTTTGCTTATTTTAATTTTGAAGGTAGTCTAGTCTAATAACAGGGCTTAAGATGTTTTTTTTTTTTTTTTAAATGTTTAAAAAAATTCACTAAATACCAAAATAAAAAGAGCAGAAAATTGCTACAAAAATTTGTCAAACCCTCACTGACTGAAACTGATGAATGCCTTTTTATTTGCCAAATTATTTGCCAACTCGAATTCCAAATAAATTAAAATATAGTTGAAACAAAATACTAGTCTAATTACTAAAATACCAAAAGGTAACACACCCATAGAGCAATTTAGACCTCAAATTCATGAAGTTGTATTTATAAGTGCCTGCTGACATTGGTAATTTAAAGAACTAAGAATGTTGTACACTTGCTATATAACATCTGTAAAACTCACCATATGCTACACTGGAAATATTAATTCAACACCAGCAAAAAAAAGACATGCAAGGAAGTGGCTGTTGTGTTTTGACCGACCAGTAAAAGGTGATCTTAATCAGGTTGAACTGACATTTCCATGTTCTTCTAGTTCGCAACTGACTTCCTTTGATCTTGAAAAGGCATCCGAAGGGATGTTAATGCCTGCAAAGCCAACCATGACAGCTGCGGCTCCAATGTAGTCCATGGGATTGGGTGCATTCCCAGTCAGTGAATCAACCACAGCTGCCAAAGGCACCTGAATGGTAAGTCCTGCTGTTGCTACCGTGGTGGTTGTCAGAAGAACGGCCTTGGCCCATAAGTAATCGCTTAGCACATTATCCAACAAGCCTAAACATGATGACATAAAAATATTAGACATTGAAATTGGATGTTCCCCACAATTCCATATACCATCTAGTATAGGTTGAAGTGCGGGAAAAATTAAACACATAATACAAGGAGAAGGAAATCCAGAACAAAAACATACCCCGATATGTAAAGCACAAGGAAAACGGTCTAGAAATAGAACAAAAAAACCTATCCATGATGTAATAGTGGTTTTTTTGAAATTATGAGCTATAATGGCACGCATTTCAGTTTGAAATTGTATGAAAAATTTGTACAAAGATACTATTTGTAAAGCATTACTCATAGAAAAAATTAAGGATGCAACTTAGGCGGGTTCGGTTGGGTTGGGAGGGTTTCCAAGCCCAGCTCAAGTTGTGCTAAGATTTGCCCAGGCTCGTCCAAGTCCGAATTGTAACCCGAGGTTGCCTGCCTAAGCCCGATCCGAGTTAAATTCAAATTGCCCGAATTGTAATTTTTTTTTTTTTTGCAGCTACATTGTTAAATTATTAAAATTTGACTCTATTTATATATATATTTTTTATATATAGAAAATCATTAATACCATCAAAACAAATAATTTATATAATGTAAGAAAGATGCCGCTATAATAGTCTTCACAATTTATGAGTGAAAATAAATAAATAAAAAGATAAGATTTTATGTTATTTGTATATATAATATATATTCAATATGATTTAATAATTTAAATTACTTTAATGTCATGTAATGACTAATAATTTATATATATATTTAATATTTTTATATATCTATATATGTATAATTTGGGTTTTTGATTACTCGGGTTTGATGTTTTTACCCAAATCCGTCCAAATTTAATTCAGGCTTCTGAATTTTTTTACAAATATTATACTTCTTAAGTGTATTTATGTTAAGTGTATTTAAAAATTAAAAAAAAATTCTTAAATATTAAAAAAATAGTAAAAATATAAAAAATACAAAAAATAAAAATTTTAATTTTTTAAAAAGTGAATCTTAAATTAGGAAATCAAACAAGCTGAATAATATTTAAACTTTCAATGATTTTTGGATATAGATGCTTTTAGTAAGATTTTAAGTAGATATAATATTGCTCTTTAAAAAAAAAAATCATTTAAGCTGATGTTTGAAAAATTATTTTCAAATTAATAATAAACTTTACAGATATTAAAAAGTAAAATGATAAACTTTTTCATTAGTTTGTAATTAATTTTTGATCAATCCACTGACATGTGACTTTTCGTATAAAAAAATTCAAAACATTGACAAAATTTACAGATTTTAATAATTAAAATAATAAATTTTTTCATCAATCTATAATTATTTTGGAAAGGTTTTACTCATGTATAATTTTTTTAAAATTATTTGGTGATCTAAGGGCGCCACATGATAATGCCTCTCACCAATCACTACATCCGTTATTATTCTCCCATGACTTATAAAATCATGATCTCATTCCCATGACGCACAAGGACCACTATGTTACTATGCCCTGAGACTACCAAATTATTTCTCGGCGTTCGGATAGTTTGCTGCTCCCAATCATAATCGATTAGTCAACGTAGAATGCAGGCATGTGTTTAATGCTTTTCAATTTTGATCTTTTTTTCACACCAATGTACATACAAAAAAAAATTAATGTTAGGTATCATAAAAAAATATATCGTGAAAATGATTATAAAAAATTTTTTATTATTAGATTATACATTTAAAAAAAATCACATATTAATTAAATGATAAAAATTCTTCATGAAATATTTCATGATATTTTTATCATGACCTCTAATATTATTCAAATGAAAATATAAATTTTTTTCACATTCTCTCATGCTTAAATAAGTTGTAATAATTTTTTTTTTTAGAAAAAAGTCAGATATTTAAAGGAAAATAAAGGAATAAACCATATATAGAAGCAAATAGTTCTTTCTCTCACTAAGGACTATTTTGGGAAGATGGTTATAATAACTTTTTTGGTAAAAAGTTGCTTATAAGCAGCTTTTTTGTGAGAGAGGAAGTGGGTTATAATCTGGAAAGTGGATTATAACCCACTTCCCAAAATAGGCCTAAATTTATGAACATAAAATAAAAAAAAAAGGGACAAATTACACTGACAGTCTCTATAGTTTGAGGCTTGCATCACTTTAATCTCTAACTTTTTAATTGTGACACATTTGATCCGAAATTTTGAATCTTGTTTTAAATAAGAACAATTGAAAACACTACTGCTCAATTTTAAGGGCAAAGCCTCCAATTTGATAAAATATAAACTATTTAATAAAAATAAATGTCAAAAAAATATTTTTGAATTTTTTAAAATTATTTCTACCCACCAAAGATAAAATTATGTAAAATTGATAAATCTTTTACACATTTACTTATTTTTTTTTCAAATTAATTTTTATTATATGTTTGGATAATGATCATATAATGGGCAGTTATTTTTATTTTCATTAAATTAGTTTCTATTTTTCTAAAAGCCAAATATAGCGACAATTTTGATATCATTATTAAACCAATCCATTAAATCAAAAAAATCCACTAATGTTTCGGAGTATTCACTAGAATAACTGGAATAAATAAATAAATTGTTAAATAACAATAAGATATATTTTGGATAACATTTTACTTTTATAAATTTTTGTGAACGAACCATTTATCACCTCTCTAAAAAATAAAAATAAAAATTGGGCACACCTTGATGCCGCTTTGTTATTTTGAAATTTATTTTGAACATCAAGAATTGTACCTCCATAGATTAGGATTTTTAAATGTGATATTTTCTTGATTTTTGTGGTGGTGATTTGAACCTACTTGATTAAAATTTTGAATACCTCACTGTATGTGTCTTATTAGGAGACTAGATTAGAAGTTGGGTTTTGTCCACTTGCAACTCCGTTGTATTTGTTTGAGTTATTTTTTGTGTTTTGTGGGTTTGTGTTGTGTTTATATGGTTGTGTGTTGAACTTTCTTTCATAATTGAATGCATAATTTGATATCATTCTCAAAATATTTGTAATTTATCTTCTATAATTAACAGAAAGAAAAAATTACTTGACAAAAATTCTTAGAATTATTTGCTACTACACAATATGATAAGAATTTTATAACATTAGAATTTTGAAATAAAATCATTTGGCTAAAAATGATTAAATGAGAAACATGAATTTTTTTAAAACAAAAGATCTCGTACCTACCCAAGTGCTGTAAAACCTCTATTTCTTGATGTAGGAAAAATAAAAATGCTTGGGACTCCCAAAGTTGAGGATCTCCATGACATCCAAAATGATGTGAACTAATCATGTATTTTTGTTTTTTTTTTCCTTTCCTTCCTGAACCCATCACAAGTGAGTAAGGGTTGTGGGGATTACATTTTTTGGGGGTCTATAGCATTATTGGTAGGAAAAAATAATACATAAATGAATTTTTTTTTCACTAAATTTTATTATTCACTAAATTCAAACTGTTCAATTCATTTGTATTTATTTATTTATTTATATGTTAGTATAAGTAAGGCAATAATTGAACATGGTTGTTGGATTCGCTTCCAGTGTTCACATATGTTTCTCCAAATCAATGAATACAAAAATGGTGGTGGTACAAGTATAATAAATAAATGGAAAATGCCCCGGAGCTCTAATTAGAGCTCAAAAAGGACAGCTTTAATGAGCTGTCACCCAATTAAAAAAAAAAAACAGTGAAGTAAAGACAAAAAAACAGAGCAGAAAAAGACAAAATAATGCTCTGTTAGTGCTCTTTTTTTAGAGCTCCAGAGCATCACTGTAAATAAATATTTAGAGAGAGTTGACATTTAATAAATATTTAAATAATTTTCATGTGAAGTTTTCATTCACATTTCTGCATAATTATTTAATAATCGTAAAATATAAATACGTGATATTCTATAATATTATGATTGATAGAGAATGTGAATAAGTGAGATATTATATTGGATGATTGATGAACATGGGAAGGCAGAATAAATTAATTATGATTGATTAGGAGTACGGATACGTGATACTCCGGGAATAGCCTATATGTAACAATCAACTCCTTAATTAATTAAGTTAATTATATCACAGTCCATTTGGCGTTATATTTTAATATTTATTGGCTTGTCCTTATTTTTATATTATTGTTAAATAGACTTTTGATAATCTCAAATTACTAACCAGTCACTTCTCTGATGCTTAGGGTGGAGATTGGATCTTGATACTATAATTTCCCCACATTTTCTCGTCACTCTCTCTAATTATGATGACATCATGGCATGACGTGGGCTTTATACCTGCGAAGGGACCAAACCAGGATTTTATTACCGGAGGGGTCGAAAAAAAAAAAAAAATACCAAATACACAAACACACATGTATATACAATATGATATATAAATTATATATACATAGAAAAAAAAAATTAAATACCATAGAAGCAATTTCTAATAGGATGAAAAAAAAAATTTTAGTACAAAATAGAAAAAGAAGGCAAGATGGGAGAATAATAAGATATGCATTTTCTTATACTAGGGGGTCATTTTATGTATAAAATGATATATATATTTTTAAAGTGTTATGACAAACAATATTTTTCACAGAAACAGGAGGGCCATGGCCCCCCATAGTCTTCTCCTAGTTCCATCCCTGCCTGCGAACCTTAGTTTTTGAGAAAATAACAATTAAGAGGAAGTTTTTTTTTAAAAATAATAATAATAATAATTAATTTTACATATGCTAACAATTTTAATAAAAATACAAATAGTTAAATGTGATTGGTTATTAAAAAAATCATTGTGCTTGATTTCAATTTTTTGAATTTAATGTTTTGAAAATTGAGGTTTTTTTATATTTTTTTATTTTTAGTGAATATTTTTAAAATTTTACGCAATTTTTTTATTTTTTTAAATGCACCTTACTTAGATATATCTAAAAAGTAAAATATGTACAAAAAAAATATTTTAAAAAATCAAGAAATACACAAGAATACGAAAAATGTCCTGAATGTTTGAATTTTTTTTTTTATATTTTTGGCTTTAGTAAATTTTTTAAAGATTTTTTCACAAATATTATACTTTTTAAGAGTATTTATGTTAGGTGTATTTAAAAATTAAAAAAAATTGCTTAAATATTAAAAAAATTAGTAAAAATAAAAAAAAATACCGAAAATAAAAAATTTTAATTTTCTAAAAAATGAATCCTAAATTAGGAAATCAAACAAGCTGAATAATATTTAAACCTTCAATGATATTTGGATATTGATGCTTTTAGTAAGATTTTAAGTAGATATAGTATTGCTTTTTTAAAAAAAAAAAAATCATTTAAGTGGATGTTTGAAAAATTATTTTCAAATTAATGATAAACTTTACAAATATTAAAAAGTAAAATTATAAAAAATTTCATTGTTTAGTAATTAATTTTTGATCAGTCACTGACATGTGATTTTTTGTATAAAAAAATTCAAAACATTGACAAAATTTACAAATTTTAATAATTAAAATGATAAATTTTTTCATCAATCTATAATTATTTTGGAAAGGTTTCACTAATGTATAATTTTTTTAAAATTATTTGGTGATCTAAGGGCGTCATGTGACAACGTCCCTCACCAATCACTATATCTATTATTATTCTCTCATAATTCAATACAAAATCATGATCTCATTTTCATAACACACATGGACCACCACGTAACTATGCCCTCAGACTACCAAATAATTTCTCGGCTTTGGGTAGTTTGCTGCTCCCAATAATCGAGTAGTCAATGGAGAATGCAGGCATGTGTTTAATGCATTTCAATTTTGATCCTTTTTTTCACATCAATGTACATAAAAAATGAGAACATAATTTATTTATTTTTTTCACATTTTCTCTCAGGCATAAATAAGTTTTATTTTTATTTTTTGGAAAAAAGTCAGATATTTAAAGGAAAATAAAAGAATAAACCATGTATAAAAGCAAATAGTCCTTTCGCTCACCAAATTCATGAACATAGAATAAAAAAAATAAAGATGAAAAGATAAAAAGAGAGAAGAAATTCAGGATTGACATAACTTGTTATGAACTGATCGAGATCACTTGGCCAATTTGAAGAGTATGAAATGAGATTAATAAGCTCACATTTCTTGTCTTTTCTTTTTAATTTTTTTTACTTTTTCACATAATCTAATTCTGGAAGGATCTAAAATGGAAAAAAAAAATAAAAAAATTATACTAAATATACAATCGAAAACAAAAAAAAAAATCAACTTTTTAAATTATTTTTGTCTTTGCACTTTTTTTTTTCATCTGAATATTATTTCAGGTTCTTGTACAAGTAAACCAGGTCAAAACTGGAAGAATTTCAACATAGAAAAGTCATTCAAGGATGAGCAACTGAGAGTCCACAAAATGTCTCTATCCATTCCCATATCATAAAAGACCAATTTGGTCTTCAAAAATTGTTTTTCGATTTTCTGTTTTCCTATTTTTTTTAATCTTTAGTAATTTTTTTATTTTTTATTTTTATTTTTCACTTTTTAAATGCACATAAAAAGTAAAATATATGCAACAAATTTGGGAAAAAAATTTCACTAAAGACCAAAAAAATATGTAGATGTGCTGAAAAATATATTTAAAAATTAAACCACACAAATCCCAAAAATCTAGGCTTAAAACTTCTTACAAAAACATTTCACCATTGTTAAAGCCAAAGAAACACCATAAACTGTGCTTTAGGTGTGTACGAATTTGGACATAACAGCAAACTAAAATAACAACCAGATGTCTAAGCCAACTATAAATGCCCCATTGACCAAAAGTTTTGTTTTCAAACCAAAACACAATGTCAATCAGAACTCAAAAACTTAAAAGTTTGGAAACCTCCCAAAATCTCACTTTGCAATCCCAAAGATAAAACACATGGCTGGGAAGACTATCCCAAACTATTGTTTCAATTACCACACAATGTTGTGCAAAGTCGGCCTCTATCGACCTTCCTGCTTGACACCAAAAAACAACAAGAACCTGTTAGAAAGCAAAGGGATAGAAGCTTTGTAACAACCCCGATCCAAAATTAGCTGCCAATTCGTAATTAATGATGCTAATGGGAGGATTAAAATAAATTATGTGTTTAGTCCGTATTTTGCATAATTTTGGCTCCCTATCTGTTACTTGTAGAAATATCTGTCTGGAATTCCGCTTTAATATGAAAATTGAAAGCCTTATCGGCATCCCAAACCCAAATTGATTACGTCAATATGTTATTTGGAATTTTTAGAACCTTATGGCAAATTTTATTAAAAATTGATTCAGTCTGATTAAATTAAGTCGTGTTTGGTTAGCCTAATATTCTAATTGATGTATTTTAGCATCATCGCTATATATATGAGCCTTAAGCTCATTTTGAGCTCATTTCTTTTATCCCTTAGTACAAAAATCTGAGAACTCATTTTAGAAAGAGAGAGTGCAATTCTAGAGAGAGAAAGGAAGAGATTGAAGAAGAATTGAAGGTTTTGTATTGAATTCATCAAGATTGTGCAAGAACAAGAGTAATTCAAGACTCTAGGTAAGGATTTAAGACTTAATTATGAGTTTTGCCCATTAAGTAGATCATGTCAAGAAGAATTTGTGATTATGTACAAGAATTGGACCAAAGATGATGAATTTAGAGTTAATTCATACATTCATGCTTAGTTTAGTTTAATTTCATCATTTTGAATATGATTCATATCATGCATGTTTGAAATTCATTTTAGTTATGGGAAATCTTCAAGTTTCAAGTTGTTTTGTGGTATTTGATCATGTTTTGAGAAGCTCAAGACCAAGAAAACCCATGCATGTCGTGTTCATGAACATTCATCATGTTTTAAGTTGAAATTGTGAGTTTTTAACAAACTCTTGGGCCATGATTTTATGAAATAATCCGTAATTCTTCATGTTTTACAAGTTTACTATGTTATCTTAAGTTTTGGGGCCCAAGAGATGTGTTTTGAAGGTTGGAATTCGAGTTTTGAGCTCGTAGGTGCAATCTGGAAATTCCAGAATTTGCATCTACGCTCGAGCGTGGGAGTTCACGCTCGAGCGACCACTCTGAGTGCGTACACTCCGCTCGAGTGACCAAAAGTCCGCTCGAGCGTGAATTGCAAGCTCCCAGAAGTTTCATGTCTTTTACAGATCGCTTGAGCGAAGGAATGTGCGCTCGAGCGACCATTCACATTTTGCATGTCTGCTCGAGCGAGGAAAGCTACGCTCGAGCGTGGACCTTATTTTCAGAAATTTTGCCCAAGTGTTCCAAGGCATGTTTTGGCATCCTCCTTGCATCTTAGGCATTCCTAAGCCTTAATTAAGCCATAGTAATGAGGTTATGGATTAGAAACACACTAAAAAAAGAATGTACTAAGTTCCGAGACTGCAAGTGTGTGTGTTTTAGGCAATGTGATAAGAAAGAATAAGAACCAATGTAATGAAAGCTAAGCCTTAATGGCCACTTGAATGTGTAATGATAAGACATGCTTGTGTTATATATTTTGTGGTTGTAGGTCAAGACTCGAGGGTTGACTGACCATTGCAGGAAACCACTGTGAGTAATGTTATTGTAAAGATACGTTCATATGAATTACGTTCCAAATGAAATACGATAAGTTCTAATTTCTGAAATGATATCTGTTTTCGTGAACGAATATTCCATGTTTGAAACCTATTATGGCATCCATAGATAGTCCCAAGTCATGGGGGATGGCATGAAAATGCGGGTCCATGACATTCATGTGATTACGAGATCTCGTTAGCCACTTCATTGTGGTGATATGTGTTTAATCGGTATCCGGAACCGATTACTCTAGTCGGAAGACGTTATGTGATGTGTTCTATGGGATGTACCATTATTATATTCAGATACAAGAATGCTTATGCTATGATCTGTTTTACGCTTATGATATGTTCGGATTTCGTTCACTAACCTCTTTACATTGATGTTATTCACTAGGTTTTAGCTCACTGTGTGTATATATATGTATAGGTGGGCATTCTGGAGATCGAGCCTGAAGGCTTTTGTCTGGATCTGTGTTCTGTTATTAGCCAACCATTGTGCCTTACGTGGAGGTTCCCGAAGAGTCCTGTGTTTAAGTTCCGTTGTTTCTGTACATATAAGACTTGGTAGTTTTGTTGGCTGTGCTTAAGATACTTTAATGTGTGTGGGTATAATGTACGAATGACTATTGCATACTTATATAAAGTTTTAACTATTCTGTTCATATAAGTCAGCACAACTCATTAGACAACTATATTTATGTATTTGCTTCCGCTAGCCCCTTAATCTTATTAATCTGTTCAGAGGCCTTCGGTAGTCCAAGGATTACTGGCCCGTTATGATACTAAACCTATAGAGGCGGGTTTGGGTCGTGACAGAGTGGTATCAGAGCACGAGTTATACCGCACACACGAGTCCATATGAGCTATAGGATGTCCTAGAAATGAAATAGGGGCATTGCATTATCATGTTTAAGTGTATGAACATATCTGAATTGAAAATGAAACCTATGTGCATGATCAAAAAAGTTAAGTGGAATAACATGTAATGTTAATTTCAATATCAAACGTGTAATTCTTGTGAACATGACCATATGAACGTGAAAGACTACGTGACCTATGCGAATATATTTGAGTTGAGACAAAATGACGAACTGTTTGATTCGAAGTGAAAAATGAAATGTGAAATCAGTGAGAACTATACCAATATTGATAATCACCCTGTGTGTGTGTAGACAAATGGAAAGGACGAGAAATGTAGGCGAATCTAAATCTTCTGATGCTAGAATTAGCCGGTTAGAAAGAATGGTCGAAACCTTAACCGAATTTTTGAGACAACAACAACAAAGGCAAATACTTGTACCTGAACCAGCTAATTATGATATAGTAACACTGACACAGAAATACAATAAGATGAAACCACCGGAATTTTAGGGGGGTATTGAACCGTTGAAAGCTGAGGCTTGGGTCTTAGGAACTGAGAAAATATTTGAGGTATTTCCGCGTACTGAGGCACATAAGGTTTTGTTGGCAACATTCACACTTAAAGAAGAAGCTAGGAGATGGTGGATGTTAGTACGAAATGATAATGAAGGTGTGACGTAGGAGAGGTTTAAAGAAATTTTCTTCGAAAAATATTTTCTCCAATGCATCCGAGATAAGAAGGTATCCGAATTTATACAACTAAAACAAGGTAATATCACTGTGGCCGAATATGAAGCAAAATTTACTGAATTAGCCCGATATGCGCCCCACATGATAGATACTGACTACAAAAAGGCTAGAAAATTTGAAGGTGGGCTTGACCTAGATGTGTATGACCGAGTTGGCGTTTTAAAACTGTCAAAGTATGTAGATGTCCTTGATAGAGCATTAATGTCCGAGGTAAACATAGCAGCCTTGAAAATATCAAAATCAACATCATCAACTGAATCAGAAAGAGCGAAACAGAAGAAACAAAAGGTTGAAATGACTAGTAATTCGATAACTTTTGCGAATGAAAAATCTAGGGTGAAAACTGTGAACAAAGAAAGCCGGGGAAGCAATGTGAACAATGGTATACCTATTTGTAGAGAATGTGGGAAACAACATTGGGGCATTTGTCGCCGCCTGTCAGGAGCTTGTTTTAGATGTGGACAGAAAGGACACTTGGCTAAATCTTGCCCACGAACTCATCCGGACAACAATAGGCCTGATGCTAGTGCGATTGATTCTATTCCTATACCCTAGTTCTAGAAAATGCTCGGAATACTGAAATGACCGACGCAGGTATTACCTTAATTATGTGCAATTGTTTATATGGGAATTTGTGTGGAAAGTGTACATTCCTTAACCTGATATAGATTGTGGACATGTTGATTGGACCAATTGAATTATTAAAATTATGAACCCTAGTTATTGACTATCTTGAAGACTTAGTATTTAATGTAAATTTTATGTGAGATGCTCGGAACCTTATGAACTTAACGAATCACCTGTGCTATGGGAATTGTTGGGACTTGTGAACAACGAGAATTTGCTGGGTTAGATCTTTGTACCGTAGTGCAACAATTCAATGTGAATTGTTAGGTATGACCTTTTGAACTATGCTAGAACTATCGAACATGGGAATACATTATGATTGACTATAATTTGAGAAAATCTGTATGACCGTGACTTGAACTGAACCGTTATATATTGACTGACATTATTGAATGATTAGACCCATGAACTCGAATTATATACGTGAACTGTCATGTGTGGAACTTCTGAAATTGAGGACTTATGTCATGTTGGAAGAATGAACCTTTGCTTATGAATTTGCGAACGAATGCTTAAACAATAATTGATTCTAGACTCGTGTCCATATACGTATGTCCTTGCTTGTACACTTTGAGACCTACTGCCTGATGTGAACTATGTGTGACGCTTTAGACCCTTTTGTTTAACAACTACCTATGCTATGGAGAATGTTTGGACTTATGTATATGCATACCTATGCTTGTGGATGTTATTAGACTTTGGACATACACATATATGACTGTACCTTTGCTCAGAATGATTGATATGTTATTTGTTTTGATAATTTGACCATTGGGACTACGACTCTGGGATTGCATGACTAAGTAAAGACCCAATGTGATAACCTCTAAACTATGGACTGTGATTGTTGAACATTGACAAGATTGTTTGACTAGACTAGTGAGCCCATGCTTTAAGGACTGTATGACCAATTTGAAACTTCTGTATAACAATCTGCTATTGTGTACCTTATGCTTACATGAAAAACTCATTTGGGAAATTGCTATATTGACTGTAATGCTTACCTCTCGATGTGAATAACTGCATGCCTGTGCATTTACCTGTAAAATTATTGGGAGGAAACACATTGTATATGACCTGAAACACTTTGACATGAACTACTATGATACATGACTCTGATGTGACTTTGAGAATTGATGAACTTAGAACTAAGGTACCTCGATTGGAGATGATAAGGATAGAACTTTGACCTGATCTAACCTGATAGAACCGTGGTTTGATGAGACCCTTACTTAACTGATGGAACTTCTGTTTGATGACTCACGCTTTGAACTTTTATTTAAAATGACTAGGTAGAACTTTCAGTTGATATGACCTGGTTGAACTTTCATCGATTTGATCTGAAGAGACCCTTATTGAGAGCTATTATCTGATTGATTACATTATGGCGGATTGTGAATTGCTTATGATTGAATGACAGGGCTGTGTTGCTAAGGGAATTAACCGAATGAAAACTTGAATCAATCTCGAACACTTAGGAAGAATGTGAACCGTCGACAGCAGACTACGTAGTTCTAGATGACTTTTTACCATACGTCTATAACCGATTGGAAACACGTGAATGGGATTATGGAATTTGGTAACTTATGCTTGGAGAATATGGGAATACTGTATATATGACATGTGATTAATGACCCAGTATTACCGTTTTGACCATGAACTTGTTTGACTAGAGAATGATTGCTTTGGTGTTACTGTACTTCAAAACTGATGGGATTTGTGACAACAGACTGGTTTGATTATAAACTCTGACTACCTGGGGGTATATGTGATCAATAGGACTGCTTTTGTATCAACACATAGTACGATTGAATTTGTGGGAACTGAGGCTGATGAATGGTATATGAATGATTACCTCATAATTTCATTTACTGCTATGAGGTTAATGTACGAAATTACCTTGTATTCCTGATAACTTCAGAATGGCTTGGATTAACTATAATAAGATTACCGAATTGAAAACCAAATCGAACAAAGACCGGATAAATGACTCGGAAATGAATAAATCAAATCTCTGTAACTTAACGGGGGAAATTACTTATGAAAATGGAAACAGTGTGAATCTATGACCCCGAGAAGTACTTGATATAAGTAACGTGAATAATAACGTAGTAAAGTTATGTTCAACTATATTTGTTTTCTGTGTGTCTAAAGCGGATCTGTTTTTTGAAATATTATGTGTTGTGCAATGAATAATTGTCCAATCTCTAATATGTATTCGTGTGACTCTTGGTATTATGTGATATCTGTTGGCTGTTACCCGGTATCGGAGGTTCCTTTATGGAACTTATATCTGTCTGCACTCTGTTACCCGTACCAGAGGCCCCGTCATGGGGGCTCAGCTTATTTGTTCTCTGTTCCCGAATTCGAAGGTTCCTTTACGGAACTGGTTATTCATAACCATCACGTGTCTGCATCTGTTCTGTATCTGCTCTGTTAGTGCTAATGAATATACCACATATGCTTAAGCAAGACTTGTGACATCTGTGTATGATCTGGACAAGAATATGAATATGAACACGCATCTAACTCTGTTCTTGACTAAAATCTGAATGTGTATAAGACTCTGTTTTGATACGAACCCTAATCTCTGTATATGATTTATGATTCTGTTTCTGGTACGGAGTTAATGTCGAGATTGGGTCATGAATATGTTTATGAATATAAGGTTATGCTTCTGTTTTATAAAGAGTCGAAGTTATATTTATGATGGGCATCATTTCTTTTGACATATGTTAACTCAAGTTTGGAGGACCAAACTTTTTAAGGTGGGGAGACTGTAACAACCCCAATCCATAATTAGCTGCTAATTCGTAATTAATGATGCTAATGGGAGGATTAAAATAAATTATGTGTTTAGTCTGTATTTTGCATGATTTTGGCTCCCTATCTGTTATTTATAGAAATATCTGTCTGGAATTCCGTTTTAATATGAAAATTGAAAGCCTTATCGGCATCCGAAATCCAAATTGATTACGTCAATATGTTATTTGGAATTTTTAGAACTTTATGGCAAATTTTATTAAAAATTGATTCAGTCTGATTAAATTAAGTCGTGTTTGGTTAGCCTAATATTCTAATTAATGTATTTTAGCATCATAGCTATATATATGAGCCTTAAGCTCATTTTGAGCTCATTTCTTTTACCCCTTAGTACAAAAATCTGAGAACTCATTTTAGAAAGAGAGAGAGTGCAATTCTAGAGAGAGAAAGGAAGAGATTGAAGAAGAATTGAAGGTTTTGTGTTGAATTCACCAAGATTGTGCAAGAACAAGAGTAATTCAAGACTCCAGGTAAGGATTTAAGACTTAATTATGAGTTTTACCCATTAAGTAGATCATGTCAAGAAGAATTTGTGATTATGTACAAGAATTGGACCAAAGATGATGAATTTAGAGTTAATTCATACATTCATGCTTAGTTTAGTTTAATTTCATCATTTTGAACATGATTCATATCATGCATGTTTGAAATTCATCTTAGTTATGGGAAATCTTCAAGTTTCAAGTTGTTTTGTGGTATTTGGTCATGTTTTGAGAAGCTCAAGACCAAGAAAACCCATGCATGTCGTGTTCATGAACATTCATCATGTTTTAAGTTGAAATTGTGAGTTTTTAACAAACTCTTGGGCCATGATTTTATGAAATAATCCGTAATTCTTCATGTTTTACAAGTTTGCTATGTTATCTCAAGTTTTGGGGCCCAAGAGATGTGTTTTGAAGGTTGGAATTCGAGTTTTGAGCTCGTAGGTGCAATCTGAAAATTTCAGAATTTGCATCTACGCTCGAGCGTGGGAGTTCACGCTCGAGCGACCACTCTGAGTGCGTACACTCTGCTCGAGCAACCAAAAGTCCGCTCGAGCGTGAATTGCAAGCTCCCAGAAGTTTCATGTCTTTTACAGATCGCTCGAGCGAAGGAATGTGTGCTCGAGCGACCATTCACATTTTGCATGTCCGCTCGAGCGAGGAAAGCTACGCTCGAGCGTGGACCTTATTTTCAAAAATTTTGCCCAAGTGTTCCAAGGCATGTTTTGGCATCCTCCTTGCATCTTAGGCATTCCTAAGCCTTAATTAAGCCATAGTAATGAGATTATGGATTAGAAACACACTAAGAAAAGAATGTACTAAGTTCCGAGACTGCAAGTGTGTGTGTTTTAGGCAATGTGATAAGAAAGAATAAGAACCGATGTAATGAAAGCTAAGCCTTAATGGCCACTTGAATGTGTAATGATAAGACATGCTTGTGTTATGTATTTTGTGGTTGTAGGTCAAGACTCGAGGGTTGACTGAACATTACAGGAAACCACTGTGAGTAACGTTATTGTAAAGATACGTTCATATGAATTACGTTCCAAATGAAATATGATAAGTTCTAATTTCTGAAATGATATCTGTTTTCGTGAACGAATATTCCATGTTTGAAACCTATTATGGCATCCATAGATAGTCCCAAGTCATGGGGGACGGCATGAAAATGCGGGTCCATGACATTCATGTGATTACAAGATCTCGTTAGCCACTTCATTGTGGTGATATGTGTTTAATCGATATCTGGAACCGATTACTCTAGTCGGAAGACGTTATGTGATGTGTTCTATGGGATGTACCATTATTATGTTCAGATACAAGAATGCTTATGCTATGATCTATTTTACGTTTATGATATGTTCGGATTTCGTTCACTAACCTCTTTACATTGATGTTATTCACTGGGCTTTTAGCTCACTGTGTGTATATATATGTATAGGTGGGCATTCTGGAGATCGAGCCTGAAGGCTTTTGTCTGGATCTGTGTTCTGTTATTAGCCAACCATTGTGCCTCACATAGAGGTTCCCAAAGAGTCCTGTGTTTAAGTTCCGTTGTTTCTGTACATATAAGACTTGGTAGTTTTGTTGGCTATGCTTAAGATACTTTAATGTGTGTGGGTATAATGTACGAATGACTATTGCATACTTATATAAAGTTTTAACTATTCTGTTCATATAAGTCAGCACAGCTCATTGGACAACTATATTTATGTATTTGCTTCCGCTAGCCCCTTAATCTTGTTAATCTGTTCAGAGGCCTTCGGTAGTCCAAGGATTACTGGCCGGTTACGATACTAAACCTATAGGGGCGGGTTTGGGTCGTGACAAGCTTACAAGTAGAGAAACATAAAATACAGTTTCACTTCCACGTAGTAAAATAATATTAAAATGTCTCAAATCTGCTAGAACAAGAAAAACATGTGGTGCTAAGCCAATAATCTACTTCTCAATCCTGGCTAAAGTTGACAAAAACAATCCCCATGTTCTATATATTGCTTATACAAATAAAATTTTCAACAAAAGTATAATGATATCCTATTGAATCTGTTTGAAGGAAACATTGAAGATAAATTATAGGTTCGTCACCACTTGCTTTTAAATGACAAAAAGGTGTTATGGGTCATCTTTTTGTTTTTTGGTTTCATTATTTTGTTTTAAGATTACAAGCATGGATTATTCACAATCACAAGGTTTCATAAATTGGCCAATGTTTTTTAAATATAAGAGTTAAATTTGATTGGTACTTTTGAAGTCATCATAGGTTATATTCCCCACTATTAGACATTTTTCTTGTTATGTTATGAAGTTACTCTGTAACTCCACAAACTTCTTATGAAGTTCTACACATTAATCTGTTCAAAAATTATCTCTTATCTCATCACATCAAAATACCTTTCAAAATGAGATTTTCATACTCTCCACTTGAACCCAAGAATCATTATTTAAATGGATTATGGAAACAAAATATCAACACAAACAAATAAATAAATATCAAGTACGCACCTAGTTCATTCAATTGGTTGCATAAAGGTAGATCCTAATGGTATCTTTAAAGGTGATTTTTCTCTAACAGGTGGGGCATTTACCCTGATGCAGTCTTAATGCATGACTTATAGAAAATATGACCACACTTAGTTGACATCTCCTCAACTAATGGGCCCTATGCATACTGGACAGTTGAAGGTGGGCTCCTTTGGTGGCGGCGGCGGGGATGGTTCCACGCTCTTAGCATTCTTTCTCTGCCATTGGTATATAAAAAAAATCTCAATGACAAACTAAAAAACCACTACTGTCAATAAACATGGGTTACACCCAAAAAATAGCTTTTAGGCTATGCTTAGATCATGGATTTGGGTAGGGGAATCCCTTTCCAAATCTCTACTAAATTCATGATCCAATATAGCCTTAGTGAATTGCTTCATCAATCAAAGGCGGGGAAAACAATGAAATAAATAAATAACTTTTACACAACATCATTCAAAGTATAACATGCCCAAAAATTTTTTTTTTTAAATCCATGTCGTATGCAGCACCGAGAGAACTCCTCTCTCTATCTCAAGCTCAGGCTTCTTGCGAGGAAGATGTTTAAAGAAAGCTTTCACTACTCCCGTCACCCCATCTTCATTTTCCATGGCCTTGTGTCACACACCGGCAATGCGGAAGCCTTGATAAAGATATGCAGGTGTGTGTGGCGCTAGTTAACTCTCTTCACTAGCCCGCTAATGAAGCTCAAGGGGTTTGCAAAGACAAGCAAACACAACATTAGTTTAGTTGATGAGCCATAAGTTTGGAGACAAGCCACAAAATAGCAATCAACAAGCTAATATTAAAGTAGCAACAATTGAAAGGCTTTGCACAATGTAAAGGCGAAATGAACTTTTCATTACTCAAAAGAAGGCATTACAATAGTTGAACAATGCACTAAAAGTGCTACAAAAGTTGCCTTACCATAAGCTAGGTTGGGGTACATTAAAGGCACAAGTGGTCTGGTTCAACACTTGGGTACCCCCTCTTTATATATAGCTTGTTAAGCAATTTCCTAGCTGGCAGGAGGAAACATCCATTATGTTTGAGAAGTCATAATGAATTTTTAAAAATAATACAAAAATAGAAAAATTACAACTCTTGGTCCCAAAACACCTTTAATACTAAGGTATTTACATAAAAATTTACAAGGCAAAAAGATTATATTTGACCCTTTAAAAGTTGGCCTAAAGTTGCTACTTGGTGGCTAACTTGCTTCATAGCATGTCTTGGACAATCTTGCACTATGCCTTGGGCCCTTGTTTGCACTTGCACCAACAACTTCTTAGGCATGTCTTTGGCTCTCCAAAGGGCACAAATGTGTGTGGCATCAAGGTATTGACCCTTGGATGGGCGCACCTTGACAATTTCCCCCACTTGAACGGTCAACGCCCTTGACGACTTGGCCCAATAAGCATTAATCTCATCTTGAAAAGCCGACAAGTCTGCCTCCCGTTCCCAGCTGATTTCTTCATCTCCAAGGCCTTTCCATTTCACCAAGTATTGCCTTTGTTTCTTCTTGGAAACCATTTTCACCAGATCGGCCAAGATAGATTCAATAGACCTTTTTCATGCTTTGGGTGTGATGGTTTGGCGTTCTAGCTCATTTCGGGTTAGATCTTCGTTGTCTGGATAGTAAGGCTTCAAATAGCTGACATGGAAAACCGGATGCACTTTCAGCCAAGATGGAGCATCTATCTTGTAAGTACACTTGCCAATTCTCTTCAGAATGGTTACCGGTCTCTCATACTTGCGCACTAGCCTTCTGTCTCTTCCCCTCATGAACTTGCGTTGGTTAGGGTTGAGTTTGACAAGAACTTGATCCCAGCTTTGAACTCAAGTGGCCTCCTCTTTTCATTAGCCCATTTCTTCATTTTGCTTGCTGTTTTTTCAAGATAGGCACGAGTAATGTCATGGTTTCTCTTCCATTCCTTAGCAAATTGGTAAGCCCTGGGAGACTTTCCTTCATAAGGTCCATCCACTGTGTGGGGCAACAGTGGCTGCTGTCCATTCACTATCTCAAAAGCACTCTTGCCCGTAGAGCTACTCTTTTGAGAGTTGAAGCATAACTGTGCTACATCAAGAAATTACACCCAATTCCGTTGATTAGCATTGACAAAGTGGCGCAAATACTCCTCGAGCATACAGTTGAAGCATTCAGTTTGCCCATCCGTCTCCGGATGGTAGCTTGATGAAGTATTAAGTTGTGACCCAAGAAGCTTGAATAACTCTGTCCAGAAGTTGCCAACAAAACGCGTGTCTCGGTCACTAACAATACTTTTAGGCACACCCCAATATTTGACAATGTGCTTGAAGAAGAGTTGGGCAGTCTCCTTCGCTGAAACATACTTTGGGGCAGCAATAAAGGTAGCATATTTGGAGAATCGGTCCATAATAGTTAAAATAGTCCTGATATCTCCCACTTTAGGTAATCCAGTGATGAAGTCAAGTGATACACTTTCCCACAGACATTTAGGCATGGGCAAAGGTTCAAGCAAGCCTACTTTCTTCTTATGCTCAACCTTGTCTTGCTGGCAAGTGAGACAAGTGCGGACATATTCTTCTGCATCATCACACATTTGGGGCCAATAATATCCTTGTTTCACCAAGGCCAAAGTTCGCTCCACCCCGGATGTTCTGCCCAAAGTGTATCATGGCACTCCCTAAGAAGTGTCTTCCTCAAGTCACCAGCCCTGGGTACAAATATGTGGTTGCCTGTTGTCATAAGAAATCCATCTTGCACCCAAAATTGGCGAGTCTTGCCCATTTTGACAAGGTTCATAAGATTCTCTGCCATAGCATCCTTGTCTAGATGAGTCTTGATTTTCTCCTTGAGGCTGGTTGAAATAGAAGTAAGTGAACACACATGATGGCACACGGCAAGCTCCGCCTTCCTGCTTAGTGCATCAACAACATGGTTGGTGGCACCGGCTTTGTATTCTAAGGCAAAATCAAACTCTACCAACTTCTCTTGCCACCGTGCTTGTCGTGCGCTTAGCTTGGGCTGTGTTAAGAAATGGCTAACCACTGTGTTGTCAGTTTTCACAACAAACCGCGAGCCCAAGATGTAGTGCCTCCAAGTCCTCAGACAATGCACTACTGCAAGCAACTCTTTCTCATGAGCTGGATATCTCTGCTCAACATTATTGAGCTTCCTACTCTCATAAGCAATTGGGTGACCATCCTGCAAAAGAACACCACCCAAAGTAAAATCAAATGCATCAGTTTGTATCTCAAAAGCTTTACCTAAGTCTGGTAGAGCAAGAACAAGATCTCTTGACATGGCTTTTTTTAAGGCTTGAAAGGCTTGTTGGCACTCCTTTGCCCAAACATATGGCTTGCCCTTCTTTAGCAACTCTGTCAATGGGGAAGCTAGTCTTGAGTAATCTTCAACAAATTTGCGATAATAATTAGCCAATCCAAGGAATGACCGCAACTCTGAGGCATTTGCAGGTGGCTGCCACTCTTGAATAGCCTTGACCTTCTCTTGGTCCATTTTGATGCATCCATGCTCAACAATGTGCCATAGGAACTTAATCCTCTCTTGGGCAAAAGAACACTTCTCTAGCTTGACATAAAGCTTGTGCTCTCTCAACTTGGTAAGGGCCTTTTGAAGATGCTCCACGTGCTCTTCTAAAGTGGAGCTATAGATTACAATGTCATCCAAATATACCACCATGAATTGATCCAAATACTCTTGAAAAACTTCATTCATCATGGTGCAGAATGTTGCTGGGGCATTAGTCAAGCCAAATGGCATGACAAGAAACTCATAAAAGCCATAACGGGTAACACAAGTAGTTTTAGGCTCGTCTCCCTCGGCAATCCTTACTTGATAGTACCCCGATCGAAGATCTAGCTTAGTGAAATACCTCGCTTTGCTCAATTGATCAAATGAATCCGCAATGAGAGGGAGGGGATACTTGTTCTTGATGGTCAGCTTGTTGAGTGCCCAATTCCACACATAAGCGAAGACTACCATCATGCTTCTTTTGGAACAAGACAGGTGCACCAAATGGGGCCTTAGATGGCCTAATGAAGCCTGCTTCCAAAAATTCTGTAAGCTGCTTCCAATAACTCTGTAAGCTGTTTCCAATAACTCTGTAAACTGCTTCCTTAATTCATTCAACTCAAGAATAGCCATTCTATATGGTGCACGAGTTGGTGGCTTTGCCCCTGGCACCAACTCAATAGCATGATCCACACCTCGTCGTGGAGACAACTCCTTAGGCAACTGTTCAGGCATAACATCTGCAAATTGCCTTAAGACCTTCTTGACTGCGGCTGGGACAGGAGTAGAATCAAGAGCTTCATTCAACTTCAATGCTGTAACCCAAGTTTGCTCACCATGCCTAACACCCCTCTTGAGTTGCATAGCTGAAACAAACCGGTCACTATTATTGGTGGCCATAGCAGGAATGAGACATGGCTAATCCCCCATGACACATATACTATTAGAATAAGGCATGACTGTCGTCTTTGTGCTTCTCAAGAAATCCAACCCAAGAATGGCTTGGAAGTCATTCATGGGCACTGCGGTGAAATCTACTCTTCCTTCCTAAGTGCTGACCTTCAAATGAACAGATTTTGCAACCCCATAGATAGGCTGCGCTGCCGAGTTAACCGCCTTGATGCGGCTGCCATCCTTCTCTAAAGATAGCCCAAGTCTTTCAACTTCAGTCCCCGCAACAAAGTTGTGGGTGGCCCCGGTGTCAATCAAAGCACGAAGGGGCTTCCCATTAAGTTTTACATCCACAAACATCAAACCTTTGTTGGATGGCTTGCTCTTGTTCAACTTGCCTGATGATTCCCCACTATACATGGGTTTCTTCCCTTTGCCTTCATTTTTAGACTCCACAAGTTGTTTAGGATCTGAATGCTTGCCCACTTTGCCACTCTTGGCATTCTTCTTAGGCCTCCCTGTAGAAGCCTTCTTCTCCATGGCATTCATCATATGAAAGGCTCCCACTCTAAAGCCAGCTGCCTTAGAACCCTTGCCACTTCGCTTAGACCGCACGTCTTCTTCCTCGCTATCATCATCACTTGGTTGAGAGACATGGTCAGACAGAGTTGCTAGAGCATTCAAGGCACGCTTTTGTGGACATTCAGATAACCAGTATGGCCTATTGCATAAGAAACAAGAGATAGAACCTTTTGTTTTGCTTGTAGAGAATTATTGAGGGGCTTTTGCCTTGTCACCATAGCTCTTCTGTTGCCATTGTCCTCCACCCGAATGGGTTTTGGACGTAGAAGTGTTGGCTCCCCCCACTCTTAGGTTTGCCATAGCCTTGGGACTTTCCACCTCTCCTACTCTTGCACGGGGAACTACTATCCCGTTGCTTAGGTTCGGCATAGTCCGTAAGGCATTCAGCTGCTACTTGTGCATGGGCTAATTCTTGCACTCTTTGCCTTTGAAGTTCAACTCTGGCCCATGGCTTCAATCCCTCAAGAAAGAAGAAGAGCTTGTCTTTCTCTAACATATCTTTGATGTCCAGCATAAACCCAGAGAATTCTTTCACATAATCTCTTATAGTGCCGGTGTGCTTGAGATCCCGCAAAGCACGCCGAGCATTATACTCAACATTTTCAGGGAAGAATTGGAGCTTAAGTTCATGCTTAAGTTGCTCCCAAGTCTCAATTATGCATAAGCCGCGTTGCATCTCATCATGTTTAGTCCGCCACCACAACTTGGCATCATCGAACAAATACATTGTGGCCATAGAAATCCTTGTCTCCTCAGCATCGGCTTTCACAGCTTTGAAATATTGCTCCATATCAAAAAGAAAGTTGTCTAACTCCTTGGCATCTCGGGTGCCACTGTAGGCACGAGGCTCGGGCACACGCGCCCTAGTGAATTCCATGCCACCACTAGGTGCATTGCCAAAGGCACAGGTAAGAACACCAACCCGGCCACTGAGGTCTTCAATCTCCAGCCTGAGTTCAGTGACAACATCCTCAAAATCATGCCCTTGAGTAGGGCCATGAGTTTGCTCAATATCATAAACCCGTTGCTCAAGGGTGGCTAATAAAGCTGCCATGGCCTCCATGTTGTCCATACGCTACTCCAAGCGCTCAATTCTCTCCATTTGCGTGGGTTGACGGTTGCCAGTACCCTCCATTTAGAAAGCCAATAATAGAGAAGGCCAATAATAGAGAAAGTCAAATAAACTGGGGTCTGATACCAACTGTCACACACCGGCAATGCGGAAGCCTTTATAAAGATATGCAGGTGTGTGTGGTGCTAGTTAACTCTCTTCACAAGCCCGCCAATGAAGCTCAAGAGGTTTGCAAAGACAAGCAAACACAATATTAGTTTAGTTGATGAGCCACAAGTTTGGAGACAAGCCACAAAATAGCAATCAACAAGCTAAAATTAAAGTAGCAACAATTGAAAGGCTTTGCACAATGTAAAGGCGAAATGATCTTTTCATTACTCAAAAGAAGGCATTACAATAGTTGAACAATGCACTAAAAGTGCTACAAAAGTTGTCTTACCATAAGCTAGGTTGGGGTACATTAAAGGCACAAGTGGTTTGGTTCAACACTTGGGTACCCCCTCCTTATATATAACTTGTTAAGCAATTTCCTAGCTGGCAGGAGGAAACATCCACTATGTTTGAGGAGTCATAATGGATTTTTAAAAATAATACAAAAATAGAAAAATTACAACTCTTGGTCCCAAAACACTTTTAATACTAAGGTATTTACATAAAAATTTACAAGGCAAAAAGATTACATTTGACCCTCTAAAAGTTGGCCTAAAGTTGCTACTTGGTGGCTAGCTTGCTTCATGGCATGTCTTGGACTATCTTGCACTATGCCTTGGGCCCTTGCTTGCACTTGCACCAACAACTTCTTAGGCATGTCTTTGGCTCTCCAAAGGACACAAATGCGTGTGGCATCAAGGTGTTGACCCTTGGATGGGCGCACCTTGACACCTTGGCAAGTTCCACTGCTCGCTTTTTTACCTACATTGTCTCTCATGTTTAAAGCCATTTGCAGAAATATATTTTTCTAGCATTCCAGCAAGACTATGAATTTTGAAAATGTTCTAAAACAATGTAGAGTTGTATACTGTTTTGTTCACATTTACAATAACCGTTTTGTTTGGTGCAGCTTTTGGGACTACTTATAGCTTTTTTTTTATATTTTGCAAATCTGTGGCTGGCTGTTTGGTGCAGCTGCTTTTTTTTTTTTTGTGATAAATAAACAAACTTTATTAGAAAGCATCAAGACGATGCAAAGAATAATACAAGCCACAAAAGGGATAAACAAAACTAACTAATCAAACCCTTTACAAAATCTACAAAGACCAAAATATTAGGATCGACTGTACCCGTAACCCAACAATGTAATATCATCAACAACCGACCCTCTAACCATAAAACGGAGTGACTTTCATCCCGAAACACTCGCCTATTTTGTTCTAACCAAACCAACCAAAGCAAACAATGAAAAGCAAGCACCCAAGCCTAGCCCAACTCTGTAACACTCACATTAAAGACCTCAATTGCACCCACACTAAACCAAACAAAGCAACAAGAAAATTCCAAAATCTAGACACAACCGGGCAATAAAGAAGCAAATGATTCACTGTTTCCGCGTCATTGCAACACATAAAACACTAATTTACCAACACAAGTCGCCGCCAGATCAAATTATCAATAGTAAGGATACGCCCCAAAGCAGCTGTCCAAACAAAGAAAGCAACCTTAGAAGGACAACCTGTTGCCCAAATACATTTCCAAGGAAACGCCCCACCAACTCCCCCTACAAGCACCCCATAAAAAGAGGATATTGAGAAAATCCCTTTGGAGCTCCGGACATCCCAAACTAAAGAATCCATCACATCCCTCACATTGTGTAATCCATACAAAAAGCCTAGAAGATCCACTAATTGATCGAGCTTCCAATCCTATATATCACGATGAAGACGAACATTCCAACCAACTGATTCCCTATGCTTCTCCCTAACCGAAGCAACCAGCTTCTCCCCAACAACAGCAATAGCAAAAATCAAAGGAAACATAGCCACCAAAGTCAAACCATCACACCATCGATCTTGCCAAAAGCGAACTCGCTGTCCACCCCCCACTTTAAACTGAACCCTTTCCCAAAACACCTCCCTCCCCAACCAAATTCCCTTCTACAAACCCCAACCATGAGATTGAACCACCCTCTTTGAACACCAACCCTCTCACTTCTCCCCATACTTAGCCACCACCACCCTCCTCCATAGCATCTCTCGTTCCCCCTTCAAAACGCCACAACCCCTTACCCAATAAAACCCGATTAAACACCACCAATTTCCACACACCCAAGCCCCCTGCTCCTTCAAAGTACAAACCCTCTCCCAAGCCACCAAATGATAATGAAAACCCTCTCCACCCCCATTCCACAAAAATTCCCGTTACAGTTTCTCCAATCGCTTTGCTACCCTCACAGGAATCACATGCATAGACATAATGTACGTTGGAATGCTAGATAAAACACTCTTGATCAAAGTAATTCGCCTCCTTTTTGACAAGTATTAGCGCTTCCACCTTGCCAAGCGACGCTGAACTTTGTTCACCACCCCAGCCAACACTCGAGTCTCCTTAAAAGAAGCCCCCAAGGGAAGTTCCAAATAAGAAACTGGCAACCTTGCCACTTTACAACCCAAGACAGCGGCCAACACCGATAATCGAACCACCTCACCCACAGGTATCGATTTTGATATTCACAAATTAACCCACAGCCTTGACACCGCCTCAAAACATAACAGAACACATTGCAGATTGTCAATCTGAGTGGCCTCCGCATGACAAAAAATCAACGCATCATCAGTATAGAATATGTGAGAGACAACCAAAGAGGCAGGCTCCTCCCCCACCATAAAACCCGATAATAAACCCTCTTAGACCGCCCTTGAACACAGTCAACTCAATGCCTCCATAACCAAAATAAACAATAATGGGGACAGTGGATCTCCCTGCCGTAAACCTCTCCAAGTAGGGAAGAACCCCACCGGCATCCCATTAATTAGGACAGACATTTGAACAGTGGAGATACAAAAATGTATCCACCTCCTCCACCATTTCCCAAAACCCAACCTCTCCAACACGTACAGTAAGAACTTCCAATTGACACTATCGTAAGCCTTCTCAATATCCAACTTACAAATAATACCCTCTTTCCCTTACTGAAGCCACGAGTCCACACACTCATTAGCCATCAAAACAACATCCAGAATCTGCCGCCCACCTACAAAAGCATTCTGAGATTCTGAGACCACCTTCTCCAACACCTCCTAAAGCCTGTTAGCCAAAACCTTAGCCAATAATTTATAAATACTGCCGAAAAGACTAATAGGCTGAAAGTCTCTAATATCCTCTGCCCCCCTTTCTTGGGAATCAAAGCTATAAAAGTGGTATTCAGACTCCTCTCAAATTGTCCAGTTTGATGAAACTGTTCAAACAAATCCATCAGTTCCCTTTTAACCACCCCCCCAACAATGCTAAAAAAAACAATGGAGAAATCATCCGAGCTTGGCGCCTTATCCCCAGGCATACTTCTTAATGCACCCAAGACCTCTTCCTCAGTAAAAGGCCTTTCTAACAAGAGCTTATCCTCTTCAGAAATAGAATCAAAAACCACACCATCCAACCCCGGTCTCCATATCTGACCCTCATCACGAAAAAGATGTTGATAGAATGCCACTATACCATCTCTAACCTCTTCTTTCGACGAAAGCAGCACCCCATTTACCCGCATTCTTCCTATCTAGTTCACCTGACGATGAGCATTTGCCATGAGATGGAAAAATTTTGTATTACAGTCCCCATCTTTCAACCACAAGCATCGAGACTTTTGCCAGAAACTAATTTCCTCCATCCGAGCAACCCTCACATAATCTCTCCGAGCTATATCCTTATGTGCCATAGCGTCCACAGAAAGATCCCCCTCAATTTCCCGCTCATCCAACCCTTGTAAAACTGACAAAATGTTTTGCTTCTGAACCTTCAAATGACCAAAAACCTCTACATTCCACCTCTTCAAATCAGACTTAAGAAGTTTCAATTTCTGAGCTAATCTATAACTAGGTGAACCTACCACATTATAACTCCCCCACTAACCACCTACCCTTTCAAAAAAGCCAACTGCTTGTAACCACATGTTCTCAAATCGAAAAGGCGAGGGACCGCTTCGGACACCCCCACTATCGAACAAGACAGGCCAATGATCAAAAGTCGAACGATGCAATCTGCACTGTAGCATCTGAGAAAAATGCTCCTCCCAATCCTCAGAAACCAAGAATCTATCAAGGCAAGAACTGACGCGACTACCAAACTAAGTATAACCTCCCCCTCTTGTAAAGGTAGATCTACCAGCTCCATCTCATCAATGAAAAAAGCAAAATCCCGCATAGACCTCCCCACCTGACTCCCCCCCAATCTTTTCCACTAGACTCCTGACAACATTAAAATCACCTCCAACACACCACGACAATCCCCATCTAAAAGCAACATGCTAGAATTCATCCCAAAAGACTGCCTTTTCTGACCCCCTGAACTGGACCATAAACCTCAGTGAACACCCACCAAAAATCATCCTCAAGGCATCTGAACAAAGAAGACAGAGAAAATCCCCCAACTTCGTCCCCCTCTTTCATGACCACTTTATTATCCCAACAGATAAGAATACCCCTTGACACCCCTAAAGATGGTTGGGAAACCCATTCCACATGCCTCCCGCCCCATAACTCCCGCACACACTCCGAGCCAACAGCCTCCAACTTCGTCTCCTGGAGACACACCACGTCTGCCCTAGCACTTTTCAACAAGGACTTTACCACCATGTGTTTCCTTCGAACATTCAAACCCTGCACATTCCAAGTCAAAATTTTCAAATGCATGGCAACAAAAAATGACGACCCCACTATTTCCTTATCCGCCAATCGCCTCCGCTTGTATTTTTATCATAATTTATTGAACATTCTAGTCTTCGTAACTCCCGGGTCCCCTTATCTGTCTGACCAGCAAGCTACACTTCCATACCACCCACTCCTCTCCCTATCCATGAAGCTTCAATAGTTGAAAATAATCTCAAAACTTCATCCTCATGTCCCTCAAATAATACTCCCAAAAATTTACTAACCCCGGATATGCGATCGAACACCCAATCTAATACCTCATCTGATGATGGTGAATGATCCATACAGAAACCTACACCCAACTCTGACTCTGGAACTGGCTTTGGGTCTAGCAACCCAGAAGCCCCATCTATGAGCACCTCCGGTCAAACCACCAAAACCAGTGCATCACCTGAATTAGGCCACCTCAACTCTGACAATACCTCAAACCTACCCTGGTATGTGTTGAACATTGTGTCCCCCTCAATCTCCTCTCCCAACAACCTATTGGGCGTAATTGCCTTAGAAGAAACAATTTGGCAAAGTTTTTATGGAACCATCAAAAAAACATCAATCAAACTCTAAAAATAAATTTTTTAAAAAAAAATTGAGCATTTCTTTTAATAAATGAATTACAAACATAAAAAATAAAAAATAAAAATAAAAATAATACAACTCTCAAGAAGACAGGGATGGAATTTGCAAAACAGAGCTATAAATAGAGATGGTGGAGTCTTTGTTATGAGAAACCACTAGCGGTGAACACGTCTTGCTATATCAAGATTACACTCTCTGAATGTAGTGTAAAATCTAATCAAATAAATAAAACACGGAAATCATTATCCACACCAGACGACTTAGGAAGAACCAAAACGCTTTCTAATTGAGAAAAGATTGGAGAGCAAGGGTGCTGTCTCAGGCTCAGTCTTCTTGCGAGGAAGATGTTTAAAGAAAGCTTTCACTGCTCCCGTCACCCCATCTTCATTTTCCATGGCCTTGGCAAGTTCCACTGTACGCTCCTTTACCTGCATTGTCTCTCAAGTTTGAAGCCATTTACGGAAATATAAATATTTTTCTAGCATTCCAACAAGACAATGAATTTTGAAAATTTTCTAAAACAATGTAGAGCAGCATACTGTTTTGTTCACATTTACAATAACCGCCTTGTTTGGTGCAGCTTTTGGGACTACTTATAGCTTCTTCTTTTTTCCTTTTTTTTTTTATTTTGCAAATCTGTGGCTGGTTGTTTGGTGCAGCTGCTTCTTACAACTTATAAAAAATTGATTACTGAAAAGCAGGGGAAAGGGCGTTTTAAGTTTCTACTTTTTGATTATTAACTTTTAGCTTGCAAGAACCTACACCAAATCGGACAAATATCACTTTAATTTTTGGCTTCCGTTAAAGGGGGTTGCCGGGGACATTGAAACCAGAATAGTAAGCACTTTTGAGGGCAACTATAGCATATATAAATTGTAGTAGGAAAATTAAGCCATCTAGAAAATTGGAAGTTACCTTTGGATCCAGCATAAAAGAAATTGCATCAACCAGCTTGGTAAGTGAGAACTCATCGACTGGTATAGGAGGGGGACCTACTCCTCTGGCATGGACACGATCTCCCCAAAAAGGTGGGTCACCGAAAAAAGGTACAATGCTTGTGGGACACTATACAACATGTAATAAAAACATAAGACAAACAGAATTACATGTAACAGAAAGTAGAGTAAAATGGGTCGTGAAGCCATTACTGCAGCTTTAAGACCAGCAGCTGTTGTTCCCGCATCTCCATGATGCACCTGAAAGCAAAACCACATAGCAATAAGAATTGTCTATAGTGTTAAGAAGAAAACCACATAATAAAGTTGAAGTTTTGAAAGACATTCAAATAACTTTATTACAGCCAAAAATGTACCCAAAAAAACAAAAAAGAAAAAAGATGAAAAAAAAAACACACTCATTGTAACATTACATATGTAGACTATTTGTCCTTAAAATGTGTTGAGCATGCGTAAGGATCTCTTCCCTCAAACTTGTCAGATGAACTGTAAATACCGAAGCTCAATAGATTGGTAAATTTGAATCGTGAGCAGAAATCTTGGTACAGTTTTTAACTCTCATCAAAATTGAGATTGGGTAAATGATCCTGAAACTGTATTTGTAGACCACGCATGTATTTTTATACCTTTTTTGCAACTGAAAACAGTTCACAATATGTAAAGTGGAAGAGAATTACCGTGCCAGAGAGAAGATTATTGATTCACACCTATTGTCTAGGTTCAGTTGGTTTTCAGCAAGAGACATAATATTTGCAGAAACCAGGTGCAAATTGAAAAGAAACCTTTTTTTTTCCCCTCAGAGGGATTTCCATTTTCAACAACGAATTAGCAATCTACAGTAAGCTGTGTGTGTAAAAGTACAACAATTTAAATGGCCACAAACTAAATAATGAGGCCTCACCACAGATGCACATTGTAAGATATCAACTATCAAACAACAATCAATTAGTCGGATATCAACAATTGAATAAAAATTAGTTGTTCGGATACTTACAATCGAACTGCTATTTTGCTCAATTGTTAATGTTTGAACGATTAATTTTTGTTTGGTAATTAATATCCAAATGGACAAAATGGGTCGAACTAAGAAACTCCAAATGGCCACAAACTAAATAGTGAGGCCTCACCACAGCTGCACATTGTAAGAAAAGCCAGTCATGAGGGCAATTGTCCAGCAAGTACACAAAGTCCTTTGGTTCTGCCACTGGGGAAAAAAAAAACAGCAAAATAAATAGACTACTACATTAAATAGGCAAGCAGAGAAGACAAATATAAGAGGAGATTTTGTTACACAACACAAGCTCCTTGTTCCATTTTACAAGGCATGGTTGACAACCATGCCCAACAGTTTTAAGGAAAGCATTTGTGAATAATACATTTATAAAAATTCTTTTACTTAAATAAATATTTTGGGAATCAGGATTACATTTACAAATAAAATTAAAGGAGGGTAATATGGAAAAGTAATGATTAAAAATTTTGAATTTCAAAAATGGATACATAAATTGCGACTTTCAAAAAAGAAAGTATTAAAATGGGACTGGAGCAGTCTAATTGAATGCATAGAGAATCCCTATCTAAAAAAAGTGCATAGAGAATCAAAGATGAAAACAGAAACTTACAGTTACCGAGGCCACCCCAGCCTTTATTAATAATACCCCTTTGTCCGGTTGTTTCAAGTGCTTCCACAATTATTTGGGTCATTTTCTCAGGCTCTTGAACGGGCTGAAATGAAAGAAATAACTTAAATTTTGGGAACATATCTGTTGTTCAAGAGAGAATATACGGGCTGAAATGAAAGAAATAACTTAAATTTTGGGAACATATACTGTTATTCAAGAGAGAATATGTGAGAACCCGAATATATAAATTAAATAAATAATTAAGTAATAATTATTTTATAATTTTAAATATTTTGTTTGTAAATTTTTAAGTGTAAACTAATTATTATTGGGAGGTCTTTTAATTAATTTTAAATCTAAAATAAATTTATGGTGAAAGTCTTTAATTTAGAGGTAAGATTTTTTATTAAAAAAAATATACATATATAGAGAGAGAGGAGGGTGTGACTTGAACTCTAGACCACAAAATTAATATATAAGACTTTTACTATTTGAGTTGCATATAACTTATATATATATGTTTTGTATATTTATCTATTTATTTGACCTATGTGTGCCCATCACTAGTATAAAATAAAATAAACACAAACCCTACTCTATTATTTTGTTCACCACATAGGGCAACAACACAGCAGCCACGGGAGAGGGTTTGAGAGAAGGGAAAAAAAAAAAAAAAAAAACCAAGAAGTTGCAATCAAAGAACTTTTGGGTGTGTGGTAGGGTTCTAACTTTCTTCTTTGTTTTATATTTGTTTCTTTATACTTATTCTATTTTATGATTTAATTCATTGATGGAGAGGTTGTAGGTATATGTAATTTGTATATATATATATACTGTTAAGAAATCTGAGGAGTTAAATTCATGTATAAAAAATGGCGTAATTCTTAGTCCATAAATTCTGTACAGAATCACAAACTTTAAAAATCAAGAAACCATATCAAATGAATGAATTTTAAACTGAAATTTTTACAGTAGATTAATTACATATTGAATTTCATATCTGAATTTTCTCATAATTTTTGGGAGTCAAAATCCATATAAACTGATGCATTCAAATCTGTCCAGAAAATTGATTTAAAACAGTAAGTTCGGAAGCATTGTTCTCTTTGGGTATAGATCCGAAAATTATCAAATTAGAGTCATTAGAACCAGTTACGAGTCTAGTTTCGTACATTTTTTGCCTTGCATTGATTGTTTATGTATACTAAGAGAGCCATTAATTTCTTTAAAGTGCTGCAGAAAACAACATGTTTAGATATAATTATTTTGATAACCAAATCAAGTAAAACCAATTAGGTTTGAAACTTATGACATATTAGTTGATATCTGGAGAGTTTTGGAATTTTTCGAACAGAATAGAGTGGATTTTGTAATTTTCAAAATTAGCGAATAGATTGGGAAAGTTTGTTTAAAACTCTGTTTTATCTTAAAATTACTTTTAGTTGAGTTTCAATTGGAACCCATATCTTGGGTAATTTTAGACCTTGAAGAACATGAACTTAGGTATTATTTAAGAGCTATGAAGCATGGGTACTTCGAAAAACATGCCGTACCCATACCGGGTACTTACCTGCATACCGTACCTCGTATGGTACTTCTACATACGTACCGGGTACACGAAACATGTACCCAAGTTTTTTCTTCTTAATTTTTGACGTACGCAGACGTACCTAATATGTATCCAAGCCGTACCGTACCTCAGTTGAAACAATATTTTCCTTCTACTATAGAGATAAAACTCATTTCACTAGATTTCTTTTTTAGTTTTTGTTTTATGCTTAGCATGATTTTAAAATTAAATTATGGTTTGTAAGTTGTTTAATATATTGACATTTAATTTTGATTTATACTTTTCCTTTTGGCATTAAATGTTAATTATAGGTTGAACCTTAACAAATTAAACCATTTAATTATTTTTTGCATTACTCTAAATTAAAAATAAATATTTTTTTACAAACGTACCAAGTCGTACCCGTACCCTTTTTTTTTTTAATTTTACCGTATCGACGTACCCGTATCGTACCAGTACCAATACTCGTACCCGTACCTGTGCTTCATAGTTTAAGAGTAACGGTGGGTAGGGTTGAGCTGTGTTAGTGCGCTTTAATGTGGGGTATTTAGTTTATTATTCTCTTTAGTATTTTTAAATTAGTAGTGAGGTGTAGTCTTCATACTTGGTTCAGGGCACTAGTTGGACTTTCATACTCTATTCGAAGATTATATTATTTCGTTTTCAGGTGAGTAGTTCCATGCTACATATTTTTATAAATGTTCCCCTACCCTAAACTGTTGGAAAATTAAATTGTTATTTCAGGACTAAACTGATTTGATAAATTATTATATTATCAATGGAATTAAATTATTTCTGAAACATGTGTGAACTTGGCATACTGTAAACTATTTGTTTTGGTCTCATGTTTATAATGGTAAACTACCATGTTTTGCGAAACTGATGTGTATTGATTATTGGGACCATCTGTATATTTTAGTCCAGGGAAATTATTCCACTATGTGTGGTGACTCTGGCCACTAGGGAACAGATCCGGGTTAGGCCATGATGACTCTAGTGCTCAACAATTGTAAGAAAAAGACTTAGGTTAGGCTAGGTGACCTTCAATCGGATCGTCTTAGAGAAAAGGCCCAAGTTGCCACCGTGAGGATGACTCTTAGTTCAGTATTGGATCCAACAAGGCTTATAGTCTTGAGAATTATGTGGCATGTTACTTGTTATTTCTTGGTACCCAAAAAATTATTGGTCTTCATGTCGTAATCTGTTTTAAGTGAAAAATGTCATTTATCATGCTCTTGAGAGACATGAGCATTTTAATTGTTGAACTATGGAACCTTCTCTTTGAAACAGATTATCCTTATCAAACTGTATGTCAATCTAGTTTCTGTGATATATATATACTAGCGTATGCCCGTGCCTGAAGGCACGATGTAAATAATATTAAGATTATAATATAATTATAATCACAACACTATTTAAATTTAAAATTAAAATGTAATTATAAAAATATATTTAATAGAGAAATACAGTCTCAAAACTAAGTCGCTCTCTCACTTTGTTTTTCTATTTCTCTCTTTAAATTGAAAAACACCCAACACCAATGAGAGGATGTCAAAACGCTGTACAGAGAGAGCGAGGGAGAGAGAGCCGATGTGAAAACACGCACCCAAACCATTAAGATCTCAGTGTATAAACTAAAGAGAAATACAGTTTCAAAACTAATTCACTCTCTCACTCTGTTTTTCTATCTCTCTTCAAATTGAAGAACACCCAAGACCAATGAGAGGATGTCAAAACACTGTATAGAGAAAGTGAGGGAGAGACTGCCGATGTCAAAACACCCAAACCATTAAGATCTGTGTATAAGCTAAAGAGAAATAGTAAACTAAAGGGAAGGATGTTTTCGAAAATGGTAATAGTGGTTTTTTGCAGCAGTGATATAAAATATCCAGTGCAAGAGGAATCACTGAATTCTTGAAAATAACTCCAAAAAGACAGTCTAATTTTAACTCAAACTTGCTGGATTTGTAATAGCGAGAGATTCATGCCATGCTTCACATTTGACTATGAATTGGAATTTCTAATTGTTCCAACTTAGCAAGGCTGTTTAGGAGTTTGCTAAACTATTGAAAGGGATCTCTGTTAGCTCATATCTTGGAACAGTAAACAGAAGTTCCAAGATAGGAACTAATAGAGATCTCTGTAACAGTAGCAGTAACAGTAACAGTAGTTGCTATGGATGCCACAATACAGTTCAGAATAGAGGACATACATTCATTCAGTTAACAGTATCAATTCAGAAACAGTACAGTTTAACCATTCAGAAGATATTCATATTTGAACATTTCTTTACACAGTTGTTACTCACAGAGTTCTGGGCTACAGATAAGCTAGAGCGTCTCCGGATGCCAACTCTATACAGTTACAGAGTGAACACACACTAAGCTACACAGTGGGGAAAATAATAACTTAATCCCTAATTTGCCTCGGTGTGGTTCTACATCAATATCCTCATTAAGATGCCTTAAACTAGGCCTAAGAATGCCTAGAATGGAATGAGGATGCAAAGATGCACTTTAAAAATATTTTTGAAATTTTCAGAAAAACAGGGTCCCGCTCGAGCGTACATGCAGACAAGGGTTCCCCGCTCGAGCGTCACTTCCTACGCTCGAGTGGACTGCAAAACATGGCAAAAGTACTGGATGTGTGAAAATCACGCTCGATGGCCGCTCGACACCCACTCGAGCGTGTGACTTAGGTCCCCGCTCGAGCGTGCAATCCCTCGCTCGAGCGTACTGTAAAACAATGCAAAGTGCTGAGAGCACGAATTTCACGCTCGAGCGCCACTTCCACTCGAGCGTGAGTCCAAATTCTGGAAATCCCAAATTTGAGCCTCAAGCTCAAAACCAAGTTTCAAAACACCAAATTCGATCCTCTTGGGCCAATTTTCTGGAAAACTCTTGTAAACTCATAATATTACATGGTTCAAAGCTCAATTTGAGAAATCAAAACCCAAAGGTAGTTCAATTAAATCCAATTTCAAACCAAAGTTCAAGAACATGATGTAAAACATAACATGCATGAATTCAACAACTTCAAAGCTTCAAATACTAGTTCAAATGAGCCAATTCTTTCAAAACCAAGATGAATTCATGGTCCAATGTAAAAATATGAACATGCATGTACCAAATTCCATGTATTCAACCTCAAAATGCTAGGATAGAAACATGCATGCATGAATTAAGCCTTTAATCAACAATCTACAACCAATTTATGATCTTAAGCTCCTATTTACCATGAACCATGCAACAATTAACTTGAATTCACAAACAAGAAGGTAAATGTCCTACCTTAGGTCTTGAAACTCAAGGGTATAAGCTTAATTGCACAAATCTTCTACAATTTCTTAAGCCTCCAAGCCAATTTTGTTGAGATTACTTCCCTCTCTCTAATTCTCTCTTCCTAGTCGGTTTGGGTCTAAGGAAAAGGCTGAGGAAGTGTTATGAATTCAAGTCTCAAATGTTTTGTGAGATGGCCCACTAACATGGCAAGATAGTAAATAAGTCCAACTCTTGCAATTTAGCATTATTTAATCTAATTTAATCATACTAATTCAAATTTCAATTAAACATGCCATAAAATCACATAAATTATGATTAACACATATCACTAATCAATTTCAGATTCGGCCGCCGATAAGGCCTTCAATTTGCAGTTTAAAACATAAAACATAGACAGATAATTTAACAGTCAAACAGATATAAATGCATTTAAACTAGTACATTCAATCAGTCTGTTCAGTATTTCAGTCGATTCAATTACTTATCATAATCAGTCTCAGTTTAGCAGTAATCAGTGGTTAATCAGTAAACAGTGATGAGGGTTGTTACAGATGGCCGTCATTGACTGCTCGGTCTTTCAAGACCTACTGTTTACTGTACTGTTCTGCTAATAGATGTACCACATATGATTGTTATGACTGAATGACTGATATACTGAATCAATTGACGATTTTTAATACTGAAAGGACATTCATTCTTAACCTCTTTACGCATAATGTTATTTACTGGGCTTTAGCTCACTGTTTCTATATATATGTAGGTGTCCAAGCACCAGACCGGATCTAGGAGCGTGGGTTAGACTCCCTCTTGTCAAAGCCAACCACTGTGCCTCGCTGTGAGGTTCCGAGCCCGTTCAAGCTACGGCTTTGGGGTGTTTTAGTTTCCCCCATCTGTCTCTGTATCTGTTTTGTAATACTGTATCGACTGATAGCACTGTACTGTACTGTCTTAATAGGGATTAAGTCCCTGACCTGGATGATTGTAAATACTGTACATACTGTTTTGGTACTAATAGCATATATGTTATGAAAAGTCTTTTTGCATACAGACTGTCACAACTCATTGGACATTGCTTAATTACGGTTTTGGCTTCCGCCATGCCCCTATACTCTGTAATACTGTCTTACTGTTAAGCAGGCCTTCGGTAATCACGGATTACTGGCCGGTTACGGTGCTAAACCCATAGGGGCGGGTTTGGGTCGTGACAGAGTGGTATCAGAGCGATACTTAACCACGAGTTATACCGCACACACGTGTCCGAATAAGCTATAGGGTGTCCTAGGAAAGCAATTAAGGCATCACATGAGCATGAAAAGTGTGTATGGACATGACATAAATATGTGTTAATGTGTTTAAACATATAACTGCTTATGTTTATAACTGCTATAACTGCTTATAGTGAAATGGACAACGCAAGAAATGTTGATGAATCTGAATCCTCTGAGGCAAGAATGGCAAGGCTGGAGAGAATGGTGGAACTATTAACTGAAAGACTAGGGCAACAACAGAACCAACAGCCCCCACCTCCTCCAGTACAGCCAGAGCCACCTGTTAATGATGATATAATAGCTCTAACACAAAAGTTTAGCAAGATGAAACCGCCATCCTTTCAGGGAGGCCTTGAACCCTTGAAAGCTGAAGCATGGGTTCTTGAGACAGAAAAATTGTTCGAAGTGTTCCCGTGCTCTGAAGCACATAAAGTGTTGCTAGCTACCTTCACCTTACAAGAAGAAGCTAGAAGGTGGTGGATGCTAGTCCGTGACACCAGCACCGTTATGACTTAGGCTCAATTCAAAGGGGCCTTCTTCGAAAAGTATTTTCTTCAGTGTGTCAGGGACAGAAAAGTGACTGAGTTTGAACAGCTGAGACAAGGCACCATGTCGGTAGCCGAGTATGAAACAAAGTTCACCGAACTTGCTAGATACGCACCACATATGGTGGACACTGACTACAAGAAGGCCAGGAAATTTGAAGGCGGCCTTAATGTTGAAATCCTTGACAGAATCAATGTTCTAAAACTACTGAAGTATGTAGATGTTCTTGACCAAGCAATCATGGCTGAGTCAAACATCGAGGCATTGAAACAGACTGATACACCATCGACCGAGTGGCGTGGTAAGAGACGGGGTTTTAGGTTCAAGAAAGGCAAGAATAACCCATTGAACAAAAAGCAGAATACAGGGTCAACAACTAGTTCTAGCCAAGGGAACCGTTCTATACCGCCCTGTTCTGAATGTGGTAAGAATTATAAGGGGGTTTGTTATAAAATCTCTGGTGCCTGTTACAGGTGTGGCAAGGTGGGCCACATGGTCAAAGATTGCCCTTCCACTTCACAAGGCAATAGTAAAGCTGCACCTAGCACAGCAACATCAACTGTCGCACCAAAACCTAACCCTAAAGCTAGCGGGAAAGAGCCTATGAGGCAAGGCCGAGTGTTCGCACTCGTACCAGAAGATATACAAAATACCGAGACCGTTGTGTCAGGTATACTCTCAATTTGTACTCAAAATGCATATGTACTAATTGATTCGGGGTCTACACATTCATATGTATCGCATGCTTTTTCACGAAAATTGAATAGACCATTGGAACCCATGAATTACTTGTTAGCTGTGTCTTCACCTGTTGGGGGATCTGTGACTTGTGCTTATATGTACCCTGCATGTGAAATTATTGTTGAGGATATGCATCTGTATATTGATTTACTGCCATTAAATATTGACCATTTTGATGTAATATTGGAGATGGACTGGCTACAAAAATATCATGCTACTATTGACTGTGTAACGAAACAAGTGATTTTCCGTCCACCTGGTTTACCCGAATTTGTGTTTGACGGGATTGGTGTAGTATTTCCCCCATATCTGATTTCATCTATGAAAGGGGTGTAAAGGGTATTTCTGTTCTGTATTGACTGTATCTACTGATGTTAACGCTAATGTGAACAGTATTCCTATAGTTAGAGAATTCCCAGATGTTTTTCCAGAGGATCTGCCAGGGGATTTGATTGATAGGGAGATTAAGTTCACTGTTGATGTGATTCCGAGTACACAACCAGTATCTAAAGCTCCTTACCGAATGGCTCCGACCGAACTGAAAGAATTGAAAGTACAGCTGCAAGAACTGCTAGATAAGAAGTTCATCAGGCCCAATACTTCACCGTGGGGCGCACCTGTCTTGTTTGTGAAAAAGAAAGACGGCTCACTGAGACTCTGTATCGACTACCGTGAACTGAACAAGGTAACTGTGAAAAATAAATATCCATTACCGCGTAGTGATGACTTATTTGATCAGTTACAGGGTGCTTAAGTGTTCTCTAAGATTGATCTCAGATCCGGATATCATCAGCTGAAAGTTAAACCAGAGGACATTGACAAAACTACTTTTCGAACGAGGTATGGACATTACGAATTCCTAGTTATGCCTTTCGGAGTTACCAATGCACCTGCTGCATTTATGGACCTTATGAACAGAATTTTTAAACCATTCCTCGATGACTTTATTGTTGTATTTATAGACGACATTCTGATTTATTCTAAAAGTAAAGAAGAACATGAACATCATCTGAGACTTGCCTTGCAGACCCTAAGAGAACAGAAACTGTATGCGAAATTGAGTAAATGTGAATTTTGGCTTGATCATGTTATGTTTTTGGGACATGTTATTAGTAGAGATGGCATTTCAGTTGACCCACAGAAAGTTGAAGCCGTGGTAAATTGGCCTAGACCAACAAATGTTACAAAAGTCCGAAGCTTTTTGGGGTTAGCCGGGTATTACAGAAGATTTGTCAAAGACTTCTCCAAAATTGCCTTACCATTGACACAGTTGACTCAGAAAGGGATATCATTTGACTGGACTGACCAAAGAGAATCAGCATTCCAAGAATTGAAAACTCGACTTGTGACTGCACCGGTTCTTACCCTACCTTCAGGTACGGATGGTTTTACCATATTTAGTGATGCTTCTCATAAGGGTTTGGGATGTGTTTTAATGCAGAATGAGAGAGTTATTGCCTATGCTTCCCGACAACTGAGACCGCATGAAAAGAACTACCCAACCCATGATTTAGAACTTGCTGCAGTAGTGTTTGCACTGAAAATTTGGCGTCACTACCTTTATGGGGCGACATGTGAGGTGTATACCGACCATAAGAGTTTGAAATACTTCTTCACACAGAAAGAACTAAACATGAGACAGCGGAGATGGCTAGAATTGATTAAAGACTATGACCTACAGATATTGTACCATCCGAGGAAAGCCAACACTGTTACCGATGCATTGAGTCAGAAATTGACTGGGAACTTGGCACGTTTACTCACCAGACAGAAAGAGTTGCTATGTGACCTTGAAAAGTCTGAAATTGAGATTGTTCTGCGAGAACAAGGTGGAACAATAGCTGCTATTTCTGCTCAACCGGCACTGATTGAAGAAATTAAAGACAAACAGCAATAGGATGACTTCTTGAAGAAGATCATCGAAGAACGAGAATCCAAACCGAGGCCAGATTTCAAATTTGAGAATAATGTGTTGAAATTTCAGAGAAGATTGTGTGTACCGAATGATTCTAAACTGAAAAGAAGAGTTCTGCAAGAGGGCCACAATTCGAAACTGTCCATCTATCCAGGAAATATGAAAATGTACCAAGACTTGAAACTGAATTTCTGGTGGCCGGGAATGAAGAAAGAAATTGCTGATTTTGTGTCGAAATGTCTTCATTGCCAACAAGTTAAAGCCGAACATCAACGACCCGCAGGCTTACTGCAACCCTTACCGATACCGGAGTGGAAATGGGAACATATCACCATGGATTTTATTGTTGGTTTACCTCGCTCCAGTAAAGGTATGGATTCAATTTGGGTTATTGTTGATAGACTGACTAAATCTGCTCATTTCTTACCTGTCAAAACAATCTATAATACGGACAAATTGGCTGTAATCTATATTGATGAGATTGTTAGATTACATGGAGTGCCTGTGTCCATTGTTTTTGATAAGGACTCGAAGTTTACATCGAGATTTTGGCAAAGCCTACAGACAGCATTAGGAACTGAACTGAGACTGAGTAGTGCATACCATCCTCAGACAGATGGTCAGTCAGAAAGAACCATCCAGACTCTGGAGGATTTACTGCGAATGTGTGTCCTTGATTTTCAAGGAAATTGGGAAAGCCATTTGCCATTGGCTGAATTCGCCTACAACAACAATTATCACTCAAGTATTGGTATGGCGCCTTTTGAGGCATTGTATGGCAGAAAATGTCGATCTCCGATTTGCTGGGCAGAAGTTGGAGATGGGCCTTTGCTTGGGCCTGAGATTGTCTATGAAACTACCAAGAAAGTGAAATTGATTCAACAGAGACTGAAAACTGCACAGAACCGACAGAAAAGTTATACGAATGTCCGCAGGCGAGACAGAGAATATGAAGTAGGTGATCACGTTTTTGTGAAAGTGACACCGATGAAAGGCCAGACTCGTTTTGGAGTCAAGGGTAAGCTAGCGCCGAGATATGACGGACCGTATGAGATTATTGAGAAAATCAATCCGGTGGCGTATCAAGTAGCGCTTCCTTCTAAAATGGAGCATATACATAACGTCTTCCACATTTCTATGTTGAGGGATTACCTCCGGGATCCTTTCCATGTGATTGAGCCTATTTGTGTAGTGCTGAGTGATGACTACACTTACGAGGAACGGCCTATTCAGATTGTGAACAGACGGATCAAGAAGTTGAGAAACAAAGAGATTCCGTTAGTGAAAGTTGACTGGCAAAACCATGGTGGCATGTACGCCACTTGGGAAAGGGAAGATGACATGGCCAAGAGATATCCTGAACTGTTCCCACTGGATCCTGTTTTCTTCTAGAACGAAGGTAATTCGAGTTTGGAGGACCAAACTCTTTTTAAGAAGGGGAGACTGTAATAACCCTCACCACTGATTACTAGTTAACCACTGATTACTGTTAAACTGAGACAAAACATGTTAATTGACTGACTGACTGAAATCTGGAACTGATTGATTGTCTGTATCTGTTTACGTACATCTCTATCTGTTCAACTGTTAAATTATCTGTTCATGTTTTATGTTTTAAACTGCAAATTGAAGGCCTTATCGGCGGCCGAATCTGAAATTGATTGGTGATATGTGTTAATCATAATTTATGTGATTTTATGGTATTTTTACTTGAAATGTGATTTGGTATGATTAAATTAGATTAAATGAAGCTAAATTATAAGAGCTGGACTTATTTACCTTAATGCCATATTAGTGGGCCACTTACCAATCCATGTTTGAAGCCTATTACACTTTGGTTACAACTTTTCCTCAGCCATTTCCTTGAGCTTAGCCAACCAAGAGGGAAGAGAGGGAGAGAGTGAGAGAAATTGAGTTCCATCTTGTGATTTGCTTGGTGAATTAAAGAAATTGAAGGTTGATTTCATAATTGAGCTTCCTACACTTGATATTCAAGATCTAAGGTAGAAAACCACCTTCTTAAACTTGTCTTTGAGTTAGTTCTTGCTTGATTCTTGTTATGTTGAAGATTGGAGTCAAAATTGGCTTAATACATTGAATTAAGTAGGAATTCATGCATGCATGTTGCCATTCTTGAGTTTTGAGGATTTTTGTCCATGAAATTGTACATGCATGTTCATATTATAGTTATAGTTCATGAATTCATCTTGGTTTTGAAAGAATTGGCTCATTTGAGCATGTATTTGAAGCTTGAGTTGTTTAAAATCCATGCATGTTACATTTGGAATATGTTCATGAAAGTTGGTTTGAAATTGTGTTTTAATTGAGCTATCCTTGGGCTTTGATTTTACAAATTGAGCTTTGAATCATGTAATACTATGAGTTTACAAATGTTTTTCCAGAAAATTAGCCCAAGAGGATTGAATTTGATGCATTAAAACTTGGTTTTGAGCTTGAAGTTCAAATCTGGAATTTCCTGAATTTGGACTCACGCTCGAGCGGGGAAAGTGGCGCTCGAGCGTGAAAATCGTGCTCCCAGCATTTTGTTGTGTTTTACAGTCCGCTCGAGCGGGGACTTGTGTCACACGCTCGAGCGGGTGTCGAGCGCCCATCGAGCGTAATTTTCACACATCCAGTACTTTTTGCCATGTTTTGCAGTCCGCTCGAGCGTGGGAAGTGACGCTCGAGCGGGGAACCTTTGTCTGCATGTCCGCTCGAGCGGGGAAACACACGCTCGAGCGGGACCCTGTTTTTCTGAAAATTCTGAAAATGTTTTTAAGTGCATCTTTGCATCCTCATTTCATTCTAGGCATTCTTATGCCTAGTTTAAGACATCTTAATAAGGATATAGATGTAGAACCGCACCGAGTCTAAGTAGGGACTAAGTCTTGATTCCCGAATGTGAGCTTAGTGTGTGTTCATCCTGTAAACTGTGTAGGGTTGGCATCTGAGGACGCGCTCTAGCTTGACGGTAGCCCTGAACTCCATGAGTAACAACTATGTAAAGATATGTTCAAATATGAATATCTTCTGAATGGTTAAACCGTACTATTTCTGAATTGATACTGTTAATTGAATGAATGTATGTCCCATATTCTGAACTGTATTGTGGCATCCATAGCAACTACTGTTACTGTTACTGCTACTGTTACAGAGATCTCTGTTAGTTCCTATCTTGGAACTTCTGTTTACTGTTATGATGGCCATCATTGACTGCTCGGTCTTTCAAGACCTACTGTTTACTGTACTGTTCTGCTAATGGATGTACCACATATGACTGTTATGACTGAATGACTGATATACTGAATCAATTGACGGTTTTTAATACTGAAAGGACATTCATTCTTAACCTCTTTACGCATTATGTCATTCACTGGGCTTTAGCTCACTGTTTATATATATATGTAGGTGTCCAAGCACCAGACCGGAGCTAGGAGCGTGGGTTAGACTCCCTTTTGTCAAAGCCAATCACTGTGCCTCACTGTGAGGTTCCGAGCCCGTTCAACCTACGACTTTGAGGTGTTTTAGTTTCCCCCATCTGTCTCTGTATCTGTTTTGTAATACTGTATCGACTGATAGCACTATACTGTACTGTCTTAATAGGGATTAAGTCCCTGGCCTGGATGATTGTAAATACTGTATATACTGTTTTGGTACTGATAGCATATATGTTATGAAAAGTCTTTTTGCATACAGACTGTCACAGCTCATTGGACATTGCTTAATTACGGTTTTGGCTTCCGCCATGCCCCTATACTCTGTAATACTGTCTTACTGTTAAGCAGGCCTTCGGTAATCATGGATTACTAGCCGGTTACGGTACTAAATCTATAGGGGCGGGTTTGGGTTGTGATACTTCTTCACTCAAGGGTTACTTTCTGTCCCAGGCTAAGTATGCTAACAAGGTTATCCATCGTGCCAGACTTACTGACACTAAGCTATCTGATACCCCCATTGAGCTTAATGTAAAGCTCAACACTACTGATGGGGTTCCTCTAGATGATCCTACGTTATATCGCGAGCTTGTGGGTTGCTTAGTTTATCTGACAGTTACTCGCTCTGATCTTGCCTATGTTGTCCGTGTGATTAGTCAGTTTGTTTCTGCCCCTCGCTCTACACATTGGGCTGCTTTGCTTCGGATTCTTCGCTATCTTCGCAGTACTATCTTTCAGGGCTTGCTCTTCTCTTTTACTTCTTCCTTAGACTTGGTGGCTTATGCTGATGCTGATTGGGCTGGTGATGTTAATGATCGTAAATCTACTTCTGGTTTCTGTATGTTTCTTGGCGATTCCCTAATTTCTTGAAAAAGCAAGAAACAGACTGTTGTTGCCCGTTCTACTACCAAAGCTGAGTATCATGCTATGACTCATGCTACTGCTGAAATTGTCTAGCTTCGTAATCTCTTATCTAAGTTGGGCGTCCCTCAATCTTCCCCGACCTCTCTCTATTGTGACAACCGAAGTGCTATTCAAATTGCTCATAACACTGTCTTCCATGAATGGACAAAGCATATTGAGATTGATTGTCACTTCGTCCGTCAGCATCTGCAGTCTGGCTTTATCTCGCTTCGTTTTGTCTCTTCGGCTTTGCAACTTACTGACTTCTTCACTAAGACTCACACCACTGCTCGGTTTCGATTTTTTCTTGACAAACTCTCAGTATTTTCTACTAAAACACCTTGAGTTTGAGTGGGGGGTGTGAGAATATGTGTTCTCCTAGGATTAGGAATAAGTGTCCTATATCTATTAGACTTTCATATATCTCAGTAATGTATTCATGTAGGATTAGAAATTAGTGGTACTCATGTAATGTATTCAAGACTAATATATAGTTTTATTCAGAAAACTTACATGTGACACCAATAGTCTTCCATAAATGCCATTATTTTCTAGCAGGTTCATTCAAAGTAACACACCGAGCTGGGCGGAAATCTACAAAAGGGAAGCCCTTGGACTTGTTAATAACATGATTGCTAAAAGAATAGAGTCACATGGGCAACCAGTATTGAATTCTTGTCAGTTATGAATAAACTAAAAACAGGCATTGGAGGTCCATATCAATGAAGTATGTATCTCTTCATATAGCATTTTTGTTGTACAATTTGAGCTATGATTGTAATCAAGAAACAAAACTTCTTTTTGTTTCCATCACAAAGTTCGATGTTTCTATCTCCTAGGAGACCGAAATTACATTTTTCTATTGCATTTGATCTCCTGGATCTTAGATACAAATAACATTTGTCTCCCGAAGGAAATAAAATTGTAGGAATTATTCTTTCATTGGAAGAAAAAACAAAAAGCCTCTAGCTAACACAATTTCAATTGCATTTTCAAAATCCAAAATGAATCAGAGCCATCAACTATTTGACCAAAACAAAAAGACAAATTAGTGCACACATTGATATTAATGAAGCTAAAAAGCTAAATTACCCAAATGCTAAAAGAGAAAATGCCAAAACAAGACAAGACAAGACAAGAATGAGAATAAATAAAAGAGAGAAATAAAATAGCAAGGTACAAAAGATAAACATAAATTAAGTAGCTAAATCTAACCGTATACTGGAGGATTGGCAATAATTGCATCTGCTTTAAAAGGAATGCCAGAATCCATGTCAGGTTCTTTACATGCAGGAAGTAAAGAGTATATTATATCCTTTATTTGATTTTGTTTAACACGGATCTCTGAAGGCCTTGATGGCAAGAATCCTTTGTTTTTAACCATATCTGCACCAAAGAATTTTTTTTAATGAAACCTATTTGTCAACCCTATTAGAGAACTAACTCGGAACTTACTCATATAGAAAATCAAACCAATTTTTTGTGTCAACTATTTTCACAAAGCGCTTTCATTTTTAGAGCTTCTCATAAAATGGTTAAATGTAAAAAGTAAATGGCAAAACAAAGAAGAATTCATATACAATCACAAAAAGTATGAAAGACATGCCAACAAAAGAAATGAAGAACCTCGATATTTTGAATTAGATTTCATCACATTGCAAAACTCTTGATAAAGCATTTCAAGAAATTAAATCAAATACAAAATTCACGTTCAAAGAATTAATATAAAAGCAAAAAAGTGTGAAACAGTTAAGTCATCGGCAATGCCGCAACACAACATTCAATCAAAAGATGAAAATGAATCATAATGAAATTCATATGAGATCAAGAAGTTGGTTTTCACATACATGCAGCAAGAATTTTGGGATCTCCACCTAGAGGGTAAAACTCCAATCCAGCAGTCAAGACAAAATCCTTGAAATTCGAATGAGTTGCTAATCTCACACGATGGCCATAATCCTGCATGAGAATATCCACATCAACTAACATATATCCAAGATGAGGCTTCAAAATTTCATAAAAATGTAGATTTCGTATATTTTTGACAAACAGCAATGCTAGGTATCATGAAAATTTTTTCATGAAAATAATCATGAAAGCTTTGTGACCCTTGGATTACACTTAGAATAAAGCACCACACACTAATCAAGGTGATCCAAGGATCATAAACTTTTCATAATCATTTTCATGACAAAATTTTTATGATCCCAAACTTTTCTCTTTTGGCAATTGTACTTTCAGTAAACAAAGACATATTTTTGTTTCGAGAGAGGGAGAGAGAAGGATATCATCCAAGGAAAGAAGGAAACTCAGATTCTAGTCATTCAATTCAATTCAATTGCAAAACTGCCTCGTTACCACAAATACCAACAGATAGAGAGGCTGGTAATGACTGATGCAGAATACTCACATAGAAAATTCATATTCTTAGTCGGTAGGAATTAAAAAATAATTAAGCAGTTTCCGTCCGAAACATTTACATGGTTAAAGAAAAGTTAAGAATAGGACCCTACAGGAGGAAAATGGATGTACAAAATTTGTCGTTTACTTTCATTATTTTTTCAACATTTTGAGTGGGGATGTCAGGTGCGGGGGCTAGGATGTTTATTTAATTTTTTGAAATAATTTAGTTAGCTATTATGCATTATTTTTTTCATTATCTAGATATTTATTAAAAACTTATTTTGGGATTATGACAAATATTTTACAAGGGATTACATGATAGCTACTGAATGGCACTGTAAAATTCAGTCAATGTCAATCATTTTAGGGGGGGGGGGGGCGGCATTCATACTACCAATAATGCTATCTGATAGCATGTATGCAGAATTTCCAAATCTGTTCCCCTTAGAGATCCCCTCTCAAAATATCAAATAACATACAGTTTTCCATTCTTAAAGAATAATAATGTCGACCTAAATTGTCTTCTTCTTATTATCCCTGCACTATCATTGGCTTGCCCTTTTTAATTGTCTTTAGTTCTTCGGATGTGAGATATTTTTACAAGAGTATGCTCCTCTGTCAGAAGAGAAGAAAGAGATAGCTTCAAGTTCCATGACTGCTATAGTAGTGTAAAGAACAAGGAGAATTCTACTCTACACACCCCCATAAATTATGCACCTTTAGTAACGTCATTTTCTTCTTTAGTTATGACCAATTTTCTTCTTTAGTTATGACATTATTTTGAAATATTTGGCTATGACTTTTTTGTGTTTGGTTATGACCTTTTTTTTTTAGTTATAACTCAGAAAATATTTTTTTTTTTTATATAGTTATAAGGTACATATGGTACACACCGTTTGAGGGGTGTGTAACGTAGTCTTTCCCAAATAAAAACTAGACTTCTTACATCTTCCTTGCACACAACCAACAAGGTTGCACTGCCAAATGAAAGAAATGGAAATCTGGTACAGAAAGCTATCGAATACCTTCAGAGGCTTCAATTATACTTCTTTTTAGGAGAGGTAGAGGGCACTTTACAGAAAGGTGAAAGAGAGAAGTAGCTTAGCTTGACCAAGATTACAACGTAAAGAAAAGGCATACCAGAAAAAATAAAATAAAAAGCCAGGAAAGGCCAACCAGGTACAAGACCTGCACTGAGTTGGTGGCAGACTGGGCTTTTTCCTGAATTCAGTCATAATCAAGTCAATGGTATTACTTACCCAAAAAAAGAGTCAATGGTATAAGTTCTCTTCACCAACCCCCAACCCCTCCTCTTCTCCCTCTTTTCAAGCTAAGCAGGTCATGAATGAAGTAGTTCAAGAAAATACTGAAGTAGTTTAAGAAAATAAAAAAACAAAAAGTCTGTAAAAATGAAGACTTGCAAGTTGCAACCTGCAAACGTTTGCCAATTGCAATAAATGGCTGCACATCACCACGTGTTCCAACTATAAGAATCACTATTCGTAGCGGCGGAATATACTGAGGGTCTGTTAACTCAAGAGGTTCATCATCAGCTCCATTATAAACAGTACCAGATCCAACACCAAAAGTATGTGGTTCAACATCTCCTGGAACTTCAAATTCTACAGTTCCATCATCTTTTACAGTAGCTATTCTGTTCAACAATTTCAGCTGCAGTATCTCGGAAGAAATCCCAACAATGTAAGTAGGATAGGAAAAAAATTACAATATCAAATGAGAAAGCATGCAATAAGATGGTTGAATAAAACAAGAGAAAAGTTAGGGATCATGAAAAAATTTTCATAAAAATGATCATGAAAGAATTATGATCATTAGATTACCTTAATTAGTGTGTGGTGCTTTGTTTTAAGTATAATCCAAGGGTCATAAATCTTTCATGATCATTTTCATGAAAGTTTTTTCATGATGCCTAGTATTGCTCATAAAACAAAGATAAAGATAAATGTACAGGCTTTGCATGAAGCATCATGAAAATTAATTAATTAGAAGTACATTTTACAGCTATTACGCAGCTTTTTTTAGTGGGCTTTTTTTGTCTTATTTCGAATTTTTCAATTAACATTCAATTTTCAAAAATAAAAGCTGGTTCCAAACCATTAAAGCCAATTTATATATTGACATTAAACATATTAAGAGAACAGAAATCTACAACTAAGAAGGAAAAAAAGGTCTCCATATTATTACAATACGTGTAGATTGTGACTAAATGGTAAGACATTTGTAGAAAAGACAATCAGAAAACTGCATGTCCACTGCTGATTTTAGAGAATCAACACCAACTTGAAATGAAAAGAGAGCAACTTGAAGAACGAGTTTACACAAATTTGTACACATACAAGTATGCATTTACGTACTTGCCGTTTGACAAGTGACTTTTTTAATCAAAAAAGTTAAAAAATTATTAAAAAAATTAAAAAGCCAATAACTTGTACCAAAAAGTTAAGAGAAAAGTTAGGGATCATGAAAAAATTTTCATGAAAATGATCATGAAAGAGTTATGATCCTTAGATTATCTTGATTAGTGTGTGGTGCTTTATTTTAAGTATAATTCAAGGGTCACAAAGCTTTCATGATTATTTTCATGAAAGGTTTTTCATAATACCTTGCATTGTTAAAAAGTTAAAGATTTTCTTTTCTCTCTACTTTTGCACATCTTTTTATAAAAAATTAAAAAGTTATTCCAAACATACTAATTTTTTTTATATTATATTTTAGTCAAAAAATCAAAAAATTACTAAAACAATCTGTTCCCAAACGAAGCCTAAATTCCAAGACTAGCCTTGCAAACATAACCAACACCCCTATTCTACTATTATTATCGTAACCAAGCAGTCCTTCACAACCGAACACCTCACTCCACCACTCCACAACCAAACATCTCTCTATCTCTTTCCCCTCCCTTCTTTTCTCCACCGCCCATAGCCACCGGCCCACTGCCACTCAATCCACACCCCACCCAACTCCTCTATTGTCATCACCACCAAATAACCCCGTGTGTAATGGTGGAAAAAACCATTCCATTTCCAAATTGCCATAGTTTCCAATTGAAGCCACTTGACAAATTTAGAGATCACAATATAAGCTTATATATACACAATATACAGTTTGCCAAACCCAAAACCCACCGATCATTATGTGCATTCTCACCAATTTGGACAATATAAATACATTACATATATATATATACACACACAATATACATATACATAATATATATGTATACAATATACAATATATATATACATATATACATGTGCCTATATGACGCCGCTGTCGCCTCAAATCCACCCATCCACTGTTACAAACCCACCACTACCTACAAGATCTAGGTCTTCATCCCTTTATTTTTCTCTCTCCATGTTTTTCCTTTCCTCTTTGTTTCTTCGCAGTGGTGTTGTGATGGTTGATGGTGGTGGCGGAGGGACTTGGGACCAGGGGGTCACGAGCCCCTGGATTTTAGGATTTTTTTTTTTTTTTTTTTTTTGACAAATATAAAGGAAATATTTTAAATAAAAAAATTATAAAAATATTATTAGAGTGAAATGTTAATAACATTTTAAAAATTATGAGAACAATAATGATTGTTTTGATTGAAAATGAAGAAACTATTATAAACCATATCATTTATGAAAATTTTTAAATGTAACGGTGATGTCATTATTATTGACATGTAAGTATAAGTAATTTCACTATAAAAATATGAAATTTATTGGATTGTTAGTTACATTTGATCTGTGAGATTCACTCTTTATATATTTATTTACTATTAGTTGGTGATATCACATACTAATGATGACGTGATATTATCATTATATTGAATTTTTAATCAAATTTTATATAAAAAAATAATTTATTATTATATAATTTAGGATAAATTACAAATTGCCCCCTGTGGTTTGGAAAATTACAAATACCTCTTTGTTAGTATTTTTTATTTAACAAAATTAACTAAAAAAATGAAATGCATAATTGTTCTTCTATACAATAATAAAATTATCTAAATTATTAATTGAAATATATTTTTAATATCATTAAAAACTGTCAATTGACTTGATGATTCATTAATAAAAGGAGCGATTTGTTATGAAATTAGAAAGGGAAATTCCTCGTAGCTCGAAAAAGTGTGGCACGAATGGCTCGAAAATAATCTCTTACCGGTAAGAGATTATTTTTTTGCCTATGAAAATAATCTCTTACCGGTAAGAGATTATTTTTGAGCCATTCGAGCCGTGATATTCGAGCTACGTAGCAGTGCCGAATTAGAAATCTTAGGGGATGGAATGTAATTTTCAAAATCACAAGGGGCGATTTGTATTTTAATCAAACCTGAGGGAGTGTATTTGTAATTTATCCTATAATTTATTTTAAGATTTATATTCATATTTTTTTATATTGTCCATGATTATAAATAATATTATTTTTTTAATATTTTTCGAAATCAATCATAAATCTTACGTCAAAATATTTTTGTAAAAATTTTTGATATTATAATTAATAAAAACTCTTTTTAATTTAATTTTCTGACTCTACCACTGATAGTGGAGCTGTGATTTGTGGGGGTTGGTGGCGTGGTTAACGGAGCCGATTGGTATTATGACAGAGAAAACACACACACATATATGTGTACAACAATGCTAGAGACCTCTAAAAACATACCTCTAAACACACCTCTAATGAGGTGGAAAAGGGAAAAAATAAAAAATAAAAAAAATCAAGACACAGGATTGGTTGTGGCAGTGGTGGGACCCACTGCCACATCATTAGTGGTACCTCTAATTAGAGGTCCCAAGCATTTTTCTATATGTGTATGTATGTGTAATGTGTTTAAATATGTTTGCATGTATATGTGAGGGTGGTGATGGTGTATTAGGGAAACTATGATGTCTGCAATGTTGGTTTTAGAAAGAGAATGGAAAGGAAAAATGAAGTGGATGAGTATGTTTAGTAGCAAAAATAGATAGTGGAATGGAATATTTTGAATTAATAAGATTGTTTGACTATAAGTAAAAGTACAGGGGTAAAAATGTAAAATCACTTTTACTGTCAATGGCTGCTAGTCGACAATTTTGATGGGAGGACAGTGTAATTTCAAAAAATATAGGGAAGGTTTCTATAATTTGTCAGAAACTTTAAAGGAGGTCTGTGTAATTAAGGAGTCGTTTGGCATTGGCTAATATAGTCAACTTTTTTAGTTTGAGACTTTTTTAATCTTGTTTGGTTTTTGTTTTAGGACTTTTTTTTTTATTTTTGTGAGAGAAAAAGTGTAATGATTATTGGTAAAAAATGATATTTTGTCTTATTGATTTATATAACTTATTTTATTTTTTTTATGCTTTTTTAGTCCCAAAATATTAGTCAAACGAGCACTAACCCTCAAAATTTGGATCTCTCTCTGGTAACATTTCCTCCATTTTCCAATTTTTTTGGCGTAAATCTAACCCACCCAAGGGAAAATTATAGAAGAAGATTACCGTCCTCTCCAATTATGATAGAAGAAGCAGTCAGATGTCTCGTCATTATTGCGCTGAAAAGAAATCTGTTTTGACTATTCTAGATCGATTTAAAATAGCTGTTTAAATAATTGTTGTGACCAATCTGGCTATTGTTTAACGAATGTTAGTTATTAGACAGGTACTTGAGGAGAAAGGACAAGAGGGACAACAAAATTGAACAATTCGGTAATTTGAATAAATAGTTTGCACCTGGGGCACCACTTCCAGTATCCACCTGCAAGTGTCTATAGCACCTTTAAAACAGGATATGTACCCAACAATATGTTGATCACTTTTGATTCCTTGCGAGGTAGCTAGAGATATGTGAATTTTGCTTCTCTCTGTATGTCGGCCTCGGTGATTCAATTGCTTGATTGTTGGGATCATGGGTGTTGCACATTGAGGGTTAACAAGACTTGGAGAGTGGTTCCTACGTGGCTAATGTAATGTATTTGGAGAAAAAGAAACAGATCAACTTTTGAAGAAATACAAATGGCTACACACAGACCAGTTTACCTTGCTTGGACCAAACCATTTTTGGTTAATGGAGGACTCTAGTGAATCCTCATTTTTGTTTGCCAATTTTATAGGAAAGTGGGGAGGGTATAGAGTTTTGTATAGTTGTATTGTGCATACTTCCTTTTTTGTTTTCTTACCGTAAAAGTAGAGAAATCAGGAAATTAAGTTAGAGGGAGCATTATTAATTATAATTTTTTATTTAAGAAAAAATTATGATCAACATTAAAATAATAATAATTTTATGAGTTAAATTTAAGCGTAAAAAATTATATATTCATTATTAATAGGAAGAAATTAAAATTCTATAATAGTGAAGAACACTTAGGTGCGGGATAGTAATGTAAGTTTGCAATTTTAACACAAAAAATTATGGATCAAAATTCCTAATTTTATAAAATAAAAACACATCCTTTATAGCACAAATTATTATAAAACATATTTATTTTTTATTTGAGAGAAAAATATTGAAGAGATGACATTACTTATAAATTATGTGTTTTGAATGAAAATTATTAAACAGTCTTAGAATACCATATAGCATTGCCTACGTGATGCTCAAAATATGAAAAATCACAAATCACACTAAGTAGTCTGTCAATTGCCTAAAATAATGAGTTCATTATATCTAATCTATAAAAAATTTCACTATACTATTGGTTTAAACTATTACATAAACAATACCACATAGTATTCTAAAAATATCAAATAACTATTTGTTGTAAATAATACAATAAATCCTTAACAAAAAAACATGTTAAGAAAAAAAAATATACATTTTATATATGACAACAATACACACTAAAAAACAAAAAAATTCAAAACTAAGGTGTCGTTTGGTAACACTTACGTTTTCAGTTTTCTGTTTATATTTACAAAAATTTTAAAAACTCAAATAAAAACTTGTTTGGTAAAATTTTTGATTTATAAATCAATGGTTTTAGTTTATAAATTTGGCCAAAAATGAAAACACAAAAAATGTGTTTCCGTTTTGAGTTTTGAGTTTTTTTTTTTTTACCACCCAACACCTGTCACCACCCGCCACCATTTTCCCACCACCGTCTTCCGCCACCACTACCCACCCCCCACCACCACCTGCCACCACCACTTACCACCCACCTACCACCACCCCCGCCACCCACCCACTCGCCACCACCACCGACCCCTCGCCACCACCACCACCACCACTACCACCACTACCACTACCCACCACCTACCTGCCATCCACCCACCACCTGCCACTACCATCCACCGCTTGCCACCACCACCCGCTACCTACTTGCCACCACCACTCACCACCCACCTGCCACTACCATCCACCATCTGCCACTTACCAAGCCACCCACTCACCACCAGCCACCTGCCACCCACCCGCCACCACCACCACCCACTCACCCGCCACCCACTTGCCACCACCACCTACCACCTACTACCCGCCACCATCACCCACCCACCCACCATCCGCTATCCGCCACCCCACCTGCCACCCACCCGCCGCCGCCACCACCACCCACTCGCTACCACCCGCCACCGTCACCCACCTACCTACCATCACCACCCCACCCGCCACCGCCCTCCATCTGCCACCCACCTGCTAACCACCAGCCGCCACCATCCGCTGCTACCACCACCACCACCCACTCGCTACCACCCACCACCCGCCACCGTCACCCACCTATCCACCACCACCACCTACCCCGCCACCATCCACAACCACCCATCATCCGCCACCGACCTGCCACCACCACACATTACTCGCCGCCACCACCATCACCACCACCTACTCACTACCACCCACCACCGTCACCTACCCACCCCGCCACCACCCACCACCACCAGCTATCCACCACCCACTGTCGCCACTTTTCATCACCGTTTTCCACCGCCACTTGCTATCACTTGCCATTTCTCACTCTTTTTTATATTTTTAAATTTTTTTAAATATTTTGTCAATTACCAAACGCGTTTGTAGTTTATATTTTTCTAAAAATAAACAAAAAATAAACAAAAATCAATTTATAAAATTTTTATAAATGTAAACTAAAAGCATAAACGTTACCAAACATACCCCCGTGACCCCTCGGCCTCCTTTCCCACCACTGCGTACAAGGGCAATGCCCGATGGCGTCCCATTAATATTTAATCCTTGCTTATTCAAAATAAATTAATAAATAAAGGTGCCCAACCATCTCCTAACTCTCTTGATAAAATGAAATCTAGAGTTAAATGGTCCAGCCTCTTATTTGGTGAAGTGACCCAATAGCACATCCAAACAAGGACATCATATACGTATGCATTATAAAGAACAAATGGCTCTTCAATATATTTTTGTAACCTGATCAGAATATTTTAAAAAAGTTAAAAAATTAAAAAATTATTATTTTATTTAAATCATATCATTTTATTTAAATTACATTATCTCTCTATCATATCACTTCAAACACAACTCATATTTCATAAAAAGTCAAAAAGTATACTTATTTAGATCATTCCAAATAACCCCGCCTCATCACCGTAAATTGAGACTGAAAAATATGTAAAACATCAATTATTGGTGTTTTGAAAAGTTAGTAAAAAGATAATTTTTTGATTTTTTGATTTTATTTTGTCTTTTTATGAGTAAAAACTGTGAGAGATAATGTGATAAAAAATTGATAAAAAATTTAAAACTGACTTTTTTTTTTTTTTTTTTTGGCTTTCCAAAAGATTAGTTATTTATGTCAAACAGTAATGACCATTTACCAAAAAAAAAGGAATTATACCTTCTGTTGGACAGGAATTTTATCATCGAAAATTTGTGCTGCCTCTTCAGCAAGTATATTGTTATTTCTATGCTTCTCGGTTTTTGATATTTCCAACTTGAGCAAGGATCCTCTAGAATTTTTTTTTTCTAAAGTTTCCTAGAGTGGTGCATTGTGTGGTTGAGATTTAATGACAAGTCACATCAATTTTTCAGCATTAAATCTCAACCACACAATACACTACTTTAGGAAACTTTAGAAAAAAAATACTTTAGAAGATCCTTGGTGTTCCAACTTAACCTGACTCGATAGTGGCTCTGATACGTCAGTACTCAGGTCAAGTTTGGGAAGACTAAATAAGTGTACTTTTTGACTTTTCTTATATTATGTGTAGAAAAAATAGAGAGGAGATGTTGATTGATGTGACTCAAAAAAGATAAAAAGATGAAATAAGTGCACCTTTTTAGTTTAGCCAAACTTGGCCTCATTATCTCCAGCGGTGAAGTATTTATTCTAGGAACATTCCTTCCATTGTCAGCAGTCCCTGCTGATTGAAACATAACCAATTTGAGATGGGACTTTGGGAAGTCGTTTTAAAGCGTTGCTTAGAGACTACTCACAGATAGATTGGCATTTGCCAAATAAAGTCTAACTGTAGTAATCATTAAAAATAATTACATGTTAATGAAAAAGTTTATGATTTTTTAATTATTAATATTTTTAATGTTTATCACTTTTTTGTAATTATATTTTCTTCCTACCACTGTCAAGTTATTTCCCCATAAAAATTCCATAATCGCCATGTAGTTGCTCGGAATGCACAGAGAAATAGAAAATAGAAAGAAAAAAAAATAAACAGTTTCTTGAATCGAATAAATCTATAGGGTATGTTTGGTTTGAGTTTGGGAGATAAAAAGTATGAAAAGTTGTTTGGTTTGGTTTTTTTGAAAAGATGTTTTGGAAAATTATTTTGAGAGAGAGTTTTGGAAAAAGTGATTGATTTGATGTATATGAGAGAGAGATTTGTTTGGAAAACTTGTTTGATTTACAAGTTTTGGAAAAAAAATTTGGAAAAATTTGTTTAGTTTGAGTTTTTCTGAAAACTCATTTGTAGAGAAATTTTTCCAAAAATTTTTAGAAAATTCAAACCAAACGAACCAATAGTCTTCCATTTTTCTTCCTAGAAAACTAAGAAAAAACAAAGAAAATAAAACGTATCATGATATTCCAATTCCCCCAGCTCTTCAAAACTTAAATAGCAGTTCTAGCCTCAATTGAATCTCTCTCTCTAGCTTCCAACTTTTCAATGTCAGTAGTTCATGTCAGGATTCAAGAACCAAAATTGACAGCTAAACTCCTATAATTCGATTAAGGATCATATCAACTAATCTAAGACAGAGTCCGATTCAATTTTCTTTCGCTCCTTTTTTATTTTTTTCCACAATTTTTCGTCAAAGTTAACAAAACTCAATTGACGCGAGAGTTGTTCAATAAAATCAACTCACCTGTAGAGTTACCACCGCCGTTGGACAGTGCACCATCACCAGCAACTGCCTCTCCGCCGTCGAATTCACGACCAATGCTACTACTTCCGCCAGCAACTTCCAGTTCGAACTTGACCGGAACTGCGCCGGAACTCGAGCTTCCCTGACTGCTCTTATGCTCTGCCATCGGTGGCGCCACGAACTCCGGCGGCCACTCTCCACCGAACTGCGGCTTCTCCCTAGAAAAAGATTTAGAGAGAGAGAGAGAGAGAGAGGGAAGAGAGAGAATCGGCACGTTCGGAGGAGAGGGAGGAGGGTCTGAGATAGAGAGAGGAGATTATTCTGGTAGAACACACGAGAGCAGAGACATGGACACACGAGAAGACGTACACGAGAATATATTTGAAGTTTAGTTTAATAAAGTTTTCTTTTTAAAGTTTAACAGTAATGCTAGGTATCATGAAAAATCTTTTATGAAAATGATTATGAAAGTTTTGTAATCTTTGAATTACACTTAGAATAAAACATCATATATTAATCAATGTAATTCAAGGATCATAGTTATTTCATGATCATTTTCATAAAAAAAATTTCATGATCCCTAACTTTTCTCAAAGTTTAATTTAAAGTTTTCATGTTTAAAGTTTTACTCTTTTTTTTGGGGGAAAAAAAGTCAGATATTTAAAGGAAAATAAAGGAATAAACCATATATAAAAGCAAATAGTTCTTTCTCTCACTTGAACATAGAATAAAATAAAATAAAGATAAAAAAAATAAAAAGAGAGAAGAAATTCAGGATTCATATAAACTGTTATGAACTGGTCGGGACCACTTGGCCAATTTGAAGAGTATGAAATGAGATTAATAATCTTTTCTTTTCTTTTAATTTTTTTACTTTTTCATATAATCTAATTCTAGAAGGATCTAAAATGGAAAATTAAAAAAAATAATAATAAATTACTAACTAGACAAACAAAAGCAAAACAAAAAAATCAACTTTTAAAATTATTTTTGTCTTTGAACTTTTTCCTTCGCCATAACTATTATTTCAGGTTCTTGTATAAGTAAATAGGGTCAAAACTGAAAGAATTTCAATATAGAAAAGTCATTCAAGGATGAGCAACTGAGAGTCACAAAATGGCTTCTATTCCAATCCCATCTCATAAAAGACCAATTTGGTCTTCAAAAAGTGTTTTTGATTTCCCGTTTTCTATTTTTAAAATCTTTAGTAATTTTTTTATTTTTTACTTTTTTAAATCCACATAAAAAGTACAATATATGTTCAAAAATTGGGAAAAATGTCACTAAAGACCAAAAAAATATGTAAATATGCTAAAAAAAATTTAAAAATTAAACCACACAAACCCCAAAAATCTAGGCTTAAAACTTCTTACAAAAACATTTTACCATTGTTAAAGCCAAAGAAACACCATAATCTGTGCTTTAAGTGTGTAGGTATTTGGACATAACAGTGAACTAAAATAGCAACCACATGTCTAAGCAAATAAATCCCTCACTGACCAACAGTTTTGTTTTCAAACCAAAACACAATGCCAATAACAACTCAAAAAACTTAAAAAGTTTGGAACCTCCCAAAATCTCACTTTGCAATCCCAAAGATAAAACATATGGCTTGGAAGACTATCCCAAACCATTGTTTCAATTCCTGCGCATTGTTGCGCAAAAGCCAGCCTCTACTGACCTTCCTGCTTGACACCAAAAAACAATAAGAACCTATTAGAAAGCAAAGGGACAAAAGCTTACAAGTAGAAAAACATAAAATACAGATCCACTTTCCACGTAGCAAAAACATATTAAAATGTCTCAAGTCTGCTGGAACGAGAAAAACATGTAGTGCTAAGCCAATAATGCACTTCTCAGTCCTAGCTAAAGTTGACAAAAATGATCCCCATGTTCTATATATTGCTTATGCAAATAAAATTTTCAACAAAAGTATCATGATCTCCTGTTGAATCTGTTTCAAGGAAACATCGAAGATATATTATAGTTTCGTCACCACTTGCCCTTTAAATGCAAAAAGGTGGAATGGGTCATCTTTTTGTTTTTTGGTTTCATTTTTTGTTTTAAGATTACAAGCATGGATTATTCATAATCACAAGGTTCTATAAATTGACCATATTTTTTAAATATAAGAGTTAATTTTGATTGGTACTTTTGAAGTAATAACATAGGTTATATTCCCTACTATTAGACCATTTTTCTTGTTATGTTATGAAGTTACACAAACTTCATATGAAGTTCTACACATTAATTTGTTCAAAAATTCTTTCTATCTCAATCACATCAAAATACCTTTCAAAATGAGGTTTTCATACTCCCCACCTAAACATAAGAATCATTATTTAAATGATTATGAAAACAAAATATCAACACAAACAAATAAATAAATATCAAGTACACACCTAGTTCATTCCAATTGGTTGTAGGAAGGTAGATCCTAATGTATCTTTGTGTTAGGAATTGACCTTTCCTAACCCAAGATCGGTGAGACACAAAATAACGAAAAAAACAATTTCAAACAAATCACACACAAGAATACATGGATTTACGTGGTTCACCCTAAAATAGAGCTACGTCCACAGCTGCTGCGGTTTTCACTATAATCAGAAAAATTACAACTCTCTTAACCTAAAAGAGTCGCCCCTCATCTATGTATAAGTATAGAATTAAGGTTACACAGAAACAACATGGAAATTACGAAAGTACCCCAAAAAATTTCAACCGATGAGGGTAGAACCCCCTTAGACCCCCTCTCCTTTGGGGGGAGGCCCCCCCAAACCCCCCCATCTGGGTGTTTGAGTGAACAGTATTTATTAGGGTCCATTGACCCAACACTTTGAAGGTGATTTTTCTCCGACAGATGGGGCATTTACCCTGAGCAGCTATTGCAGTCTTAATGCATGACTTATAAAAAATATGACCACACTTAGTTGACCATCTCCTCAACTAATGGGCCTATGCATAACTGGACAACTGAAGGTGGGCTCCTTTAGTGGTGCTAGTGGTGCTGGTGGCGGCGGCGGGGATGGTTCCACGCTCTTAGCATTCTTTCTCTGCCATTGTATATAAAGAAAATCTCAATGAAAAACTAAAAAACCACTACTGTCAACGCACATGGGTTGCACCCAAAAAATAGCTTTTAAGCTATGCTTAGATCATGGATTTGGGTAAGGGAATCCCTTTCCAAATCTCTACTAAATTCATGATCTAAATTATAGCCTTAGTGAATTGCTTCATCAATCAAAGGGGGAAAAAACAATGAAATAAATAAATAACTTTTACACAACATCATTCAAAGTATAACATCTCCAAAATTATTTTTAAAAAATCCATGTCATATGTAGCACCAAGAGAACTCCTCAATTCAGATGTAGATAGGCTGAAAATAAAGGCGCAAGTTATACACCAAAGGTGAAGCATCAAGTGTAACAACCGAAGGTCTTTTATCCATGCATCATGGTGCGTCAAGTCTAAATTGGTCTGGTGCAACATGAGTACCAGAGCAAGCAAGCCTGGTAGGGTCGGGCTGACATTGTTTTTTGAGTCCCATGATATTGATTGAGTATCCACATTGGGTGTTAGCCATTTATTTAAAACTCCAACCAGTCCTGTCTGTGCACCTTGGAGACAAAGAAGTGTTTTGCCTATTCAAAAATTTCTTCTTCTATACCCTAGTTAGAGCTCAAGTGTATTTGTCAGCTGGGGATGCTTCACTCGTAATGAAGTCCACCAACAAATAAGCAGAGTTAAAAAAGTACATGAGAGAACTGTAGTGAACTAAAATATATTCCCAATCTTAATGCCCCATTCAGTAGAAGGGATGAAACTTACAGAGGAAAGGTTGAACAGATGGAGAAGCTTGCCCAATAGAATGGGAAAAGTCTTTCCTTGAAAGAAGTCCAAAGTACAAGAGAAAACCCCCTGTTAAGCTACAATATGAAATGTTCCATCTAGTAAAACCAACAAAAAGTTGAGAGGAATGAAGGTCAAAGGCATAGAAAGGCTACCCCTAAGGGTGTGTGTTTGGATCAAGGATTTGTGGAGGGAAAGGAAATAGTTAAGGAAATAGGAAAGGAAAAGTGATTGAAATATAAGTTAAATTTTGTTAAGTTTTGTCATTCTTTTTCCTTTTCCATTTCCAATTCACTCTTCAAATCCTTGATTCAAACACAAGCTTCCCCACTGCGCCCTTTCAGTCTTTAATGGCTATTTACCCTTACGAAAATAATGCAGAGCTGTTGTATACTTGTATTAGAAGGCAAATGTGTAGAGGATCTATTTTCTTCCTCTTTACAGGCCCAGAGGGAAACTCTCCCCTCCTCTTTGCCTTTCCCTTTACCTTTCCTTTCTAACAAAAGGATTTTCATCTCCGAGATGGATGTTCTAACAAGTGTGATACAAGTGGTCTTTTTTTGGTTGAATGCTGAGCCATTTAATTTCCATTTGCCCATACTGTACCTAATTTATTGTGACTGTATGTGCAGAACAATATTTAATCAACTCAATCTTTCTCTTTGAGCTTAATTAGTATTTGTTAGGAGATGAATATCTGTTGGGTACTTCAAGCAAACATCTTTTCTTCACCCTGGCTTGTCTGAAACAATTTATAAATGACAAGCCATAATTCATCCATATAAGTAAAGATTACTGGTTTGTTTCTTTCGACTTGCGTTTGTACCATGATCTTCGTTATAAACATCTAATGAACTTGCTCTTCTGTAATTACTAATATATTTTTCATATATGAAGATCAGCATAAATGCAGTTTAGAAATTGAAGCTCTTGCTGGTGAAATTCTTATGGCAATATGTCATTAGAGAACCTGTATTGTGTTTCTCAAAAGTAAGAAAGCTGTTTTTTGAGGTCAAGAATAGATCACATGAATGTTGTCTTTTTAAGTGATTGTATCTATTTTAAGCCTCTCCCCCTTTCTCTTTTCATTCTTTCTTTTAGCTTCAGGTTAAGGAAATAGTAATCAAATCAACAATTCTATATCTTACACCAAATTTTTATTATTTATTAACATCGTTTTGATTTTTGACAAATCTTTTATTCCATCATTTATTCTAAGAACTTCCTATACGTGTATATTTGCTTTAAAGAAAAGCTACATCTCTCATAGGTTGTGCTTCAGCAAATCTTTGAATTTTTCATGTGGATATTGCATTACTATATATGTCCAATTTGCATGAATGATAAGCATAATATAACAGTTGCATATGTAAAATGTTTGCATGAAACTCTTGTTCCAAACTTGTGCAAACAATGCAAGAATGAACTAGTTAGTTGTTTGATTCATCTAGGTACTAAATACATTTATGAATGAGTTGTATCAGATATGCTAGATGATTACTGCTTTTGAAACATTTTTGAGTTCTATGTCCTTAGGTATCATTTTTTCTAACAGAAAAACTACCATCTTCATGCACTTAATGGTTGTGAAACAACAGTTACCATTATAGGTTAAAAAATATGATTTTTTGCAGGCTATACAATTTTAACACTGCTGTTTTAATAAAAAATGGTAACACACGAAAAAGTGTACCAAATGCTAGATCTGTCAATTCGATCTCAGTAGCTTGGCACATCTAATATACTTTTTAGGAAGAGGTGCTTTTGGAAAGAGAGAGGAGAAGGACTTGCCCTTTCAATGTTATGCTCTTTTCTTGGCATCGAAGCAAAGATTCGTGACATGGATAGCACTACATTAGTCTCAAATTTTCAACCATATGTGCTCTATAAATTGAGGACATGCCTATTTTTCGATGAAGGGGACCATAGAGCTGAGTGGCATGCTGCAATAGGGTCCTAGAGTCTACATGTTTTTTTGTTTTTTGATAGTTGATGATGGGATTCTAATTTCCGAGTTTACCTAATTTTTATGATGAGATGTAATTATTATTATTATTATTATTTTGGGCCTGACAGGGATGAAAAATCAACTGTGGATCAGAATTTGTTTTTGATATCAAATTCAGGTCCCCTTTCAACCAACTTTTTTGCGTATCCAAAAGGTGCCATGATGATCAAAGACATGGAAAAGTTAGTGCCAAAGAAGGAAAAGTCGAAAAAGAAAGGAAAAAATGGGGAGTCATCAGATACCACTATGTCAGCATTTGCGAGTCCAGATCCACTACTTGCACTCTCTCCTTGCATCCCTACTTACAATGGTGGAGATGCACCTTAAGATGATTCAATGGTTTAGATCTGATTATTTGAAAAAATTAATTTTTTTTTTAATTTTAAAATAGCCAAATTTAGGTCGTTGAATCATCCTAAAATACATCTCCATCATTACAAATAGGGAGACAAGGAGAGAGTGCAAGTAGAGGATCCTAATCCAACATTTGCTAGACAAATTGTAGTCACACCAGGATGGCACTCAGGGACTGAGTGCACAAGTGTAACAAAAAATGTAACATAGAGGGGAAGAAAGCGAAAATGACTTTTTAAGGATAACTATGAAGAATTTATAATTTTTTTATTTTTATTTTTTTTTTTATGATAATTTACATTGCACATATCCAAAAGCACGTAATCCACTCTGTACTGGTCCCAAACATGTCCTAATTAGATGATTGATTTTTTATTTATTTTTAATCACTAGCTCTGCATTGATGAATTTTTTTTTTTTTCTAAAAAAAAATTACAAAAAAATTATGAGAATTTTCTTGTGTTTGGTTACGAATTTTAAAATAATGGCATGCTGGTGATGTTTGGTTGGAAATGATTTCTTCTTTTAATTATGAATTGTAAAAAAAATATTTTTCATCTGAATTAAATCATTATCCATAGATAATGAAAAGCATTTTTAATCTTTTACTTTATAATTCAAAAATATTATGTTTAACTATTTACGTGATATTCAGACAAATAAAATATTTCAAACACGTTAAATGGGTCATTTTTTTTTATTAACTATTTAACAAAGATAAATTAATATTATTTTACTCATAATTTTTTTTATTAAGCCTTTGATTATGAGCATCATAAATTATTCTTGTCTATTTGTTTTGAATTCTTTTTTTTCAATGCCAAATGTAAAATGATTTCAAATAAACACATGGGTCGATTTTTGTTTTCTTCAATGAAAAGGGCAAAAAAAAAACTATATTTTGAAAAGAGTGCTGCTATTAGCACCCTATAAATTATTTTGAACCCCCAATTTTTAGCCTTTTTTTTATTACAATAATAACTTGAAAAAAAAATTATTACAAATGATATCATTAATTTTGGGACACACACACTACATCATGAACTAGGGGTTATGAGCACACCCACATCCATCACTACCCATTCATCTTCCCCAAATCCCACATTCAAAACTTACTGTGACAACCCTCACCACTGTTTACTGATAATACCACTGATTACTGCTAAATTGTGACTGAACATGATTAAGGAACTGATTTGACTGACATTCTGAACTGATTGATTGAGTGTATTAGTTTAAACGTATTTCTACCTGTTTGACTGTTAATTGATATGTTCATGTTTTAAGTTTGAACTGTAAATTGAAGGCCTTATCGGCGGCCAAATCTGAAATTGATTAGTGTTTTATGCTAATTAGAATTTATATAATTTTATGGTAGATTTAATTTGAAATTGATTTGGAATGATTAAATTAGATTAAATAATGTTAAATTACATTAGTTGCATTATTTACCTTTTTGCCACATTAGTGAGCCACTTCATAAGACCTCTTGAGACTTGAATTTGTATCATTTTGTTGCTTCATTCTCCATCTTCTTGGACAAAACCGACTAGAGAGAGGGAGAGTTAGGAGAAAACTTGAGTTCATCAAATTTAGCTTGGGAACTAGAAGAAATTGAAAAGAGATTGCATAATTGAGCTTCCATTCTTGACATTAAGGACCTAAGGTAGGAGAATCATCTTTCTTGAACTTGTATTTAAGTTGTATCTTGCATGTTTCATGGAAGTTTGGTGATTAGAGACTAGAATTGGTTCAAAATGTTTAAGTGAAGCTTAAATCATGCATGCATGTACATGTTCTAGCATTTTGAGGTTATTTTCATGGAAATTGTTACATGCATGTCCATATCTTGATTATAGTTCATGAATTCAGCATGTTTTTGGAAGGATTGACTCATTTGTTCTTGTATTAGAAGCTTTGAAGTTGATTAAATTCATGCATGTTACATATACATCATGTTCTTGAAGTTTTGTTTGGAAATGGGTTCAATTGAATTACCTTTGGGCTTTGATTTTGTGAATTGATCTTTGAAACATGTCATACTATGAGTTTTAAAGTGTTTTCCAGAAAATTAGCCAAAAAGGATCGAATTTGATGCTTTAAATGTTGAGTTTCATGCTTGGAGACAAATCTGGAAATTCTAGATCTTGGATCGCTCGAGCGGGGAACTCTACGCTCAAGCGTACACTCTGAGTTCATGCAGTCCACTCGAGTGGGGAAAGTAACGCTCGAGCGTGAAATGCTTGTATCTAGTACTTTGCATGTGTTTACAGTCCGCTCGAGCGAGGACTTGTGTCTCACGCTCGAGCGGGGGTCGAGCCCGTCGAGTGTGAATTTCATGCATTCAGTACTTTTGCAGTCCGCTTGAGCAAGAAAAGTCACGCTCGAGCGTAGCTCTTTTGTCTGCATGTCCACTCGAGCGGAGAAAGCCACGCTCGAGCGGGACGCCTATTTCAACAAAAATTTGAAAAGTGTTTTAAAGTGCATCTTTGCATCCTCATTCCATCCTAGGCATTCCTAGGCCTAGTTTAAGGCATCTTAATAGGGATAATGCTATAGAACCACACCGAGTCAAGATAGGGACTAAGTTATTGTTTCCCAAATGTGCAACTTAGTATGTGTTCATCCTATAACTATGTAGGGTTGGCATCCGAGGACGCTCACTAGCCTATCGGTAGCTCAGAACTCTGTGAGTAACAATATTGTAAATATATATTCAATCATGAATATTTTCTGAATGACCGACTGTACTGCTTTCTGAAATGATATTTCTTACTGAATGAATGTTTGTCCTATTTGCGAACTGTATTCGTGGCATCCATAGCAATTTACTGTTACTGTATTGTTACTGCTACTGTTACAGAGATCTCTGTCGGTTCCCATGTTGGAACCACTACTGTTTACTGATATGATGGCCATCAACTGACTGTTTGGTCTGTTAAGATCTACTGTACTGTTTTGCTATGAGATGTACCACATATGACTGCTATGACTGATATACTGTTATAATTGACTGTTTTAAATACTGAAAGGACATTCATTCTTAACCTCTTTACGCATATGTTATCCACTGGGCTTTAGCTCACTATTTATATATATATATATATATATGTAGGTGTCCAGGCACCGGATCGGAGCTAGGAGCGTTGGGTTTAACTCCCTTTTTGTCAAGCCAGCCACTGTGCCTCACTGAGAGGTTCCAAGTCCTTCTAGCTAGGGCTTTTTGGGGTGTTTTAGATTCATCATTTCTGTCTCCGTTTTTCTATAGACTGACTGTACCTGTGCTGTACTGTTCTAATAAGGATTAGGTCTCTGTCCTGGATGATTATATATGTATGTATATACTGTTTTGGTTCTGAATGTGAATATGTATGAAAAGTCATTTTTTGCATACAGACTGTCACAGCTCATTGGACATCTTTTATTACTGTTTAGGTTTCCGTCAGCCCCTGTACTCTGTATTACTGTTATTACTGTTAAGCAGGCCTTCGGTAATCACGGATTACTAGCCGATTACGGTGCTAAACCCATAAGGGCGGGTTTGGGTCGTGACACCTACCCACTCTCAAAATTTTGAAAATCCTTTGGCGGCAATATTTTGATAGTAACGGTGGCAACCATTTGATTACCTATATTGAATAGTCAAAACATAAAAATTTCTTAACACATTAACGATCAAAATTGTTAAAGTTTATAGAAATTTTCATTTTTTCAAGTTCAGGAATACAGGTTCGAACATTACTTATTTGTTTGGGAAGATGTTCCCCGAGCAAATAAGTAATGTTCTAGAATATAGGTCCGAACATAGAAATTTCTTAACACATTGAATGGTCAAAATTGTTAACGCTAGCAAAAGTTTCATTTTTTCAAGTTCGGAAATACAGGCCTGAACATTACTTATTTGTTCGCGAACACATTCCCAAACATAGATTATTTGTCTGGGAATGCAGCTCCGAACATGAAAACTTGTTAACACTTTCAACGGTTAAAATTCTTAAAACTCATAGAAATTTTATTTTTTCAAGTTCGATAGTTCCAGTTTTGAAGAAGCAATGAGAGAGAGAGAGCATACCAACTATGACAATGGTTAACCAGTAGAGACAGTATTTTTCTTCTTCTTCTTTTTCGTGGGTTTTAGGAAGGATGAGACTCTTCTCCTTCTTAATGGATTTTGTTAGGATTTTTTGGAAGGGAGGTTTTTTTGGGAGTGTGGAGGTGTGGGAGTGTGTATTCAATGGGAGAATGTTTAAGGATAATTTTGGTATTATATAGGGGGAAAAAAAGTTTTAAGAGTTTCAAAATTTATAAGTGAAGGCTCAAAAAAATGAGGGGTTTAAACTAATTCATGGGGGTGCTAATTAGTGTGTTCGGTTTGAGTTTTTTGAAAATTGAATTTTCGATTTTCGTATTTTTTTGTTTTTACTGAATATTTTTAAAATTTTAAACTTTTTTTTTTACTTTTTTAGATGCACCTTACTTAGATGTATCTAAAAAGTAAAAAATTTGTGAAAAAATATTTTAAAAAATTAATAAATACATAAAAATACAAAAAATGTACTGAATTCTCTTATTTTTTGCATTTTTGTTATTTAGTGAACTTTTAAAAGGTTTTTTCACAATTTTTTTACTTTTTAGATATATCTAAGTTAAGTATGTTCAAAAATTTTAAAAATTGTTTAAAATATTAAAAAAATTCAATAAAAATAAAAAAATACGAAAAATAGAAAAATAGAATTTTTTGGAAAATGTTTTTAAAAAAGTGAAACCAAGCAAATTCAATAGCACCACTTTATTTTCGTTTAAAACTATTTTCGAAAAACATTTTCGGTTGAAAAAAAAGGGAGGGAGTTGAAAGAAAATTTGAAAGCGAAAAACATTTGCACAACTATTATCTATTCGTGTGAGAGCACGCACACAGCATCAACATGGACGGTAGTGTACGTGTACGAATCGCATACCTACTTGGGACACGTGGCAGTGTTTCGAGCCCTCACCGACTCGTGTAACCTTTACAGAAAGCACCGAACGATCTTTCTGCGGTCGCCTTCCCCAAGTCTTCCATTTAAGAAGAGCCCAGAGGGAAGAAGAAGAAGCACATAGAGCTTCTGTATTTTCTCTCTCTCCACTCTCTTTGATTGAAAAACATTAGAAATCGGTACGATCTTAACCTAATTTCATTCTGTTCTTTTGAATTTCTCTCTCCCTTTGATCGGATAGGGTTTTAATCTGTACACTGTTTTGGTTGTTGAATTTACTATTTGGAGTCTGTTGTTTCGTTCATGCTTCATCAATCTGACATAAGCGTATGATCTGATTTTTAATTTTTAATTTTTTGTGTGTGTGTGTGTGTGTGTGTGTTAATTTTTTGAATTTGTTTATGAGTACAGAATTCATGGCTCATTAGTATTTGAATTTGAAAATTTCGAGTACAGATTGAAACTGATTGTGAAAATGGGATGATAGTGAACTTTGGAGGTCTTTTACTTGTCGCGCAAGTTAGTTAGAGGTGAAAAGTCGCAAAATACTTTTTTTCTGAACATTTTTTTTTTGAAATCATTTTTGATTATGTAATGGTGGTTAAATTTCATACACCATTGTGTAGGGTTAGTGTTGGAAGTGCGAATTGTAATGAAGCTGAAATTTTTAAAAGAGTCTGATCAGGTTCAAAATTGGTGGCATTATTGTCATGTAAGACTAGGGTTTAAAAGTGTGAACAAACTAGGGTTTTATAAAAGGGGAACTCAGTAATGCTCCGGACCTCTAAAAACAGAGCACTAAAAGAGCATTATTTTGTCTTTTTCTGCTCTTTTTTTTATCTTTACTTCACTGTTTTTTTTTTTTTTTAATTGGTGACAGCTCATTAGAGCTGCACTGTTGCAGCTCTAATTAGAGCTCCGGAGCATTATTGAAGGGGAACTACATGCAAGTGGGAGTGTGTATGTGATTGGGTGCAAATGAAAGGCTGTAGGGTTGCACCTCTCCATATGTTGGTAATATTTTTTCTCAACTCACACCTGCATGTAGTTCTCTTTTTATGGAGTTGATGCCAGTTTGTACTATTTAGGTTGATTATTGCTTTTGGAGTATTGTAAAAATTAGTTAAATGATTTTGTTGGTTAAGATCTAACTTTCATTTTACATTTAGTACCAAAAGTAAGGTTAAAATTAAATATTATTATATTAAATAACATACAAATCATAATTTAATTTTAAAATAATAATAATAATAATAATAAAATTCCAATAAAACTAATTTCGGAAAGTATTATTTCAATTGAGGTGCGACTTGGTATATATTAGGTACTGCATGACAAAAATTGAGAAGAAAAAATGCAGGTACGTGTGTGTACCAGGGGTACGTATGCAAAGTACCATACAAAGTACATATTTGTTGCAGTATCTGTGCTTCATAGGATGTTATTATTTGCAACTCTGATGTTGCCTTTGGGTAAAGCTAGTTGCATAATGTAATAGTTGCTATGCATCTGTATTGGGAGGTCTTGTTAGGTTTATGACTTCATTTATAAGTTAAAAAAAAATCACATATTTGTATATGGGAAGCAAAAGATGGCTCTCTAAATAAGTGCACTTATTACCCCTGATATCTGTGCCATTTTGGCCCTCAGACAACACAAAAGGACTAGTACATGATTGGGGTGCCATTTTGCTATATTTTTGGGCATTTTTCCTACTGCTGCTGCTAACTACATTTCAAAAAACTTTGTCTAGCTTAGATCTAAAACTTCTTCCTTTTTCCATCTCCTCTAGGGAACCAGGCATATGATTTAACAACTATTAGATGTGGCAATTATTGGATGTGGAGGACATTTTTTTTTAAAAAAAATGTGACAACATTCACACCAAATAGGGTGTACGCTTAATAGACTAGAATATATATATATATATATTGGTTAATTCTCATGATTGAAGAAGTCCAAAACATGATGGTTTCGTTTGGTTTAGTTTTGGAATTATGATTTGAGTGTGGAGTTGTGATTTAAGTGTGGAATTGTGAGTTGAGTTTTGAAAAGAGAAAATTTGTTTGCTTATGAGTTTTGAAAAGAGTTTTGAGTTTTTGAATTTTGAGTTGTATTTTGAAATTTTTTAGATTTATTTTTTTAAAATATTAAAAAATGTTTTAAAAAATTTATATTTTATTTTAAATATATAATTTTTATTTAAATATTTTAAATGTTTTATTTTGTTTTGTAAATATTTTAATTTTTTTAATTTTAATATTTGAAACTCAAAACACAACTTCACACTCAAATCGTAACCAAACGCATAACTCAAAACTTAATTCAAAAAACATTTTCAAAACTTATAATCAAACACATAATTTGAAATTTTACACTACTTTTAAAACTCTACATTCAAATCGTAACCAAACACATAACTAAAAATTCAATTCAAAAACTATTTTCAAAACTTATAACCGAACACATAATTCGAAACTCTACGCTATTTTCAAAACTCCACACTCAAATCACAACCAAACATATAACTCAAAATTCAATTCAAAAATTATTTTCAAAACTCATAATCAAACACATAACTCGAAACTCCACTACTTTCGAAACTCCACACTCAAATTGCAACCAAACACATAACTCAAAACTCAATTCAAAAACTATTTTTAAAATTCATAACTAAACACATAACTCAAAATTCCACACTATTTTCAAAACTCTACACTCAAATTGTAACTAAACACATAGCAAAAAAATTAAAAATTTTATGGGTTGTTTGGGATGATCTAAATAAGTGTACTTTTTGACTTTTTATGAAATATGAGTTGGGTTGGGTTTAAAGTGATGTGATAGAGAGGTGATGTGACTTAAATAAAATAATGTAACTTAAATAGGATAGTGACTTTTTGACTTTTTTAGGTTATGACAAACAAGGCCTTAATATTTAAAATATTTTAAAAAAATACAGCACACAAATATATGAAATATAGTGCACATTAAAATAAATAAATAAATATTTAAAATATAAAATATTTACTCTAAAAACTAAAATTAAGAAATTTGTTAAATATTTTTAAAAAATAAATTCAAAAAATTTCAAAATACAACTCAAAATATAATTCAAAACTCTTTTCAAAACTCATAACCAAATAAATTTTCTTTTTTCAAAATACAACTCCACACTTAAATTATAATTCTAAAAATAATTTTAAAAAACAAATAAAAAAATTTGAATTTTTTTTTTTTTAAATAGAGTTTTGAAAAGAGTTTCGTTTTAGGTTTTGAAAAGAGTTTTGAGTTGTGTGTTTGGTTATGAGTTTCGAAAATAATTTTTGAATTGAGTTTTGAATTGTGTGTTTGATTATGAATTTTGAAAAGAGTTTTAAAATTTTTTTGATCGGAATTATAATTCCAAAAGAGAACCAAATACAACCTATTTTTTTCTCTAGAAATTTGATATATACACTAGCGGTGGGTGCAAAACACAATGTGCTTGCAATTTTACATTTAAATTTTTGGGCAATTTCGTGAATGAGGAAAACATTAAGTTTGGGTGGATTGATGAATGAGAAAAATTCATAAAAAATGTGGCAATTATTGGATGTGGAGGGCATTTTTGAAAGCGAAAAAAAATGTGACGACATTCGCACCAAATGGGGAGTGAATTCAATTTTTTAAAGCCAAGACTGAATATTGTATGTATTGCTAATGAAGGAGTTCCCTTTTGCATAATCAGGCTTGTTGAGTGTGAGTCTTGGAACAAAAAACAAGTATAGCATGAGCAGTAGAGGGTCGAGTGGACCTCCTCTAAGAGGATATGTGAGGAACACAAGGAGGAGGAAGATGGCACTAGATGTGGACCTCAATGTACCACCTAGTGAGAACCTGGATCAGGAGGGCACTTCGGCTCAAGCCAACTCTCAAGATGTGCAATTTGGCCAACAAGGACCATCTGTACTGCCTGCACCAATTGATGTTGAGGCATTTGATGATGATGTTGTTATATCCTCCCGTACGGCTTTTGCAGAAGTACGCTTATTTTTATTTTCTAAAATTCTCTTTGTATTATTGTGTCAATATTTTTGTATGGGTTAAATAAGGCTTTACTCATCTTTTTATTTACTTATTTATTATTATTTTTATTTTTTTCAATCTCATGTCAGGCTAAAATAAATTCTGGGAGAGGAAGAAATCGTGGAAATACTGTTGTAGTTGATGTAGATTCAGGTAATTCTTGTTTTTGTGTACTGTCTGTGTGTGCTTTTGTGTGTTGGTTGTCATATAATTCTCCCTCTCATGATGTTATGATGTGCATAACCCATATCATCATGTTGTTGATTTTCTTCATGCTTTTTGGAGCTCATACTGAAGAAGCTTCATTTTATTTTGGATAGGCTTTTTAACTCATTTGATGAAATAATGTGCATTTTCAACCTTAGATTGATATTGAAAATTTTAAATCTCATGTCAGTTTTAAGCTGGTCACCCGAGTCTCTTATTTCTTGGGTAGATGACCTTTCTAGATAAAGAGGCACCTACATGATCAAATACTTCCAATGAAAAAAATTAAGTTTACAAACTGGGCATCCCATTAGGATTGATTCCCAGTTCAAAGGAAAATGTAAAAATGATACGACTTTGGTCTTATCTTGCAAGAAGGCAATATAAATTTTGCTTTTGCTGTTCATTCTACAACATATACTAAGATTGAGCATAATGGACACATGTTGCCAACTCTGACATTGATAAAACAGTTCACTTTGGGGTCCTTATTGCTCTTTAATGTTAAAAAAAAGTTGGTGGTTTTGTAAGGTAGATGGTTAATGAGCATTTAGTGTGAACATCTCTACATATTCCTATAATTTTGAACTCATTGCACTGCCTGCTGGCTGAGTAGAGACTGCTTTGGGGAGACTTGGGCATTATTTGATTCTGAGTTAGGGCTTGGTTATTGTGGAAATTATGTTTCATGGACTTGGGTATGAGTATCAGGTGTAGCTGTGTGTAGACATCAGACAGACCCAAACTAAGAATAGTTTAAGGGCATTTTAGAAGTTAAATTTAGCCAATGTGGAATAATGCTAATTCAAAGAAATATATGAATCAAAATTAGATAAGAAAATTGGGTAAATTTCATTTTACCCTTTGTGGTTTGTGAATTGAAACGTGTGAAATGTGTGCCAAGACATAAGGGGGTTATGTGCTCATTTCCAAATGCTAGGGTAAATTGCACATTATAGGCACATGGGGTTATTATGACGATAATGTCCGTGGTTTGCAAAATGTAGTTATTTATGTACTAGGGTATTTTAATCTTTTTGCTTACGCTGTTAATGAGCTTGATGGTGCACTTTAGTCCACTAACTACGTGGAGGTTATGTGATTATCCATGAAGCACAAACATCTCTCCGGAAGTCACCTACAAGTGTTGGACAAGGACATGTGCCGGACACTTGGGGACATGCCAAATATTTTATTTATTTTTTACTAAAATAGCATACTGAGGTTAATGAATTTGATGAACTTAAATATTTGACAAAATAAATATAAATACTTAAAAATATGTCGCAAATAAATATATAAAATCATATTTTGCACATGTACTCAACATGTTGTGTCCTACATTTTTTGAAATTTTGCTTGTTTGTGTTTTTGTGTCTTGTAGGTGCTTATTTCCAAATGATAGAGAGCTATATGCACATGGGTCAAACTATGAGGGTGCAAAGTGAAATTTGCTCTAGTAAATATTGTTTGGGCTTATTATGAATATTGAAAAAAAGTAGGGACCATTTGTAGGGTTTAAAGTAAACACTGTGTTCGAGATTCCTGTGTTTTTCTTAATTGAGAAAATTCATCAAAAACCTAGATCTATGTTGTAGCCATGGCTTTGTCCCCAAGTTGGACGTGCTCCAACTCTGACTATAGAAGATGTGATAGGTGTCAGACACGAACATGCATTAGACACGTGCTAGACACGCTAAATATTTTAATGTCTTTTTACTAAAATAGCATACTAAGGTTGATGAATTTGATGAACTTAAATATTTGACAAAAGAAATATAAAATATTTAAAAAATGACATATAATAAATGATGAGGCCAGTGGCAGCAGCCTCTTAAGGTGTACAAGAGACGAGGAAGAGATGCCTCTAAGGCCCAAGCTTTGATTTGGCATGCATTGGATGATGAGCACCTCATTTGGGACCGTGGCTAGTTATGTTTTAGGCTTATGAGTCATGTTTTATTATTATTATTTTAGTTTAGGGTATTTTGGTAATTTCATAATTTCTAGACATGGGTTATACGGGTTGGCCATGGGTCGTCTTGTGGGTCAAGTTATTTGATTAGATTTTATTTATTTGGTCTTAAATTAGTTTTGGAAGTCTAAACTATTATAGTAGTTTCCTTTTTTGGTTCTAATTGGTTTAGGAAGTCTCTTAGTTCTATATAAAGCCATGTAATGTTTTTAATTATATAGACTTGATATTTCAGAGAATTTTAGAGCTTTTAGAGCTTCTTTATGGATTGTGTGATGCAATCAAACCCTAGGTGTGATGCCTAAGGAGTTCTAGGAGTGATTCTTAGACTTATCTTCTTCTTTTCCTTCTTTTCCTCTTTTATTTTCTGCACTTTAAACAGCCTAAACACTGTTCACTGGTACTTTCACTGCCCCAGAACAGCTCTTGCAGTGTTGTCCTGCGTCAATTTTGGTATCAGAGCGAGGATTCAAACATGTCTACACGATCGGGGAAACCTTTTAGAGGAAGATTGACTGAAAATCAGCGTGATGAGATCCGTATAAAAATTCTGGAGCAACTTGATCATTGTAATCTTCGTATTAGTGCTTTGGAGGGCCAAACAACTCAAGCTAATGGCGCTACAACAACCGGAGAACAAGGAGAAAACTCTGAAATTAATAATCATGGTGAGAATGGTGAGAATCAAGGTGAACAAGAAGCAGACTAGCGTGCCGATCCTGTGCAAAGACAACAATTTAGGTTTGCCCAAGGTCAAGGAGTGCCACAAAATTCTATGTTTGATTGGACCAAAGACTTGTTGGAGAGAGGCCACTATGAACCACATGACACAGTTGGAGATATTACAAAAAAGGTTAAGATGGAGATTCCAGATTTTAAAGGCAAGGTTAATCTTACAGTGTTCTCGGATTGGCTTGCTTCCATTGAGGAGTATTTTGAATGGTATGATATGACGGATGAACGAAGAGTGAGATTTGCTAAGATGAAACTTGTGGGATTGGCAAAAGTATGGTGGACTGGTGTGGAAGGAGATATGAGAAGAATGGGGCAACCACCAATAGGCACATGGCAAGAGATGAAAGCCAAGCTTCGAGAGAAATACATGCCATTGAATTATCACGAAAAGTTATGTGACCAACTTGTTACTCTAAAACAAGGCAGCATGTCAGTAGCAGCATATATGCAGAGATTTGATGAACTTAAGACTAGAAGTCAAATTGTGAAAGATCCACGTACCCTTGCTCGATTTAAGTCTGGTTTGAGGATTGATATACAACGAGAATTGCTTCGTCAATCTTTATACAGTATGGAGCATGCATTCCAAGTGACACTTGATATAGAAGAATACTTGAGTTACTCAATTACTAAGAAATTTGGGTCTCAAGCAGGGGAGATAACATTTAGAAGGTTCACTGATGCAAATAAAAGCACAAAAACAACACCTTTACAGCCACTAAATCGACCAAATATATCCAAAGCCTCATCTTCTAGTGTTGTTGATCATAGAAATCAAGGTACTGTGACTATGAAGCCAAGTGGGAGGGATAAAAGCACTACTTGTTTTAAGTGTGGTGAGTCTGGGCACATGGCTTATCAATGTCCAAGGAAGAATACCCTTCATATTGCAATCGAAGAGGACATAGAGCAACTGCCAGAATATGACCAATCACAGGAATATGTCAACGATGGGGATGCATTTAATTATGGAGAGGGCAGATTTGATGATTTAGGGGAAGATGAGTTGGAAACCTCCTTTCTTAATGTTGTTAGGCGTATTCTAGCAGCCCCTAAGGTGGAGCAAGAAGATTAGCGATGAACATCAATCTTTCAAATGCTGGTCCGTTGTGGAAATCAACCAAAAAAACTTGTTATTGATAGTGAAAACTGCATGAATGTTGTCTCTGCATCTACAGTTGAAAGACTTAAGCTTCCAATTGAGCCACATCCTCATCCTTACAAGGTAGCTTGGATTGACAACACGTCTATTCCGGGAACTCAACGATGCCTTGTTTCTTTTGCTTCGCCTCATTATAGTGATTCTATTTTATGTGATGTACTTCCTATGAATGTCACTCACATCCTTCTTGGTCGACCATGGCTTTATGATCACTTTGTACAACACAATAGACGAGAAAATACATACACTTTCTCATTTAGAAAGAAGACAATCGTCCTACAACCCATGACTATGGCAGAGATGAGAAGATATGAAACTCCAAAACCAAAGCATATTGCTGAAAGTCAAACTAAACCTCTCCATGTACTCTCTAAAAGGCAATTCGTAGTGGAAAGCAAAGAATCAAAGCTTATCTATGCTGTAGTGGTTAAAGAAGTGAAGCAACCAGCAACTGGTCCTGAAACAAAAAGGCCTTTTGAGGTTGAGAAGTTGTTATATGAATTTGCTGATATAGCACCCGAAGAGCTTCCTAATGAGCTTCCTCCCATGCGTAATGTCCAACACGCAATAGATCTTATACCTGGGTCTCAATTGCCTAATCTTCCAGCTTATCAGATGAATCCTAGTGAACATATTGAGCTAAAAAGGCAAGTAGAAGAGGAGTTGTCCAAAAGATTTATTCGCGAAAGTTTGAGTCCTTGTGTTGTTCCTGCCTTGCTCACACCAAAGAAAGATGGCATGTGGCGCATGTGTGTTGATAGTCGAGCTATCAACAAAATAACCATCAAATATCGGTTTCCAATTCCTCGACTTGATGATATGTTGGACATGATAGTTGGTTCTACTATTTTTTCAAAGATAGACTTGAAGAGTGGTTACCATCAAATACGAATAAGGCCTGGAGATGAGTGGAAAACTGCCTTCAAGACAAAGGATGGTCTCTATGAGTGGCTAGTTATGCCATTTGGTCTTTTCAACGCTCCTAGTACATTCATGCGTTTCATGACGCAAGTACTTAAACCTTTTACTAGTCGCTTCCTTGTCGTCTATTTTGATGATATACTAATCTATAGCAAGACCAAAGAGGAACACATCTTCCATCTCCAACAGGTTATGAGAGTTCTTCGCCAAGAGAAACTCTATGTAAATTTGAAGAAGTGCTCCTTCATGAGTCCAAGCATCGTATTTTTGGGCTTTGTTATCTCTTCCAAGGGTGTAGCAGCTGATTCGAACAAAGTCAAAGCTATTATAGAGTGGCCGATTCCTACCACCATACAAGAAGTTCGTAGTTTCCATGGATTGGCAACATTCTATAGGCGCTTTATTCGAAATTTCAGCACAATAATGGCACCAAATTCTAATTGCATGAAGAAGGGAGAGTTTCTTTGGACCAGTGCAGCGACTAAAGCATTCGAAGAGATAAAGAAAAAAATGACTGAAGCTCCTGTTTTATGCCTTCCGGACTTCTCTAAGGTGTTTGAAGTGACTTGTGACGCCCCAAATGTGGGAATTGGGGATATACTCAGTCAAGAAGGCCATCTAATTGCTTATTTTAGTGAGAAACTTAATGAAGCACGACAAAAGTACTCTACTTATGACAAGGAATTCTATGTTGTGATTCAAGCACTCCGTTACTGGCGTTACTATCTCATATCCAAGGAGTTTGTATTGTATTCTGACCATGAAGCTCTCAAGTACATCAACTCCCAAAAAAAGTTGAATCATCGACATGGAAAGTGGGTCTCCTTCTTGCAAGAATACACATTCGTCATCAAACATAAAGCTGGGACAGAAAATAAGGCAGTTGATGCGCTTAGTCGTGTGATGCTAACTCTTAACTCTATGTCCATCCAAGTTGTGGGCTTTGATTCGCTCAAGAAAGACTACTCGTCTTGCAAAGATTTCAGCATAATCTACACTGATTTTGCGGCAGAATAGCATGCTGTATATTCAAAATTCTTTTTACATGATGGGTATCTTTTTAAGGGAACTCCTCTTTGTTTGCCTAATACATCTCTACGCGAAGAGGTGATTCGAGAATTGCATTTTGGAGGAGCAGCAAGTCATTTTGGCGGAGACGAGACAATTGCAATGGTTAAAGACCGTTATTATTGGCCAAGTCTTAAGTGGGATGTTTGCTAAAGTTGTTTCTCGATGTCGTACCTGTCAACTTTCTAAAGGACGAAAGAAAAATACTGGTTTATACACTCCATTACCAGTACCACATGAGCCATGGCAAGACCTAAGCATGGACTTCATCTTAGGGCTGCCACGAACCCTTAGGGGATATGATTCCATTTTTGTGGTGGTGGACCGCTACTCAAAAATGGCTCACTTTGTCCCTTGTTCAAAGACTTCCAATTCTGTCCATATTGCTAAAATCTTCTTCAAAGAAGTTGTTCGACTTCATGGTTTGCCAAAAACAATTGTCTCAGACCGCGATGTGAAGTTTATGAGTTATTTTTGGCGTACTTTGTGGAAGATACTGCATACAAAACTGAAATTTTCTTCTTCTTTCCATCCCCAAACTGATGGTCAAACAGAGGTTGTTAATCGAAGTTTAGGTGACCTTCTTCGTTGCCTTGTAGGTGATCATGTTGGTAGTTGGGATCAAATTCTTTCTATGGCTGAATTCGCATATAACAGTTCAGTTAATCGGACCACTGGTCGCAGCCCCTTTGAGATTGTGACAGGTTTACTTCCTCGTAAACCAATTGATTTGGTTCCTTTACCCGTTGAGGCACGTCCTAGTGTTGAAGCAGATGCTTTTGCTAAGCATATTCATGCGATATATGATGAGCTGCGAAGAAAGATTGTACTCAACAATGAGAGTTATAAAACACATGCTGATTTGAAAAGAAAGTCTGCAGAATTTGAAGAAGGGGACATGGTTATGGTCCGCATCAGATCTGAGCGATATCCTAAGGGTGCATACAAGAAACTCCATTCAAGAAGCTCTGGTCCATACAAAGTTCTCAAGAAAATTAGTTCTAATGCTTATGTACTTGATTTGCCGGACAATGTAGGCATAAGTAATGTCTTTAATATTGAGGATCTTACATTATACCGAGGTCATGATAATGATGATCCTAATGATGGTGATGCTACTTGACTTCCACCAGCCCCACGTTTGAAAGAAGACATTGAAGATATTATTGATCATCAACTTGTTTCCACTACAGGTGGTGGCTATCAAAAGTACCTCATCAAATGGAAGGGGCGTCCACTGTTAGATTGTACATGGATCAATGATGAAGAATTCCAGCGCCTAGACCATGACTTATATGAACGATTCCATGCTTTTAACTCGCCAAGGTTGAGGTTTTTTTAGCCGGGGAAAGATGATGGAAGCCAGTGGCAGCAGCTTCTTAAGGTGTACAAGAGACGAGGAAGAGATGCCTCTAAGGCCCAAGCTTTGATTTGGCATGCATTGGATGATGAGCACCTCATTTGGGACCGTGGCTAGTTATGTTTTAGGCTTATGAGTCATGTTTTATTATTATTATTTTAGTTTAGGGTATTTTGGTAATTTCATAATTTCTAGACATGGGTTATACGGGTTGGCCATGGGTCGTCTTGTGGGTCAAGTTCTTTGATTAGATTTTATTTATTTAGTCTTAAATTAGTTTTGGAAGTCTAAACTATTATAGTAGTTTCCTTTTTTGGTTCTAATTGGTTTAGGAAGTCTCTTAGTTCTATATAAAGCCATGTAATGCTTTTAATTATATAGACTTGATATTTCAGAGAATTTTAGAGCTTTTAAAGCTTCTTTATGGATTGTGTGATGCAATCAAACCCTAGGTGTGATGCCTAAGGAGTTCGAGGAGTGATTCCTAGACTTATCTTCTTCTTTTCCTTCTTTCCCTCTTTTATTTTCTGCACTTTAAACAGCCTAAACACTGTTCACTGGTACTTTCACTGCCCCAGAACAGCTCTTGCAGTGCTGTCCTGCGTCAATAAATCTATAAAATTATATGTTTTGCAAGTGTTCCCAATGCGTCGTGTCTTGCATTTTTTAAAAAAATTTGCGTGTTTGCAATTTTGTGTCGTGTCTGTGCACTTAGGTGCTTATTTCCAAATGATGGAGGGTTATGTGCACATGGGTCAAACTACGAGGGGGCAAAGTGAAGTTTGCTCTAAAAAATATTGTTTGGGCTTATTATGAATATTGGAAAAAAGTGGGGATTATTTGTGGGTTTAAAAGTAGACACTGTGCTCGAGATTAGTGTTTTAAAAGGCTCTAGGCGTACCGAGGCAATAAGGTCTCCTATAGCCTTAGCGCGAGGCCCTAGGTGCACACTTCACCAAAACGAAGCGCAAGTAGTAGAAGAAAAACAAAATTATAAAATAAGCAAACTTTTCACATAACAAATATATATAAAATTCCAAAAATCATATCCATTTCAGATAATTTTTAAATATAACATTCAGTCTTCTAAAAATTAGAAATATAATATTCAACAAAAGGTATGAAGTATAACATTCAATCTTTTATCACTTTCTGCTCTCTTTTGACCATGTTTAGTCATTTTATATTGAAGTTTTGATTCCCTATGGGTATGCGCACAAAAAAAGCACTTAATCAATAGTTGGAGTAAAAAAATAGGTAAAGCCCATGAAGTCCACACCTCGCGCCTCCAAAAAAAGCCCTCGCCTCAGCGCCTAAGCTTCGCCTTGCGTATTGCGCCTCGCCCCGACTTGTTCAAAGTGCAAGGCTACGCCTCATTGCACCTCGGGCTCCGGCGCACGCCTTTTAAAACACTGCTCAAGATTCTTGTGTTTTTCTTATTTGAGAAAATTCATCAAAACCTAGATCTATGTTGCAGCCATGGCTTCCTCCCGAGTCAGAAGTGCTCCAATTCTGACTACAGAAGATGTGACCGGTGAATGTAATGCTCTCTCTATATCCATCCATCTATCTGTCTGTCTCTCCTATGTGAGTAGCCGCATCTAAACCCTGTCCTGTGGGGAAGGGGTAAGCCAATGTGTCCATCATAACATAATTGTGCTCTAGGAAGCCAATGTGTCCTTGTAACATAATCGTGTTACATAACTGGTTTGCTTGATATTTGATAAGAAATAATCGTTGGCTTTGTGGTATTTGCGGTAAAATGGGTTATTGCTATTTTTCATTCATTTGATTGATTTAATTAGCAGACGTCATGTTGTATCTTTCAAGTAATTCCCATTATTAGCTTTATTTCTTTTCCTCTTCCTCTAAATCGCATACTGATTTGGGCTAATCTTTGCAGAAGAAAGGACATTGGGTGTTGCTTCCAATAGTCGCAACAAGCGTAGGCGAGTTTCTACAAACCAAGCAATCATAAATTGTGATCTGTGCATAAATTTGGAGGGGGGTAACAATATGGTAATAATTGAATTTCTTTATGCCACACATGATATATATTTTGACCTGAAATTCTGTGTCCTAGATTGGTTTATCAATTTGTTGAAAATGAAATTGTGCTAATTGTTTTTTCCTTTTTTGCTGGGTTCTGTGACAACTGACTGAGTATGCTCTATTTACTGATGTTTATTAGGCAAAGAATTAGGATAAGATTTCTCTCTCTAAACCAAACAATCACACATTACCATTAAATAAATTTGGCAGTTAATACCAACTGTATGGTAAGTGATAACATTTGAGATTTTGTTATGTGCACATAATGTGCAATTGTGCATCTTAAAGTTACGTTCTAGTCTTCTAGATTGGTTTACCATTTTGTTGAAATTTTTTTGTTTATTTTCTTATTTTTGTTGTTACGTGTCTTTTTGACTGATTTTTATTGATTTATATATAGTGGTAATTTTTCATTGAGGCATACCACTTTTGACACATTAAGGCATGTCAAATGGTAGTTCCCATATAGCTAGCATATTTATGGCTATGGGGTGTGTTTGGTGCACCTATTGCCTAGCAGGGAATGCGTCTCATGTTTTTTGGGAGGGGGGATGAATGAAGGGAGAGTATAAGAGGAGGAGAATGAAAAGTGAGAGGATGCAGAGGGTTTAAATCCTTTTGTTAGAAAGGAAAGGTAAAGGGAAAGGCAAAGAGGAGGGGAGAGTTTCCCTCTGGGCCTGTAATTTTTTTTGCATAAAAGTGGATAGTAAAGAGGAAAAAAATAGATCCTCTACACATTTGCCTTCTAATACAAGCATACAACAGCTCTGCATTATTTTCGTAAGGGTAAATAGCATGGTAAAGACTAAAAGGGTGCAGAGGGGAAGATCGTGTTTGAATCAAGGATTTGAAGAGTGAATTGTAAATGGAAAGGAAAAAGAATGAGAAAACTTAACAAAATGTAACTTATATTTCAATCACTTTTCCTTTCCTATTTCCTTTCCCTCCACAAATCCCTCCTAAAATCCTTGATCCAAACACACTCCCTTAGGGGTAGCCTTTTTATGCCTTTGACCTTCAGTCCTCTCAACTTTTTGTTGGTTTTACTAGATGGAACATTTCATATTGTAGCTTCACAGGAGGTTTTCTCTTGTATTTTGGACTTCTTGCAAGAAAAGACTTTTCCCATTCTATTGGGCAAGCTTCTCCATCTGTCCAACCTTTCCTTTGTAAGTTTCATCCCTTTTATTGCATGGGCCATTAAGATTGGGAATATATTTTAGTTCACTACAGTTCTCTCATTTATTTTTTTGACCCTGCTTTTTTGTTGGTGGACTTCATTACAAGCTAGAAAGCACGGATACGGACACGGATACGGATACGGCGATACAACAAAACCTAAAAAAGTAGAACACGGGTACGGCTAGGATACGTTTGTAAAAAATAAAAAATAAAAAAATTATTAGCAATGAGTTATACATAAGCTCAAGAATGTTGAGAAACCACAGTAACTTTATAATGCAAAATACTAATCTTTAAGAATTAGATATTAATTTAATCCAGTAGCTAGTTTAGTTTTTAAATTTTCAATAGGTCTTGCAAATATTTCATTTCAATATCAAGTCTAATATGTGATATTATAATATCAAAACAATCCACAACTTGACCCTATGCTTTTTCCTTTTGCACTAGTCAAAAATATTCTATGCAAGCTTATTTGCTTATTTATTTATTGATATTTAATTTTGCTATTGTTATATTATCTTATTAATTCTTATTTCTATGTAATTATAGGGGACATGCATGATACAATGAAGATATGTCAATTTGATGAATTCTATTATTTTAGCTTACTATGTTATTTTTATAAAAAAACTAAGCAAAGTGTTGTAAAAATATTCTATTTATCCTTACAATTACATTATATTATGATGTTGTGCAAGAAATGATACAATTCTAATTTCGTAAAAGGAGTAATACGTGACTTGGAGCATTTGATACTTCAAAATTAATTAAGAAGTATCCGATACTTTTAATAAGTGTCTGATACATATTTATAAGTATCCAAGGAGTATCAGTATTCGATACGGATATGTCTCCCTATTTGAAGTATCCGTGCTTCATAGATTACAAGTGAAGTATCCCCAGTTGACAAATACATTTGAGCTCTAACTAGGGTATAGAAGAAGAAATTTTTGAATAGTCGAAACACTTCTTTGTCTCCAAGATGCACAGACAGGACCTGTTGGAGTTCTAAATAAATGGCTGACACCCAATGTGGATACTCAGTCAATATCATGGGACTCAAAAAACAATATCAGCCCTACTCTACCAGGCTTGCTTGCTCTGGTACTCATGTTGCACCAGACCAATTTAGACTTGACGCCTCATGATGCATGGATAAAAGACCTTCGGTTGATGCTTCACCTTTGGTGTATAACTTGCGCCTTTGTTTTCAGCCTATCTACATCTGAATTGAGGAGTTTTCTCAGTGCTGCATACGGCATGGATTTCTTAAAAGTAATTTTGGACATGTTATACTTTGAATGATGTTGTGTAAAAGTTATTTATTTATTTCATTGTTTTTGCCCCCCTTTGATTGATGAAGCAATTCACTAAGGCTATATTTAGATCATGAATTTAGTAGAGATTTGGAAAGGGATTCCCCTACCCAAATCCATGATTAAAGGATAGCCTAAAAGCTATTTTCTGGGTGCAACCCATGTGCATTGACAGTAGTGGTTTTTTAGTTTGTCATTGAGATTTTCTTTATATGCCAATGGCAGAGAAAGAATGCTAAGAGCGTGGAACCATCCCCGCCACCGCTGCCACTACCACCAAAGGAGCCCACCTTCAGCTGTCCAGTATGCATAGGCCCATTAGTTGAGGAGATGTCAACTAAGTGTGGTCATATTTTCTGTAAGTCATGCATTAAGACTGCAATAGCTGCTCAGGGTAAATGCCCCACCTGTCGGAGAAAAATCACCTTCAAAGATACCATTAGGATCTACCTTCCTGCAACCAATTGAATGAACTAGGTGCGTACTTGATATTTATTTATTTGTTTGTGTTGATATTTTGTTTCCATAATTCATTTAAATAATGATTTGTGTGTTCAAGTGGGGAGTATGAAAATCTCATTTTGAAAGGTATTTTGATGTGATGAGATAGAATTTTTCAACAGATTAATGTGTAGAACTTCATATGAAGTTTGTCGAACATAACATGAAAAATGTTTAATAGTGGGGAATATAAGCCATGATATGACTTCAAAAGTACCAATCAAAATTAACTCTTATATTTAAAAAATATTGGCCAATTTATGGAGCCTTGTGAAATTTATCTTCGATGTTTCCTTGAAACAGATTCAACAGGATATCATGATACTTTTGTTGAAAATTTTATTTGTATAAGCAATATATAGAACCCGAGGATCGTTTTTGTCAGCTTTAGCCAGGATTGAGAAGTGCATTATTGGCTTAGCACTACATGTTTTTCTTGTTCCAGCAGATTTGAGACATTTTAATATGTTTTTGCTATGTGGAAGTGGAACTGTATTTTGTGTTTTGCTACTTGTAAGCTCAAGTTCTTGTTTTTGGTGTCAAGCAGGAACGTTGATAGAGGCTGGCTTTGCGCAACATTGCTCGGGAATTGAAACAATGGTTTAGGATAGTCTTCTAAGGCATGTGTTTTATCTTTGGGATTGCAAAGTGAGATTTTGAGAGGTTCCAAACTTAAGTTTTTGAGTTCCTATTGGCGTTGTGTTTTGGTTTCAAAACAAATCTATTGGTCAGTGGGGGATTTAGTTGGCTTAAACATCTAGTTATTTTAGTTTGTTGTTATGTCCAAATACCTATACACCTAAAGCACATATTATGGTGTTTCTTTAGCTTTAACGAAAAATGTTTTTGTAAGATGTTTTAAGCTTAGATTTTTGGAGTTTGTGTGGTTTAATTTTTAAATATTTTTTTCAGCACGTCTACATATTTTTTTGGTCTTTTAGTGAGATTTTTTCCCGAATTCTGTACATATATTGTACTTGTACCTTTTATGTGCATTTAAAAAGGGAAAAATAAAATTAAAAAATAATAAAAATTACTAAAGATTAAAAAAAAAGGAAAACAGAAAATTGAAAAACACTTTTTGAAGGCCGAATTGATCTTTTATGAGATGGGAATGGAATAGAAGCTTTTTGTGGACTCTCAATCAATGTTTTAAAAATTGGACCGGTGAGTGAATCGAAAAAAGAATTGGGAGGATGAATTATTGGTTTAATCGTTGGGTTGAATCGGAATTGAATTGTGATGTCATAAATATATTAAAATTATATTTAAATAAAAATACAAGTAATAAAATTATAAATTAAATAATTAAATAATTTTAAATATTTTTTGTAATACTTTTTTTTACTAAAAAATATATTTTAAAACATTATTAATTTTAATTTTAGAAGAAGAAATCAAATATTTAATATTTTCTTTATATGATTTTAATTCAAATAATTTGGTTGAATGAAGAGTAAAAATTTTGGAGAGATTAAAATTTTATGTTTCTTTCTAATAAATTTGATTGAATTCTATATGGATTTTTTGAGTTTTTTTTTAAGAATTTTTTTTTTTAATAAATAGGTAGAGATTTTCATAATAATTTTAAGCTCTCAATGGGATTCCTCACAAGAGGAGATCCATGAAAGAAGGTTTCCAATTAAAATTTTCTTATATATATATAATAAGAAAGAAAGAAAGAAAAGAAATAAAGAATTAAAAAAAAACAAAAATTTGTTTTTATTGACCCAATGATCTATCACCGAGTCGACCGGTTTGGCGGTTCAACTGTCGATTTTCCCGGTTCTCTCAAAATAAGCCGATTTTTTACTTTGAACGGTTTAGTGGATGACCAGTCGACGGTTCAACCAGTCAAATCGGTCAGTCTGGTCTAATTTTTAAAACCTTGCTCTCAGTTGCTCATCCTTGAATGATTTTTTTTTATGTTGAAATTTTTCCTGTTTTGATCCTATTTACTTGTACAAGAACCTAAAATAATATTTAGACGGAAAAAAAAAAGTGCAAAGACAAAAATAATTTAAAAAGTTGATTTTTTTTTATTTTTTGTATATTTAGTAATTTTTATTTTTTTTATTTTTCCATTTTAGATCCTTCTAGAATTAGATTATGTGAAAAAGTAAAAAAATTAAAAAGAAAAGAAAAGAAATGTGAGCTTATTAATCTCATTTCAAACTCCAGATTGGCCAAGTCATCCTAATCAGTTCATAACTGGTTATATGAATCCTAAATTTCTTCATTTTATATTTTTTTATCTTTATTTTTTTTATTCTATGTTCATGAATTTAGTGAGAGAAAGAACTATTTGCTTTTATATATGGTTTATTCCTTTATTTTCCTTTAAATATCTGACTTTTTTCCAAAAAAAATTAAAACTTATTTAAGCTTGAGAGAAAATGTGAAAAAAAATTATGTTCTCATTTTTTATGTTTTCTTCATTGATGTGAAAAAATGGATCAAAATTGAAAAGCATTAAACACAGCCTGCATTCTACATGGACTACTCGATTATTGGGAGCAGCAAACTACCCAAAGCCGAGAAATTATTTGGTAGTCTCAGGGCAAAGTTACATAGTGGTTCATGTGTGTTATGGAAATGAGATCATGATTTTGTATTGAGTTATGGGAGAATAATAACGGATATAATGATTGGTGAGAGACATTATCACGTGACGTCCTTAGATCACTAAATAATTTTTGAAAAAATGATACATTAGTACAACCTTTTCAAATTAATTATAGTTTGATGAAAAAGTTTATCATTTTAATTATTAAAATTTGTAAATTTTGTCAATGTTTTGAATTTTTTTTATAGGAAAAATCACATGTCAGTGGACTGATCGAAAATAAATTACAAAATAATAAAAAAGTTTATAAGTTTTACTTTTTAATGTTTGTAAAATTTATTATTAATTTGAAAATAGTTTTTCAAACATCCACTTAAATGAAATATTTCTTCTTCTTTTTTTTTAAAGAACAATACTATATCTATTTAAAATCTTACTAATAATCTTACTAAAAATACCTGAGTTCAAAAAAAAAAAAATCTTACTAAAAATATCTATATCCAAATATCATTAAAGGTTTAAATATTATTATTTTTTTGATAACCAGTCACATTTAACTATTTGTATTTTTATTAAAATTATTAATATGTGTAAAATTAATTTATTTTATTTTATTTTAAACTTCCTCCTGATCGTTATTTTCTCAAAAACTAAGGTTGGCAGGTATAATGCCTACGTCGTGCCATGATGTCATCATAATTAGAGGGAGTGACGAGAAAATGTGGGGAAATTATAGGCTATTTCCGGAGTATTACATGTTCGTACTCCTAATCAATCATAATTTATTTTGTCCCCTTATATTCCTCAATCACCTAACACAATATCTCACATACTCACATTTTTCATCAATCGCAATACTATACAATACCACATATCTATATTTCAGAATTACTGAATAATTATCCGAAAATGTGAATGCAAGTTTCACATGAAAACTATTTAAATATTTATTAGAGAAAATTAGTCTAAAGTCCCTCTCCCATTTTTAGTAATGGGAGAGATCCACAATATTATTTTGTGATGGTTAAGTTCTCCCACCCATTCTATATATCTCACCTATTCTCATTCTCTCTCTCATCTCTGTCGATGCTTCTCTCTCCTCTTCTCCTCTCTCTCTCTCATCTCTGCATTCTCATCTTCGCCTCTGCTTCTCTCTCCTCTTCTTCTCTCTAGCTCATACTGCCACTGCTTCTTTCGTTGTCGCTACCTCTCCACTGCCGCCTTTGACGAACCTCTTGCTTGAAAGATCGTATCGATAAACCTTTTGTTTGAGCTCAGCAACTTAGAGCTCATCATGTTCATCCATGAACCAAAGTTTTCTCTCTCTCTCTGTAGTCTCTCTCTACCGATTTGTCTTGCCGACAACCAACTCTCATTTATGATGCGCTCGACGGGCGTGGAAGGTCAGTGTTCGATCATGAGGCGAGAATGGACGAAGCACAACGTATGAAAGAAGAAGTTGTCTATTCGCATTAGATCCATAGGAGGTAGGTTGTCTGTGTACTCCGTTTTTCATCAACCAAACAATGTTGTGGTCGGAGAGAAATTTTTGCGAAATTCAGAGAAAATCTCTAGACTAGAATTCAAAGAAATTCTCTAAGAAAAAATTCTCTGAGAATTCTAGAAAAATTTCTCTAGAGAGAATTTCTCTGGAAAGTAAACTACTCAATATTGGATTGGTTGTTGTATAAAAGATCTCCCAAAATTTCTCTAGGAAGTGAACCACTCAATATTGGATTGGTTGTTGTACGAAAGATCTTCCAAAATTTCTCTGGAGAAGTCCAAAGAAATTCCCAGAATTTCTCTGGAAAGTCTGGAAAGAATTTCTCTGGATCAACATTGAGGGATTTTAGACATTATGAAAATATTAGATATCATTTATTCTATAAAATCTCAATATCAGGGACCCTAAAAAAATTCTCAATTTATTAAATGTCAACTCTGTCTAAATATTTATTTATTATACTTGTACCACCACACCACCATTCTTGTATTCATTTATTTGGAGAAACATATGTGAACACTGGAAGCCAATCCAACAACCATCTCCAATTATTGCCTTACTTACACCAAGGAGTAATCTTATCTAACATATAAAATAAATAAATACAAATGAATTAAACAGTTTGAATTCAGTGAATAATAAAATTTAGTGAAAAAAATTCATTTATGTATTATTTTTTCCTACATCAAGAAGTAGAGGTTTACAGCACTTGGGTAGGTACGAGATCTTCTGTTTAAAAAAATTCATATTTCTCATTTAATCATTTTTGGTCACATGATTTTACTTCAAAATTCTAATGTTATGAAATTCTTACCATATCGTGTAGTGGCAAATAATTCTAGGAATTTTTTTAGGTAATTTTTCTTTTTGTTAATTATAGAAGATAAATTACAAATATTATGAGAAATGATATCAAATTATGTATTCAGTTATGAAAGAAGGTCCAACACACAGCCATAAACACAACACAAACTTACAAAACGCAAAAAATAACTAAAACAAAATACAATGGACAAATTCGAACTTCTAATCTAGGGATGATTTGGAAAGTTGATAAAAAGTTGATTTTTTTTGTTTTTTTTACTTTCTTATCTTTTTGAGTGTAAAAAATATGAGAAGTGATTTACCTCAAAATAGATAAGAAGCTAAAAGTTAACTTTTAACTAGCTTCTCAAATCATACCCTAGTCTCCTAATAAGATACATGGAGTGAGGTATTCAAAATTTTAATCAAGTGGGTTCGAAATCAAATCACCACTACAAAAATTAAGAGAAGATCACATTTAAAAATCGTAATCTACAGAGGTACGATTCATGATGTTCAAAATAAATTTCAAAGTAACAAAGTGGCATCAAGGTGTGCCCAATTTTTATTTTTATTTTTTTTCGGAGAGGTGATAAATGGTTCGTTCACAAAAAATTATAAAAGTAAAATGTTATCCAAAATATATCTTATTATTAGTGTAATTTAATAATTTACTTATTTATTCCAGTTATTCTAGTGAATACTCCGAAACTGCACAAGGGAGAGATTTTGGTTAGAGAAGATCCCTAACACAATGGTTTGTGAATTTGATTAGTTAATTAATTAATTAATTAATTACCAACACAACTGAAGCACAACAACTCACATGGATGATTGATTATCATATTTATTTTTATTTGTTAATCACAATGCATATTCACATATGCCTAATCAACAACCCTTTTAAGTCTTTGTTAATTATTTTCCCATTAATCACTCCCTTAAAAGTTTTGGTTATAAAAGCAATGCAAGAAATGAGCTAGTTACTGCAACTCAGTTTCAAGAAACGTAAGAGGTGGTGGTGGAGATGAAAGCAGAGGTGGTGAAGATATGGGAGGTGGTGGAGGAAGTCTGTTTGCAATGGCGGCGGCGGCAGCCTCGGCATCAGACTATTACTGCTGCCAATGGTAATGGTAATAGTACTGACGAGCATGATAAAGAAGAGGGCAATGGAAGTGTACCGGAGAACATGGAAGAGATTGGAGGTATGGCTACTATATGTGCTGTTTCATGCAGTTTGTGGAGCTGTCTATAATTTATTTTTTTCTGTGTTAGTATTTGGTTTAGTTTATATGAGGTAGAAGTAAGATTATATGTAACATTTTTTATAAGGTATATAAGTGGGGAAAAAAAAAACCAAAAAAAACTGATTATTGATAAGCAGATAAAGAATTGTTTTGAATTTTCACTTTGATTATCAACTTTTTAAGGAAAAAAAAACATCAAACATAACCTATATATTCACCAGTTCTTTTCACCATTTTACATCATCAGATTATGTAGAAAGAATTTGTTTTTATTGCTTAGTAATTATTTTCAAATAAGGGAGCTAATCATGAGTATAATTTTATAAAATGGTGACATATAATAGGTCTCTTTATCTTTCCATGCATGTGTACGGATAATCTAGTTTGTTACACTTAATTTATTGGATAAATTACAAATACTCTCTCTAAAATTTATTTAAAATATTAATTGCTCTTATAATTTTAAAAATTACATCATGCCCCTTAAAATTTATAACCATACAACAAATAACCTCTTTATTAATCAACCATTAAGTTCATTAACAATTTTTAAAGATGTCAACAATATATTTCAATTAATACTTCTAGTTATTCCATTGTTGTATCGAAAGACAACTAATTTCATTTTTTTTGTCAATTCTATTAAATGACAAATTATAACAATAGAGATTTGTAATTTTCAAAACTATATGGGAGTAATATATATTTTAAGCAAATTTCAAGAGGTACCCAAAAAAAATGTCTATTTGTATGTTTTAATGTTTGTTTCACTTTTTATGCCAATAGAAAATTATGCTATGATTCAATTTTTGTTTTTGTTTTTTATGGGTTGTAAATTTTATGTGTTTGTCCCCTAAATTAAAATCCTGGACATGTGCTTCATGGTTGCAGCAGGTACTGAACCCACTGAAATAAGATCTTCTGAAACTTATTATACTACAGTGGGTTCCTCTCTTTCCAAGGCTAATGGGAGTACCAGAGAAGAAGAAGAATTGGATGTAAAACTAAAAAAAATAGAGATCCAAAAGATCCTGACAAGTGTCATTACACATCAAGATGAGGAAACTGTGAAGAATGAAATTTCATGTGAAGAAGAATACATGCTTTTCAAACTGTTAAGTGAAGGAACAAAAGAACTTGTCAACATTAACGGACTCGATCATAAAGAAAGCGATGAAGAAATAGAATTTGAATTTGAGAGGGTTGTAGAGAAGTTAGATCACCACAGGGTGCACTGTCCTAAATGTAATTCTTGCATTACCAAAGTTGCTCTTCGTAAAAAGGTAAGGACTAGTACTGTTCCTCCTAAGCCATTTGATCTGCTTAAATGCTTCTCCTGCTTCAGCATTTTCATTCCCAAGGGTACAACTTCTCCCCTGCCTTCCTACTTGGTTTTGGTTGTGTTTTTGTTTTATTCAGTTTTTATTTTTCTTGTTTTCGGAGAGAAAATAATGAAACGAAGTGATAGACATTTTGATTTCTAACGAAAGAATATGAATGAAATTTCCCACTTGAATACTTGAATTAAGTAGGGAAATGGTGTTAATTTATTCAGGGATTTTTCAAAGACAAAATGGGGTCGCAAACGAACAAAGTTTACACGAGACGCCATTTGTACTAGATGAAAATCTTTCCTCTAGTTTCACAGATGATCGCAAGGGGAAAATGGTGAAGATTGATCAGCAGCAAGGTAATATGTCATCTGCAACTTCACTTTATTATCTCTGACTTGGAAAGTGGAAATCCTCTTTCCTCAACTTAATTTTTTTATCTAATGGCAATCCTCCAAAGAAAATTGAATTCTTTTGGTTGGTTTTGCCAAACTAGAAATTTTCTGATCTCTGACTAGGAAAGTGGAAAAACATTTTCCTTTCCACTTGTGTTAATTCAAACAGAAGAAGCCCAAGGAATTTTACATAACTAAGAACTACACAAATATTCTAACTATTACATATTGTTCAAACTTGAAATTTTATCCTTTCACACACTAATTTTCTTCATTCCTTGACTAATCTGTGGTGCTAGCGTTCATTCTGGACTACAATGTTGATTAACGTTAAAAATTTGTTAAGCAGGGAGGTTTTTTGATATATTCCGGGCTTCTACGAGCAAACAAAATCCTCAGCCAACATCTGCCATAGCCGGAAATTATTCCAGTTGTGTCACATATGAGACAGCGAGCGTGGTGATTGGTCAAGAAGGTAACATATGTTAGACTAATTTCATCTATAATAGATTTAAACATGCTTCAGTTCATGGCATGACTAATCTAATATGAGCCATACATACCGGTGTACTTGAAGAGTCAGTCATAGCTGCTGACTGAGATGATGAAGCTTTGAGTTGTCTACTGCAATCTGAAAAGAGAATTTGAATTTTCGTATAGAACACAGAGAGAGAGAGGTGAACTACCCTCTGTTCCCCTTTTGTTATCATCAGTACTAATATGACTTAGTAGGCTAGCCATAGTTATTATATATATGGGATGAGAGTAGGGGGCTTCTATTGTTTATCTAAAAATCACTAATCCCATTATGGGTCCAAAACTAAAAGAAAGTTAAGATCTCATATTTAGCATGAACTCACTTACTTATCTGGTCCAAAGCAAGGCCCAATGTATGCTCCAAAAATATTTGCCGTTGAGCATAGTCTAATCTAGTTTGACTTAAAATACTACATATAAATGACTATACAACAATGATACATCACTCTAAAACTAGAGCTCTAATAGAGCTCTAGTGAGATGGAAAATAAAAAAAAAACAAAACACAAGACCAAAACATCACATCAGATGGACCCCACATACACATTAGAGCTATTAGAGCTCATAAATTAGAGCTCCAAAACATTTTCCATGACCATACCAATCCACTATAAAATATGGATATAAATACACCAAAATATCATCTGCGGCCCTTTACTTATATTCAACTCTTTCAGAACTTTTAACTAGCAATAATCAGTACAATCAATTAGTTTCCAGCATCTACTTCCACTATTTGTTGCAACTAGTTAATTACTCTTTATCTCTCGCATTCAAAATTTGTAGACGCGTAAATGTTACTTCAGACAATGGATAAATGTCCTTGTATAGTTGTGCTTTCCTTCTTCCAATATGCTCTTTTGGGTTAACAGGAGTCTCTGGTTTATCATTTCATACTATTTTAGGCTAGCTGGGTGAGTGCTACGTGCATCAGAAGGGGGGTGTCATTGTTAAGATAAGCAGGGTATTTAAAATACTAGGAAACTATGAAAAGTTTCGTGAAGGAAAAATGATTTGAAATCATACCTTTAGGTGTATACAGTTGTTAGAGACTACAAAAATGATTTGGCCTATTAGCTTGTTATGGTTATGCAGAAACTAAAACACCATCACAAGAATCTGTGTCACCTGGTAAAGCAGTGTGTGAAACTGCTCCTTCAACCAACAGAGTTGTACCACCTCGAGGTCTTGGAGATCTTGCAATCAACATAGAAGAGGGATCAGGTGATGCAATTAAAACCTAAATTACGAGTCTAGTGCTCTTAAGGAAGAAAATTTCTGATAATTGTTTCTAACAACTACTTTCCTAACAAAGGGAGGTTGGCTCTCTCTCTCTCTCTCTCTCTGTGTTCGTGCATATAATATATGACGTATACATACACATGTTTTCCACATTTCACATCAATTTATGGCGATACGAATTAGCTCCTCATTAGGCAGGCATAAACATTAAAAATTGTTTTGTTGTAGATGCTAAACTGTTGATGTTATGGAATCATTGGTTTTAGGCAGTTGTGTTTTTCATGCATGCTGAATAGAACACTAAAACTTGTGCAGATGATAAACATTCCACAAAATCAGAGGGTCATCAAACTGGAGACAGAGAGATTACTGATGATGAAAAGTCAAAAGGTATATATATGTTTTAATTCTACACTAATTTCCCACTAGCAACCTCCATCTGTGCTATTCTGTTTCAGTTTTATTTTATATCTACTTTTGCATTTCATGCATGCCACTTTTGCATTTCATTAGTTTAAACTAAGAAATGGATTAGCCATTCATTACACACTAACATGAGACGGTCTTAGGCTGCAACATGTCCCAAATTCATTGGGTTGGAAATTTTAAGGCCTAGTTCTTTGACTTGGAGATCATATGCCAAGCTTGCTTAACCTGACTACAGCTTACTGGAGATTTTCTTCTATATTTTTTTTGGAAGATAAAATCACAACTAAGCACTAGCAGAAGATGGGGCTTATTGGTCTTCTTCCCAAGTTTCTTGTATATGAAAAAAGTTGAGTCTTGACTTTCAACTTTTAGACTGTAGATAATGGTTAAAGGCCTGGACTATATACATATATATATATATGTGTATTTATTAATGTTTTTCATGATTAGCATAATGATACAAAAAATTACTAGTTGATTGTTATTAAATCTAATGCATTTTTAACATTCACGCAGAGCACGTTGGTAAATAATTTTGACATAGTTGTCCAATACATGCAGGGAGCAGGGAGCAACAACCTGTAATAACTTTAGATGAAGAAGGTTCTAAAACATTGGAAATCCTAAAGAGCGTTGTTTACGGTGGGTTAATGGAATCAATGACAAGCCTAAGTGTTGTGTCATCTGCAGCTGCTGCAGATGCCACCACAAGTAAGTTTTTCACACATTTTCCTTTTTGGTTGGTTATGCAAAAGTAGGAAATAGGAATGAGTTTTTATAAATTTGTTTTTGCTAGGTATGGAAGTTTCTTATGGCATAATATATTTCCATTTTAATTGTATGGTAACCAAACTGACACTAAAATGTTTAAATGGTTATCAGTTTATAGACTGCACTAAATATAACATGTACACATATTTTAGGATCTACTAGCATGACATTTATTAATTAATTGTTTTACCATCCATGACAGTCTAATTTTGGATGCATGAATAAATATTAGCATATCACTTCTAGGATAGTTGCAAAAGTTTCTCATGCAGATTATAGTGATTTTATAACCATTTTTCTGTTCTTTGACTTAAGATTGGAGGATTAATAGATTTGATATAATTGAGGTTAAAGCTGTTTATAGAAGTGTTGACATTTGATTTCGAGGTAATAGTTTACATTACTCACAATCTTGTCTTGTGTTGCCACAGTGAAGATTGTAGCTATGGGAGTGGCAAATCTGATTGGTGGACTTTTCATTTTTGGTCCTAATGTGAGTAATCTCTTGCCTATTTAATATTTCTTATCTATTAGCATAATTTTCAATATCATTGCAACAGTTAATGTTAGCTTCTACTTGCAATGTAGTTTCCAGTTCCACTACAAGATTAAGCATCAAAATTAAGTTACGAGTAATGGTTGGAAATGTATCTTTCTCAAACAGAGAAAAATAACGAAATATGTTGAGAAACCTTGCCCAAAATCTGTTTAACCATTCTATTTTGTTAGGGACCATATTTTTGTTTAATTCATTGGCCGGCTAGCCTGTTCCGATATTACCTTGACATTTTATGACAAATAAAGTACTAATTAACTCTACAAATATTATTTTTGTCAGTTGTTTATCATTCCATCTAATCATCCTTGTTTAAGCTCTATCTAATGTATTCTAAAGTGTAGTTAAAAAATGTAATTAAAATACCTTAACTCTCTATATCATCTCTAGTTTCTTCTGCCAATTATCCATTCTATCAACTTAGAAGACATTCAAGTGTAATAAAATCTATCTTTTTCTCCTTTTTATTTTTATTTTTGTTCCTTCATAGTATGGATGAAATTTTTTCCTCTTGTTTGGGTGTAATAAGCTACATCAATTGACAGGACAATTTATTCAAAATATTAAACTTGATCTTCTTGTTGTCTCGTAATAACAAACTATGTAGGGTGAGCATGGTCCAGATTGGATCGGATTGGAATAAAATTAGGACCAATCCGTTATCTACGGTTCTTGAAAAATTGGAACCAATCCAATCCGTTTAAATCATGGAACCAATCCGAACCATTCCATTTAAACACGGATTGGATCGGTTTAGGACCACGGATTCACATAATTAAATAACAAAAAATATATATATATAATACTTTAATTTCATAAAAATATAAACATAGCGCTATATTAGTTCCACAATAGCAACATATCTTTCTATAATAGCAACATACTGTTCTAGAATTTAAAGTACCATAAAAAAACTGGTTTTACCATAAGTATTTAGACCATTACAAATTAAAACTAAAAACTAACAAACAAAAATAATAAAAGAAGATATTATGCGGGTTTAAGTTTGAGTTTAGGTTTTATATGGAATAAGAGAAAATACTATGAGGGAGGAAATATAATAAAAGATTATTTGTATACGGTCCGGATCGGTTCCAATCCGGAACCGTGGGGTTAAATCCGGAACCAATCCGTGGACTACGAATTTTTAATTCTTCAATCCGAAACCGAACCACGGATTCAAAAAACCAATCCAAATCTATCGGATTGGACTGGATTGGATCGGATTACGGATTTCATGGATTCCTTACTCAGCCCTAAAACTATGGAGCTGCATATAGGACATTATTCTTCAACAAAGTCCTTTGTTGTTGATCAAAAATCTATATACATATATATATATATATAGGACATTATTCTTCAAATCATTCATTCTTCATGTTATGTGAGGCAAAATCTTTTCCTAATTTTTCATTTTCAGGTTAATTCTCTTTCTTGCGTCTTGAACTAACATGTAATCTTGCAGCTTAGGGAACTAAAAAATGAAGAGTCTAGGTACAAAGAATTACTGGGCCAGACGGACAATTTCTTACTTCATGCAACTGTTGCTGTGCTAGCGTTCCTCATTTTCGGCTTAATCCCTCCAGTAACTTATGGCTTCTCATTTCGCCAAATTGATGACAAGGACCTAAAGCTTGTGCTAGTCGCAGCAGCTTCTCTTCCGTGCATTGTTATACTTGCAATTGGGAAGGCTTACATCCAGAAGAAACCCAACTTTTACGCATATATCAAAACTATACTGTACTATATTGGTATGGCAGTTATGGCCTCAGGCATTTCTTATGCTGCAGGTGAATTAATCAAGAGGCTAGTGGAGAAGCTTGGTTGGTTTGATTCAAGTGTAGCTGTCACTCTGTCCCTTCCTCAGGTGCAATCAGTAAATCCAGCTTGGGGATCCTACTGATGTCATGAGATCCGAAATCAATGTTTGTTCACAATTAATTGTTTGGAACATTTGCCATCATAAGCTGTTTCTTTCTTGATTTATAGCTTTCTTCGCTTGATTCTTTGAGGTGTCTGAATAATGAGCTAGTCCAGAGCACCTGTTGATATCATGGAATTGAAATATCAATCATTGTGTTTCATTGAAAAAATGAATGTATTTCTTCAAGTTAACTGTTGCAATTGAATGCTAAGCCTACTATTGTGTTGATTTCCTGGCTCTTTTTGAGTGTATATCACTGTCTACAATCCCTTTTCATTTCGAGCTTTTATCTATTCCTCCCAGGTATTCTGAGATAAAGAAGATTCTATGCTGACAGAGCTTAGCAAACATGGCCCTGTTTGGTAGAGCTGTGGGAAAGTGCTTATAGCTTATGCCTAAACAGCTTACAGTTTATAACTATGACCATAAGCTGATTTCTAGCTTATTCTTAAAGTATCTCATTCCCCACTCAAAGAATAAGCTGATTTCTGACTTCCAAAAAGCTATAAGCTATAATCTATAAGCTAAACCAAACACATCAAAATAGCTTAAATTAAGCTGAAAGCTGAAATAAGCTGTAATTAAGCTCTGCCAAACAGGCACATAATGTGAATTTTCCCCACCATCTTAACACAATCAAAAAGCAAAAAAAGTCATTTGAATGGAAACTTTACCTCAATTGTAGATGCTTTTTTCCCTCCAAAATTTTGGATCCATTGTGGATTTGTTTCTAATAAGGAAAACATATTGCTGAAATCTAGCAATAGACATCTCAAGTTTCAGAACCACCAAAAAAAATATGAAAGAAAAACACGATCAGAACAGAATTGTTTACCTTTGAATTGTACTGCACATATAGTAACAGTAATTAAATGGGTTACAACATTTAACTATTGAAGAAAAAGACAAAAAAGAAGAAGCATTTAATCTGATTATAAACAACGTTCTTCACCATAGCTTCTCGGTTAGCCTTATCATGAACGAATTTATAGCAAGTGCATCCAAAACTATCCATGATGACTCAAATAGCTCGTGAAAGAAATCAGCTCCAGTCTCCTCGGCTGCATCTCTGAAAGCAATCCCAAATGCATTTCCTTTATCTGCCCCGAGTCGTGGCTTCCCACAAACTCCAACAATCAACACCTTGCTTCGATCTTGAGTATAGCAAACACATATCAAAGGCTTCATTTTTGCACCTTTCTCCCGCAAAGCATCCATCAGAAAATGCCCAAATTTGGTCAATGCCTGGGGATAACCCAACAACTTAGTGTCTATGGAATCTTCAAGCTTCACCCATCTGAATTTACTCCCACTTCTTATCGATCCCTTCTTGGTTATAGCTGAACTTCCTTGTCTTAGAATTGCCCTTTGTATCTTGATAGCATGTTGCATTCCGGTTTCCAACTTTTCAAACTTGCTCAAGGACAATGCATCATAAGCCACTCCAAACTGCTTGGATGCACATGAGCCATCAGATTCTACAAATGACTCTAGAAGTGCTGTTACTCCGTACACCACATCTGCTGCAGAAATTCTTGAACTATACCCATGTAGTAAGCAAAAACCTCTATAGTAGAAATCGGTTAGCCCATACTCAGGTAAAAACTCTTCAAACTCTTCCTTCATTTTGCGTTTGATCTCAACGTTCATATATTGAAACTTCTGTTTGCAATCCTCAAGTCGAAATCCCATTCGAGCAAGAAGAAGCATCAACTTCTTCATCCCATTGTCACTCCATGTCTTCAATTTAGTTGCAATGTAGGAGGAGCACAGCATTGAATCAAACAAGTTCCACTCTTGTAGCAACATTAGCTTTGGCTCGTCTTCGTAGGCAATTCTTGAAGAATCAGGAGCCAAAACCTTAGTTCCATCCTTGAGGGTCACCGTAGTAACAACATCCAGATTCCCAGAGCTATTAACATGCTGCTCAAGCTCCATCACCCCAGCTTGGTATCGTTCATTTGTTAACCTTTCATGAACAAACTGGTCTGTTAAAGCCACACAAGCCAACCACAACAATTCATTTGTGTTCTTCCTCAGGGAATGACATAGATCATACATCAAACACCCAGATGGCTTCCCATGAAAAGTACCATTAGAATAATACTCTTTCTTCAGCTTCCTGAAAAGCTTAACTGAGTCTTTTTCACTTTCATCTGAAACCCTTCTTCTCTTCTGAGACTCACCACCATCTTCCTCCTCACTTTCACTCTCATCCTCATCTTCATCACCATCAGAGTCATCTTCACCTTCATCATCACTGTTCAAATCACTTGCATTTGCCAAAGCTGAAACCGGAACTTTCAAATCGTATGCCAAATCAGCCTGGTCCTCATCATCCCGACTATAGAGCACAACGACACGATCATTCTGATCACTGAGATTGTGCAAGTGAATTGGCCGGTGACTATCAACAACAAAAACACGCGAAGAAGGACCCAAATTCAAGACCTTTCGCAAATCCCGGTGACACCCCCAATTTACCAAAAGAATTGTAACAGGTTCATCGGACGAAGAACACAAATTGGGTCCTGCGTACTTGTGAATTTCCTTAAAACTCGAAACTGGGTAACAAGCATATCTAACCGAATCGGATTCAAGAACATGACCAACAATCTTCAAAGCACAGAGAGAATCGACATCAGAAGTCGATGGGAATATGAGCAAAGGAGTGGAAGAAGCCGAAGCCAAAGCCGATTCACGCAATCGAGCGTAAAACGATTCAACGCTTTGCTCCCTCACCATAGTTACTCAGATTGGGTATTCAAAATTTTAAAAATTCCTAATCTTTTGAGTTCAAGAAAAAGAACCAAACTTTACTCAAAATTGACAGGACAGAACAGATCAGAACCTGAGAGAATAGATAGGTGTTTCAGATTAGGTCACGGGCTAGAGAAATCAAACGAGAACAACATACATATTTGTTTATTGTGTATATGTAATTTTTAACAACACAATTAGGGGTGGAAGTTAAGTGATAGAATTGAGATCGAGTTTGGAGTACCTGAAATTGGGATGATTCAGAAGAATGCTTTCAGCTCCGTTCTGGGTTCGCCATTTGCAGGGTAGAGAGAGAGAGAGAGAGAGAGAGATCTGAATTCTGTTTGGTTCGAAAGTTTTTGATTTGTTTTCATATGAAATTTGAATTTTTTGAACGACCGCGAAGCTTTGGCGGTAGATTTCGGGAGGTAGACTATGATGAAAATGCCCTCAGCTTAAGCTCTTTGTTCTGACCGTAGGATTAGATATATATTGATGAGAGACCTGATTCCTATGGTCGTGATCTACCTTGTTTGGGTCTCAATTTTATAAAGTGATCACAATCATAGCTACCATCGCCTTGTGCTAGATTATAAAAGTTTAATAAGTTCAACCTATCTCATGATTTTTTATTATTATTATTATTATTTTATTTTATTTTATTTTTAAAACAAAACTTATCTCGTAATTGTCAGTATGTTTGGTTTGAATTTTTTAAATTAAATTTTTTAAAAATTGAGTTTTTTAATTTTTGTATTTTTGTATTTTTGGTAAATATTTTAAAAATTTTAAGCAATTTTTTTTACTTTTTTATATGCATCTTATTTAAATGTATCTAAAAAGTAAAAAATTTGTGAAAAAATGTTTTAAAAAATTAATAAATACAAAAAATATATTGAATTCTCGTATTTTTTTTATATTTTTGGTATTTAGTGAATTTTTAAAAGGTTTTTTTAATAAATTTTTTACTTTTTAGGTATATTTATGTTAGGTATATCTAAAAGTAAAAAATTGCTTAAATATTAAAAAAATTCAATAAACAAATATATATATATGAAAAACAAAAAATTAGAATTTTCTGAAAAATATTTTTTAGAAAAATGGAACCAAGCAAAGTGTTGGAAGCAACCAAACAAAGTGAACCTTGAATTTCTTTTATTATTATTTTATTTTATTTTTAAAACAAAACTTTTCGTGTGATTGCGTTGCATTCCATGCTTATTTAAATAGTTGTCAAAAAATAAGAAGAAGAAAAAAAAATATTATGTATTTTTTTATTATTAATGGACACCCCACATATACTTACCAAATACCTAATAAATGATGGTTTGTTGAACACACAAAAAATAAATTATTAAAATATACTAAATTCTTTTAGAATAATGGCAAGTTCAGGTATCGATCCATATGAATAAATGTGAAATTATATTAATTCAATCGCTAAATTCCTAAATTAATTTTGATTAAAGAGATAAAATTGATTTTATAACTAAACAGCAATTAAATGAAATTAAAGAATTATATTGACAATTAAAATTAGGGTTTGAGATATTAATTTTCGGGAAAAATCCTAGGGAAAAGAATTCACCACTAACTATATGAATGAGACTTAACATCGGCCATCAATCGCAATTCGGTTTGAACTACTCAATATTTCACAACTATAAGTTTGAAATATTGATCAAGAGAGTTGTCGCATTTAATGTACAAGTACGAATCATTTCGAGTAGTACGAAGCGTTTGCTCTAAACTATGGTAGCAAAACGACTCGTCTCTCATAGCATGACTCGTCTCGTACTTTGAATACAAATACAAAGAAAACTAATGTATGGAAAGTATTAGACAATCACAGAGAATAAAATGCTTGAAGAGATGAAAGAAACAATTATTAAAAACTTATAAATCTTCCATACATCCATTCAAACCAATTCACAATTAAAGCTTATGAAAAATCCTATTACATAGTTAGGATTTCATCAAAACCCTAGAAAAGACGACTAGTCACTCATAGAGGAGTGGGAAGAAGAAGAACATGAGGAAGAAATCCCCATGGAAGTGTGTGTCAAGCTTTAGGAGAAGATCACCTTTTTAGAACCCTAGCCTCTTTTTTCTCTAAATCAATTTTCGAACCCTAGGTTTGGCTATTTTTTTTTTCTTTTATTCTCAGCAAAACAAATCAAAAATTTTGTACACGCGTCCCTAGGTGGGCCGCTCGAGCGATGGTGGGCCGCAGGTGTTGTGAAGCTTGGTCGCACGTGCGATGGTCTAGTTGGCTCGGATTCTTCACTTTTCGCACGGAGGATCTGCTTTCGCGCCCTTTTTGATTGAATTTTCATATTTTCTGCCAAATCTGTACAAGTGCACGAAACATATCATCTCCACCAAATAAACAAAATTGAAAGACTAAAAATATAATGTAAGTGGCCTCAATGTGATACCTTTCGGCCTACATCACACCTCCCAACTTACATTTTGCCAGTCCTCAAGCAAAACAAAAGAAATAAGAAAAGTAAAATACTCTCAGCCACTTTCGTAGGGATCACGATTGCATTTAGCATATGCAACAAGCCTTTAAACCACAAGGTTACCCCAAGTGGACGAGTATAGTCTCGTGAGGGTTTTCATAAATGATACCCACAAACATCAACATATATTCATATTCGCTCAACAACAATTAGCCACATTACTCCACACAACAACCAACTTATGTGCCACTACAATGTAATATATGATGAGTCATTGAAGGCACAGTGGACAAGTATGAAGGAATCTATTGAGCCAAAACCACAATTCAGTTAATACAAAAGTAAAGTCCCCTATACTTGTGAATGCTAGTAAACACATCATTAGTACCCTCGGTGTAAAGTGCAATCTCCATATTAGTTAACTGTCCACTATAATAGCCCAGTGTAACTCATAATAACACTCAACATATACAAAAAAATTAAGCTGTTGCAACCAAGATTCTCATTTTTTTTTTTTTTTTTTTTTTTGGAAAGACTGTGTAATGTCCTGATCCATTAAGCTTCCTAGTCAGCCCATGTAACAAGCATTGGGCCAATGACTTCCAAACCAGACGGTTTTAGGACACTAGGTGTAGAGACATCCCTACGGGCTTAATAACTCAAGCTGAAAAGGTTACGAATCCGAACAAGTCATTCTCCTTATTTTTCCTTAACTATGCAATGTCTAGGTCTCTTAAGCTTTCTAATTAACCCATGTAGCAAGTATTAGGCCAATGACTCCCAAACCGGACGATTTTAGGGCACTAGGTGTAGAGACACCCCTACGGGCTTAGTAACTCGGGTTAAAGAGGCTACGAATCCAAACAAGTCAAGTAACTTTTTATTTTATTTTTTTTAAAGAATCTTGGCTACTCATTTATTCTTTTTTGCAACCTTAGCCATTATTAATGATGTACACCAGGGATTATAATAAAGAGGTCACCGCTATGATAGTGTGTTCATGTGAATTAAGGCATACTCGTGACAAGTGTACTAATACCACAAACACAAATAATTATCCTAGTGCAAACATCACATGTAAGTATTTACCCAATAAACCCTTTACATACAAGCCCATTATGTTCCCCAATTACAATATGCTCATATCATTACCATACTGGCACAAAGTAACATTAAGTGAAGTGGTGCAATCAAGTGTAGCAAGTATAAACATGAATGGTTATTACAAATACCCTCACCCCCCAACTGGAATATAACATTGTCATCAATGTAAGCAATTGTACATTAGATAGTAAAATAAAAGAGAGGATCTTACCAGACAGCGTGGGCGCACATCCAGCAAGGCAAGGACACCCAAACACACACACTTTGAAATATATATATATATATTTTTTTTGTTTTTTTTTTTTTAAGACCACCAAAAAAACAAAACATGCAAAAAAAAGGTATCATATTAAGGCCACTTAAATTACATTTTTAGTCTTTCAATTTTGTTTATTTGGTAGAGATGATGTGTTTCGTGCACTTGTACAGATTTGGCAGGAAATATGAAAATTTAATCAAAAAGGGCGCGAAAGCAGATCCTCCGTGCGAAAAGTGAAGAATCTGAGCCAGCCAGACTACCGCACGTGCGGCCAAGCTTCACCGTACATGCGACCCACCACCGCTCGAGCGGCCCACCTAGGGACGCATGCACAGAATTTTTGGTCTGTGTTGCTGAGAATAAAAGAAAGAAAAATAGCCAAACGTAGGGTTCGAAAATTAATTTAGAGAAAAGGGAGGCTAGGGTTCTAAAGAGGTGATCTTCTCCTAAAGCTCGACACACACTTCCATGGGGGTTTCTTCGTCATTGTAGACACCCCATTTTTGACCGACCTTAAGACTCATACGTCACCGATTGAGCGCTTGGTGATGTTGCATATCGTGCTCGTTCAAGAGGTTTCAGAGTCTCGGCTGCGAGCCTTGCCTCCAGACTTCCGGACTCTTTCATGCTTTGCCTCGATTTGCGAACCAGCTCGGTTTTCTCTGTTTCTCTTCCAGAAGGGAGGGAGAGGTCTCGTAGACCATCTCTCAATGGCCGTAGGCTACGTTTCGTGGTCGTAGGCCATTTTGCCCGTTTGGAGTCTGGTTTCCGGTTTTTCGGAGCCGTTGACCGTGTGCCTCGGTTCGGGACCGCTTGACCACCTCCGTTTGCTCCGGTTTTTGGCACACATCTTATTTACTCCCTTTTGAGGGACACTGTGGTCCGAGAGACCAACTTCGTGGTCGAACACCCCTTCCGGTGTCTAATAGTCAGTTTTCGGGGCCCCGGGCTGCGCGTTTTGGCCCCTGAACCTTCATTTTGCATCGGTTTTCGTTCATTTTTGGCGGGGACCTCTGTTTCATTGTTAGAGAGGCCGTAGAGGGGTGGGAGGCCAGTAATTGTTCTGACAACCAGTTTTATTCCTTCATCGCCCTCCGTCGCCCATTTTTCTCACTTCAGAGCCAATGTTGACCACCCTAAGGCCACTTTTTCTTGCCCTAAACCACATATTTGTGTTGTAGACACCTAGGAGGCCACCAATATCATATGGCCGGCCAGTAATTGTACTTGAACCTTTTGAACCCCTCATAAAAGTGGCCTTTTCTCTCTCCTGGTTCACTTTCTCCAATTTTTGACCACATGGTTGTGTTGTACACACATGGGAGGCCACCAATCTGGGGTGGCCGGCCACTAATCACACTTGACCTTTTTGACCCTTGGCCGGCCGGCCATGGGGAGGGCCGGCCGGCCACCTGCAACCTGGATAATGGGCCGGCCTTCCTCCTCTCTGTGAGTACATTCCAAATATGTATTTTGTTTCTCCTCAAATTTTGTATCCGGGGGGCCAACTTTTTGGGGGGGAAACTTGAATTGTTTTCCCCCCCATTTTTCCCCCCTTTTCTCCCCCTCTTTTGCCTATATAAATAGCCCTCCCAGCTGTGTTTAGGGGTTAGAAAATTTGCCTAAGGCCCTTGCATACATACACCTTCCTCTCCCTCTCTTCCAACCCTCAAACCCTCAAATCCTACACCCATTTCTACACCACCACCTAGCACCACACCACCACTCCATTCCAGCAGCTTGGAGGATCTTCTCAGAGCTTAGGAGGCACCTTTTCTCAAGCCAAGAGGCTGCTAGAGTTTGGTCTTCAAGGGTGAGCCACTTTTTCCCTCTTTTTGAGCTCATTTTTGCATGCTTTCTTAGCCATTCTTGCTTACACTTTTGGGCTCCGACCCTAACTGAAAATAGCATTTTTTGAGCTCTTTTTCATGTTTGTTTAAGGGCCTCTCACTGTTTGAGGCTTCCTTTTTGCACTCGCTTCTTTACCTCTCTTGTATGCCTATTTCTTGTGTAGTATTTTTGGCCTATGTATATAAACTATTTTGAGCTCTGTCATAAACTATAAAGTGGCTTATTTTGAGCCTTTATTCAACATTGTTGAAGGGCTCTTCACTGTTTGAGGCTTCCTTTTGCCACTTGTTTCTTTATCCTTTTTTTGGCCTTATTTTTTCATGCTTTGTTAGCCCCTTGTGCTTATATTTTTGGGCTCTGGTCCGAACTGTAAATAGCCTTATTTTGACCCTCTCTTCATGTTTGATCAAGGGTATTTTGTTGTTTGAGGCTTCTTTTTTGCTCTTTGTGTTTAAACCTCTTTTTAGGCCTTATTTTGTATAGTATTTTAAGCTTGCTTGTGCACTGTTTTGGGCTTGTTCATAAACTGTAAAATATCATGTTTTGGGCCCCTCTTCAATATTGTTGAAGGGCCCTCCTCTGTTTGAGGCCAGAATCCATCACTTGCTTCTTTGTCCCTCTTTTGGCCCATTTCTTGCATGAGAGCTTAGCCATACTTGTGTTTATTTTTGTGGCTTGTTGTAAACTGTAAAATACCATATTTTGGTCCCCTCTTCAACATTGTAGAAGGACCCTTCTCTGTTTAAGGTCAGCAGCTGCTACTTTCTTCATTATCTCGCTTTCGGGGCCATTTTTGCATGCTAGCTTGGCCCCATTTGTGTTCACTGTTTGGCCTTCCTTAAAACTGTAAATATGCTTGTTTTGGGGCTTTCTTGATTCTGTCTTCACACTTCATGTTCAAATAATGCATGCGTTGCATAGCCATAGGTCATTCCATGCGCCTAATTTCATGTTTCGGGTCTCATTCCATGCTTCGGGTGCCATGCTTTCATATTTTGGGGCTGTTTTGCATCACTTTTTGCTGCTGAAATTTGCATGCTTGTATGCCATATTCCATGCCTTGCCATGTTTTGTTAGAGTGGCCTTTGTGCCATAGGTCCGGTCCTCGGTTTGCGTGCACGTGTGCACGCATTTCGAGCGTCTCATTTTCATCTAATGGCCTCCTATGTGAGTGTGGCTGAGGTCCACTTGTGTTGGTGTAAGTCCATTATGCATTGTGTATGCCATTTCATTTCATAGCATTGTGTATGCTAGGTTGTATATTATGCATTGTGTATGCCATGTTACCTCGTGCATCGTGTATGCCATTTCATAGCATTGCGCATGTTAGATTGTATCTTAGTTGCATTCATGCATGTCATGCATATTGCATTGTGTTTGGGATAGGAGTTTACCCGAGCACGGGAAACGAGGTACGTTTCGTACTCCGAGTGACGGAACGTATCTCAACTCCCCAGTCGCCGACACTCCGAATTATCCATGATGGAGTCTTGGTCTTGTTGTGTTTTCCTGTGCATTCATTCCATATTGAGTTGTGCAATTCGACTCCTCGGCCATCATGCATCGATATGCGTGATTGATGGCACGAGGATCGAGACATGCATACATATGTGAAAATACATTGCTATGCCCCTTTTCTGCTCTCTGTTGCAACAAATCAAGAATTAGAAGCCTTCCGGAACTTGGCGTGCTTTCCAAGAATAATTGCAAAACAGAGGTTAATCGGGGCATCCTAGTGGATTTCCGCGCAAGGCAGCCTAAACATACATCATTCATCAAAGTTGAGGCAGTCCCTGGCTTGTATGCCAATTTATAGCTTTCTTAGTTAATTTGTTAATTAATTAGGATTTTTTGTATTTATTCGAGACTGTATTATTTATTCATTTGGGACTGTATATTATTTATTCGGACCCTCTGCGCGAGGGCAAAATTGTAATAAGTGTGCGTGTGTGTGATGTATGTCTTCCAACCCCACGTCTTTCTTCCCTTTTATTTACCTGCTTATGATGGTTAGATTAGGGCATGTTTCAATTAGCATACAGTATGACCGCATGTTTGCATTCATTCATTTGTTTTGCATGCACCGGGATCGGTGCATCATACTAACTGCATTGTATTTCAATTCCAAGTTGAATACTTGTTAGCTGTAACATTCCATATGCCATGTTTAGGATAGCCGAGCCTGCTATAGTTGCATTATTGCATGTGTTGCATTAGGCATTTCTGTATACTTAGGATCATGCATGGATTTCTAATCAGTTTCTGTTTTGGCTTGGAGTACTCGGTAAGTTTTTATGCTTTAGCATCCTGGCATGCGTGTGAGTGACTGCCATGATAGCATGCTTACCATGAGGCTTTGTGCTTACATGATATATCTGCCTGAGTGCCTGTGGGTGAAGGTTGGGTTATTTGGATTGGAACAATTCATTTACTGTGAGTTTTAAGCCCACTAGATAGTGGCAAAACCATCTTTTCTAAGCCCACCTGAGGGTAGCAAAGTCCGCATTTTAAGCCTACTTGCGAGTAGCAAACCTCTTTCAAAAAAACAAACATGACGTGTTTTGTTCTAATTCAGGCGACCCGGTCTATACTTGTATGCTGTGCGCATCACATAGTAAATCTAGGCTAAAAACCGGAATAAGAACACATAATGTTTTCAAAACTCGATATCATGGTTAGTAGAGGCCGATCTTTGATCGGGCGAGCGGGGGTGCTCACGAATTGACCTTCCCCAATCGTACCCAAGTTCCCGAGCCGAGGCAACTTCGGTGATGACGGACACGTGGCCTTAGGCAACGAGTCAGGGTTTCCTAAATTTCCCAAAATAAAATATTTAAGTGGCGACTCTGTATCTGGCAAAGCAGTCCATGTTTGGCACTTTTTTCAAAAAAATCTGTTTTCTCAAAACGATTTGCTGGATTTGGACTTTTTGGTTCAAGATTAAGAACCGTGACGCAAATCGAGTCCGAGCTGTAGCGAGGTTCCCCGCGGGCTTGTTACAGTCATCTTGTTCCTCTTCCCACTCCTCCATGAGTGGCTAGTCGTCTTTTCTAGGGTTTTGATGAAACCTTGGCCATATAATAGGATTTTTCATAAGCTTTAATTGTGAATTGGTTTGAATGGATGTATGGATGATTTATAAGTTTTTAATAATTGTTTCTTTCATCTCTTCAAGCATTTTACTCTCTGTGATTGTCTAATGCTTTCCATACATTAGTTTTCTTTGTGTTTGTATTCAAAGTATGAGACGAGTCATGCTATGAGAGACGGGTCGTTTTGCTACCATAGTTTATAGCAAACGCCTCGTACTACTCGAGATGATTAGTGCTTGTACGTTGAATGCGACAACTCTCTTAATCAATATTTCAAACTTGTAGTTGTGAAATATTGGGTAGTTCAAACCGGATTGCGATTGATGGCCGATGTTAAGTCTTATTCATGTGGTTAGTGGTAAATTCTCTGCCCTAGGATTTTTCCCGAAAATTAATATTTCAAACCCTAATTTTAATTGTCAATATAATTCTTCAATTTCATTTAATTGTTGGTTAGTTATAAAATCAATCTTATCTCTTTAATCAAAATTAATTTAGGAATTTAGCGATTGAATTAATCTAATTTCACATTTGTCCCTGTGGATCGATACCTGGACTCGCCATTATTCTAAAAGAATTTGGTATAGTTTAGTGATTTTTTTTGGGTGTGTTCAACGAACCATCAAATTTTGGCGCCGTTGCCAGGGACTTCTGGCGAAATTAATTAATTTAAAGTTATATTCTTATTTTAATTTTTAATTTAGGATTTTATGCTTTCGTGTTGCTAAATGTGCAGAGCATTTGAAAGTGGAAACTATCACCAAAGTGCAAGTGGAGCGCAACCGAGCTTAATAAAAAAACCGCAACACTAAAGTGCTTAAACAGAAGCAAACACTCGCAAACAAAGCACCAAAGTGCTAAAAAGAAAAACTCCGCTCAATTAGAGGTTGAAGACAACGTCTACACGTCAAGCACCCGCAAGACGAGTAAAGCGTTTTTGTTAAACCGTTGTGAGTATTTCTCCCTTTGGTATTTTGCTTTCGTAACTTAGTGCAAGAGTCGGAACTTTTTGTGTGTGTGTGAGTAGTGTATGCACAGGCACCATTCTTGCCGCCCTGAATTGTGGAGTTTGGACCTTGAACTAGAAAGGACTCTTAGGAGACTTAGAGGCTCTGCCCGTGTTCCTAGGCTTGAATATTCATATTCATAGATTGAGCCATTAGAGATGGAAAACCAAAATGTTTCGAATGTGCCCAACCGGACCCTTAAGGATTATTTCACACCCACTGCATATACATCACCATCATGTATCCAATTACCCAATACCACTGCTGCTCATTACGAGATTAAGTCCAGCACCATACAAATGCTCCCATCATTCCATGGACTAGCTCATGATGATCCTTACAAACATTTGAATGAATTTCTGGAAATTTGTTCGACAGTGAGGATCCAGAATTTCACAAATGAGGCCTTAATGTTGCGATTGTTTCCATTCTCATTAAAGGATAAAGCCAAACACTGGCTAAATTCCTTACTTGCTAATTCAATCACAACTTGGGACTAATTACAGTAACGGTTCTTGGAGAAGTACTTTTTCATAGGTAAAACCAACCAGCTTACGCGAGCCATCACGAATTTTGCTCAAATGGATGGCGAACAATTCCATGAGACGTGGGAAAGATTTCGAGACCTTCTCCAACAGTGTCCTCACCACCAAGTGCCTGATTGTAACTTGTTCAAACATTTTATTATGGCTTAATTGAGCCACACCGCCAAATGGTGGATTCATCCTATGGTGGGACATTTATGTCCAAAAATGATACCGAGGCATGGCAATTGTTTGAGAACCTAAGTGATAATTCCCTTCACCATGCCTCCGCAGCCCGGCAAGTCCAGCAACCAGTAGTTGGAGCCCTGAAAAGAGGGGGCATTTATGACATCGGGCAAAACCTAGAGTTAGCCCAACAAGTAGAGGCATTGTCCCACAAAATGGACCAATTATTAGCTGCGAGATATGCCCCTACACAGCAAGATCAGCCTCAATTTCACGAGGCATGTGCTATATGTGTGAGCCCTGCTCATGACTTGAGTGAGTGCCCTTCAACATCATAATTTCCGAAGTTAGTCCAAGAGCATATGAATGCGGCTCAAGGATTCTCTAACCCGAGTAATGACCCATATTCCAATACCTATGACCCCGAATGGAGAAATCACCTTAATTTTTCATGGAAACCCCCTTCACAAGGCACTTCAAATAATCCTCCACCACCAAGGTAGAATTTTAATAATTTTGCCAACCAATCATCTTACTGACCACCACAACCTTATCGACCCCCACAACCGTATTAGTAACTACAACCCCCGCATGTTCCTCAAGGCAACTCTGCTTTTGAGACTCAGGTGTTAGAAGTTCTCTCAGAATTTAAGGGGTTAGCATCGGTAGTTCACTCCCATACTCACTCTATTGCCAAGCTAGAGGTCCAATTGGGTCAAATGGCTAACAACATGAATCGGAGAGAGGAGAGAAAATTACCAAGTCAAATTGTGGCTAACCCTAAGGACAATACGGGGCAGAGAGTTCGGATGGGAATGGAAAGCACTATGAGCATGTGCAAGCGGTGATTACTTTGAGAAGTCAGAGGGAGTTAGAGCCTCAGTCAGTTGCGCATGATGCAACTAAAGCTAAGAAGGGTGACCACGGTGGTACACCCAATGAGAGCAAGGGTGAGGGGGAAACACTTAAGAGGGATGACTTAGTCCCTAGCACTTCACATGAGCCCAAGGCACCCTTTCCCCAATGCCTTGATACACTATCTCCTTTTAATAAGAAGGCGACATCTATAGAAGCAATGATGGAGGTCTTTAAATAGGTAAAAATCAACCTCCCCCTGTTGAAGACGATTAAGCAAGTACCCTCCTATGCTAAATTTTGAAGGACCTTTGCACGCAAAAACGTAAATCTAGGACACACGTGTCCCAAAAGGTCATCCTCACGGAGCAAGTAAGCTCTATCTTATTGAATGACACACCTCCTAAGCTTAAGGACCCAGGTGCCCCAACCATTGCAGGCATTATAGAGGACCATTTCATTGATAGGGCTTTGTTAGATTTAGGGGCTAGTCTCAATTTGTTACCGTACTCTGTGTACGAGGAATTTGGGCTTGGCGAGTTGAAGGCCACTACTGTCACTCTCCAGCTGGCTGACCGGTCCCTCAAAGTGCCACGTGGCATGATTGAGGATGTGCTAGTGAAGGTCGATAGGTTTTACTTTCCTGTTGACTTTTTGGTTTTAGATATGGAACCGGTAGCCAGTTCTAGAAAACAAATCCCGGTGATCTTAGGTCGACCTTTCTTGGCTACGGCCAACACATGCATTAATTGTCGGACCGGGGTTATAGAAGTTTCATTTGGTAACATACAAGTGAAACTTAATGTTTTCCAAACATCCCAACAATCCCATGAGAGAGAGGAGTGCTTATTTGTGGATATTGTGGATGAGATTGTGGAGGAAGATTTACCCTCCATTCTTGTAGAGGACCCTCTAGAGGCTTGTCTAGCTCATTTTGGGTTTAAGAATTTAGATATAGACGGGTCGATTGAGGAAGTAAAGGCTTTACTTAATGCTTTTTCTACACCAGATTTTCCTCCGTGGAAAGCTCGGTTTGAGTCACTTCCTCTTCTGTCGAGGGAGCCCGCTATACCATCTTTAGTCACACCACCTACCCTTGAGTTGAAGCCACTCCCAGCCACACTCAAGTATGCATTTTTAGGGCCCCAGGATACTTTACCAGTCATCATTGCATCTGACTTAACTGCAGAGCAGAAGAGTCAGTTAATGAGTGTTCTTGTGGCACATCGGAGTACTATAGGGTGGTCAGTGGCTAATCTGAGAGGGATAGATCTCTCCGTGTGCATGCATTATATACATCTTGAGGAGGACACCAAGCATTCTCGTGAAATGCAACGGAGGCTTAATCCTAATATGAAAAAGGTGGTGAGAAAGGAAGTATTGAAACTATTAGATACGGGTATTATATACCCCATCTCGGATAGCAAGTGGGTGAGTCCTACACAAGTGGTGCCCAAGAAATCGGGCATCACTGTTGTTGAGAATGACCGAGGAGAGTTGGTCCCCACACGAACCACTACTGGGTGGCGAATGTGCATTGATTATAGGAGATTGAATTCCATGACTAGGAAGGACCATTTTCCTCTGCCATTTATTGATCAAATTCTTGAGAGGTTGGCAAGGCAGGAGTTCTATTGTTTTCTTGATGGCTACTCGGGGTATAATCAAGTCCCGGTGTACCCTGCTAACCAGGAAAATACCACATTCACTTGCCCTTTTGGCACTTTTGCTTATAGGCGCATGCCTTTTGGGCTATGTAATGCACCGGTGACTTTTCAACAGTGTATGATGGCTATTTTCTCTGACATGGTAGAGAAATTTTTAGAGGTCTTCATGGATGACTTCTCCGTATTTGGGCCGTCTTTTGAAGAATGTCTCCAAAACTTAACTAAAGTCCTTATTCGTTGTGTGGAGACAAATCTGATTTTGAGTTAGGAAAAGAGTCATTTATGGTTCGCGTGGGGATAGTGTTGGGACATATTGTGTCCCCTCGAGGTATAGAGGTTGACAAAGCTAAGGTTGATCTCATTGCAGGTCTTTCTTCACCCAACTCTGTACGTCAAGTTAGGTCTTTCCTAGGGCATGCAGGTTTTTATCGTCGATTCATCAAAGATTTTAGTAAAATATCCCGTCCTTGTGTAGTTTACTTGCTAAGGACGCACCTTTTGTCTTTGATGAGGGTTTTCTTAAAGCCTTTGAAACGTCGCGAGCAGCCCTTTCTACTGCCCCTATCATGCAATCTCCTGAGTGGTCCCTTCCTTTTGAAATCATGTGCGATGCATCTGATTGTGCCCTCAGTGCCGTCTTGGGCCAAATGGTGAATAAAGTGCCCCATGTCATGTCCTATACTAGTCGTACTCTTTCTGATGCTCAATTGAATTACACTACCACCGAGAAAAAGTTGCTAGTTGTGGTCTTTGCCCTAGATAAATTTCGGTCCTATCTCATAGGTTCCAAGGTCATCGTCTTCATTGATCATGCTGCTTTGCGGTATTTACTATCAAAGAAAGAGACCAAACCTAGATTGATTAGGTGGATTTTACTCCTTCAGGAGTTCGACCTAGAAATCCGGGACAAGAAGGGATTCGAGAATGTAGTTGCGGATCATCTATCCCGCATCTTTATTGAACACATGAGTGATCCCTTAGCCTTGCACAACTCGTTTTTGGATGAGCAACTTCTTGCGGTTTCACACTTGACCCTCCCGTGGTTTGCTCATATAGTAAATTACTTGGCAGTTGGTCAAATTTCGAAAACTTGGTCTTAGCAAGACAAAGACCGATTTTTTTCACAAGCCAAGCAATATTTCTGGGAAGAGCCAGAATTGTTTAAATATTGTCCGAATCAAGTGATTCGGCGTTGTGTGCCTAAGAGTGAAACCCATAGCATTCTCACCTTTTGTCACTCTCATGCATGTGGCGGCTATTTCAGTGGGCAGAAAACGGCCTCCAAGGTTTTACAATGTGGGTTCTATTGGCCTTCTATCTTCAAAGATGCCCATAACTTTTATAGAGTTTACGACCGTTGTCAACGCATGGGCTCTATGTCACGTTGAGATATGATGCCAATGACCCCTATTTTAATTGTTGAGATTTTTGATGTTTGGGGCATTGACTTTATGGGTCCCTTTCCCTCATATTTTGGCTTTGAATACATTTTGGTGGCTGTGGACTATGTTTCTAAGTGGGTGGAGACAATGGCAACCAGAACGAATGATCATAAGGTTGTGGTTAAATTCCTCCATAAGACCATTTTTTGTCGTTTTGGGTTCCCACGTGCCATAATTAGTAACGGTGGCAAACATTTTTACAACCGATTCTTCGAGGCCTTGGTGTGCAAATATATGATCACTCACAAAGTTGGCACTCCCTACCATCCCCAGACTAGTGGTCAGGTAGAGGTTTCTAATAGAGAGGTTAAACACATCCTCGAGAAAACTGTGAGGCCCGATAGGAGAGATTGGTCTACTAGGTTGGTAGATGTCCTTTGGGCCTATCGCACTGCATATAAGACACCCATCGGGATGTCTCCATATAGGATTGTGTTTGGAAAACCGTGTCATCTCCCTATTGAGTTAGAACATTGGGCTTTGTGAGCTATTAGGAAATTCAATTTTGATATGGCCAAAGCCGGTGACCATCGAAAACTCCAACTCAATGAGTTAGAGGAGCTCCGGAATGATGCGTATGAGAGTTCTAAAATTTACAAAGCTAGAACTAAAGCATTTCATGATAAACATATTTCTCGTAAGTCCTTCGAGCCTCACCAAAAAGTGTGGCTATTCAATGCCAAATTGCGGTTGTTTCCGGGTAAACTCCGGTCTCGATGAGATGGCCTATATGAGGTTATAGAAGTCTTTCCGCATGGGGCGGTTGAAATTAAAAACCCACAAGATGGTACTACCTTCAAGGTCAATGGCCAAAGATTGAAACATTATATGGATGGTATTGAGAAAGGGGAGATGATTGAGGTTGTCTATCTGACGGGCCCAATATATCTTCCATAGTGATTACTTTGAGTCTAGGAAACTTTAAATCCTCTAAAGGTGTAATTCCTTTGGTGTTAGCCGTGCCCGAACAACATCTGACGATCTGGTATAGCCACCTAACCGTGTTTGTAGTGAGTTCCTAGGAGACCAACTGAGACAGTGGAAACTAGAGTTCGAATGGCAAAGCCTAGAACACAAAGGTTTGGAATTTCTGAGACTAGAGTCTGGTTTAAATACCCAGGGGTATGGAGATTGCTTCAAAACTACCCTGGCTTGAACTCTGTATGGCAGCCCCATAGGTTAAGGTAGCTTTATGCGCTTCGATTCTGCATACCGAATCAACCTAGTCTGTCGCCCTGTTGGAAAATAGGGAAAGTTACAAACACAGTTAAGGAGAAAAGTAGTACCCGTGTTTTTTTCGCGTGAAGATTATACCCTTGTTAGGCATTCCGATATTTTCTAAAGTGCTATATTTATTTCGGATGTCAAATGAAAGTAAAAATGGTTTAGTATGATTTGGGTTGTACTTGGTTTTTAATTTTTTTTTCTTTAATCTTTTAAAGAATATAAATATATTGATACTATAAATAATTTTAAAAAAAATGTGTTGTACTTGGTCAAGTTTTAAAAATAAATAAATAAATAAATAAAATTGTGTGTTGTACTTGGTAAATAAAAAAATTTAAAAAAATAAAAAAAAAACCCAGACCGCACAAGCAGATGGACTGGGCGCATGAGCGGCCCAATCCCAATTGGGTACTGTTTTCACGCCACAGGAGCGGCCCAAATTAAGCACTCGTGCGGCCCCATTTGGCGCACGAGCGGCCCAGTAAAAAAAAAAAAAGAGAAGAGCCCGCACGAGCGGCCCAACCCAAAAAGCCTACTGTTTTCATGCCGCTGGAGCAGCCCAATCTAGCTGCTGGAGCAGCCAAAAATAGGCGCTCGTGCGGCCCAAATGGGCGCACGAGCAGTCAAGCAAAAAAAAAAAAAAAATAGAACATGCAGATTTATTTTGATTTTTTTATTATTTATTTTATCATTTTTCGACATGAATGTCCCACCACAGGATGAATCCACCATTTGGCAATGCGGCTCAGTTAAGCCATAATAAAATGTTTGAACAAGTTGCCAATCAGGCACTTGGTGGTGAAGTCACTGTTGGAGAAGGTCTCAAAGTCTTTCCCACGTCTCATGGAATTGTTCGCCATCCATTTGAGCAAAATTGGTGATGGCTTGCCTAAGTTCGTTGGTTTTACCTATGGGAAAATACTTCTCCAAGAACCGTTGCTATAATTGGTCCCAAGTTGTGATTGAATTAGCAAGTAAGGAATTCAGCCAGTGTTTGGCTTTATCCTTTAATGAGAATGGAAACAATCGCAACATTAAGGCCTCATTTGTGAAATTCTAGATCCTCACTGTCAAGCAAATTTTCAGAAATTCATTCAAATGTTTGTAAGGATCATCATGAGCTAGTCCATGGAATGATGGGAGCATTTGTATGGTGCTGGACTTAATCTCATAATGAGTAGCAGTGGTGTTGGGCAATTGGATGCATGATGGTAATGTATATGTAGTGGGTGTGAAATAATCCTTAAGGGTTCGGTTGGCCACATTCGGGACATTTTGGTTTTCCATCTCCAATGGCTCAATGTATGAATATAAATATTCAAGCCTAGGAACACGGGTAGAGGCTTAAGTCTCCCAAGAGTCCTTTCTAGTTCAAGGTCCAAGCTCCACAATTCAGGGCAACAAGAACGGCACCCGTGCATACACTACTCACACTCACACAAAAAGTTCCGACTCTATGCACTAAGTTACGAAAGCAAAATACCAAAGGGGGAAATACTCACAGCAGTTCAACGAAAACGCTTTACTTGTCTTGCGGGTGCTTGACTTATAGACGTTGTCTCCACCTCTAATTAAGAGGAGTTTTTCTTTTTAGCATTTTGGTGCTTTGCTTGCAAGTGTTTGCTTCTGTTTAAGCACTTTAGTGTTGCGGTTTTTTTATTAAGCTCGGTTGTGCTCCGCTTGCACTTTGGTGATAGTTTCCACTTTCAAACGCCCTGCACACTTAGCAACACGAAAGCATAAAATCCTAAACTAAAAATTAAAATAAGAATATAACTTTAAATTAATTAATCTCGCCATAAGTCCCCGGTAACGGCGCCAAAATTTGATGGTTCATTGAACACACCAAAAATAAATCACTAAACTATACCAAATTCTTTTAGAATAATGGCAAGTCCAGGTATCGATTTACAGGGACAAATGTGAAATTAGATTAATTTAATCGCTAAATTCCTAAATTAATTTTGATTAAAGAGATAAGATTGATTTTATAACTAAACAGTAATTAAATGAAATTGAAGAATTATATTGACAATTAAAATTAGGGTTTGAGATATTAATTTTTGGAAAAAATCCTAGGGCAGAGAATTCACCACTAACTACATGAATGAGACTTAACATCGGCCATCAATCGCAATCCGATTTGAACTACCCAATATTTCACAACTACAAGTTTGAAATATTGATCAAGAAAGTTGTCGCATTCAACGTACAAGCACGAATCATCTCGAGTAGTACGAGGCGTTTGCTATAAACTATGGTAACAAAACGATCTGTCTCTCATAGCATGACTCATCTCGTACTTTGAATGCAAACACAAATAAAACTAATGTATGGAAAGCATTAGATAATCACAGAGAGTAAAATGCTTGAAGAGATGAAAGAAACAATTATTAAAAACTTATAAATCATCCATACATCCATTCAAACCAATTCACAGTTAAAGCTTATGAAAAATCCTATTACATGGCTAGGGTTTCATGAAAACCCTAGAAAAGACAACTAGCCACTCATGGAGGAGTGGGAAGAGGAAGAAGATGAGGAAGAAACCCCCATGAAAGTGTGTGTCGAGCTTTAGGAGAAGATCACCTCTTTAGAACCCTAGCCTCTCTTTTCTCTGAATTAATTTTCGAACCCTAGGTTTGGCTATTTTTCTTTCTTTTATTCTCAGCAAAACAGACCAAAAATTCTGTACACGCGTCCCTAGGTGGGCCACTCGAGCGGTGGTGGGCCGCACGTGTGGTGAAGCTGGGCGCTCGAGCGGTGGTGGGCCGCACGTGTGGTGAAGCTGGGCGCTCGAGCAGTGGTGGACCGCACGTGCGGTGAAGCTTGGCTGCACGTGTGGTGGTCTCGCTGGCTCGGATTCTTCACTTTTCGCACAGAGGATCTGCTTTCGTGCCATTTTTTTATTGAATTTTTATATTTCCTGCCAAATCTGTATAAGTGCACGAAACACATCATCTCCACCAAATAAACAAAATTGAAAGACTAAAAATGTAATTTAAGTGGCCTCAATGTGATACCTTTCAGCCTACATCAAAAAATTGTTTTTTTTTGTGCAAAAATATGATTTTACACTATGAGGCCTCAACAGTTGATTGGGAACAGTTTAATAAACAGTTTATTTGTTAAATTATGACATCACAATTTTTTTATTAAAATAGTTAATAAAAATAAAATAAATTAAAATAGTTAATAAGACAAAATGAATGTTTTAGGAAATGTGGTTGATCTAAAATACAAAATAGGCTAAAATAAATAATAAGACCAAATATCATATTCAAACCATAATCATTTCACTTTTTCTTTTACAACTATCAAATCAACTATAAAAAAAACAATAAAAAAAAAAAACCGTTCCACTATATAGCTCGAAATTTCCGAGCTCGAAATTGGCCCGAATTCAAAACGACGTCGTCTTGAATTTTTTTTTTTTTTTTTTTTTCATTCTTTCCATAGCTGAGAGAAGAACAACAAAGAAGAAGAAGAAGAAGAAGAAAGAAGAAAAGAGTAGAGAGAGAGAGGGAGAGAATCATCATCATCAACCAAAAATCAGACCCACCCAACACATCATCATCAACACAACAGAGAAAGAGACATCCCTGGAAGTTATTTTTGTTGGAAATGGTTATAAAATTCTAGGTAAAATCAGAATTTTTTTCTAAGTTTGGTCTATTTTTTAGGTGGGCCCCGAGTGTCGTTTGTCGCAGGTCAAAGTGATAACGCGTTCTATGCTGCGTTGTGATTCACGTGGTACATTTGGTTGCTCAAAACCATTACCGAGTGAATGGAAAATTGAAGCCAAAGTGTGCTCCATGGAAATAGAGTTTTGGTGGAAAATCCTTAAAGGTTTGAATAAGGCTTGTCCCACATTGATTTGGTGAGAAGTTTTGAATGGGTTTATAAGACATGGGTTTGGTACTTGGGGTGTGCCCCAAGGGGTACCCAAGTGTTTTAGAGGGAGAGGTTATGGAGAAAATGGGCTAGACCCATTAGACCCAAAAATCACCACGCGCGCGCCGCCGCCCATCCGGTCGGGCTGGGCTTGGGCACAGGTGCGCGGTGTGTGTTTGGGCCAAAAATATTTAAATTTAATTTTATTTTTGGTAAAATAAAATCCAGAATTCAAAATAAACTGGTTTGGTTTTACTGTACATCCAAACAGGGCCCTTCCTGTTTTTTATCTGTTTAAATTATGAACCTAACAGATTCAAATCTGTTTGAATTCAAAACCAATAGGTTTCATACCTGTTCAATTCAAAACCTGCAGCCACCTTTACATCTATAAATAGGACAACCCTCATTTGATGTTTTATATTCAAAAATTTTGTATTTCACCTCTGCAAATTTTATTCTTCATTTTGCTGCATTTTATTTTTGTGAGAAGAGTATAAACACTTAGTGTGTTCGTTAGGCAAACAATTTGTAGTGCTGCTATTGTTTGTAGTTGATCATTTCATCCTGGGAGATAGACGTCCACATTCTGAAAGCACCGAGGAGAGGACGAATCTGTCTTAAGGACACAGTGTCAAACACTGGACTTGATCAGATTATAATTCGAAGAAATTAATCAAGTAAGTTATTTAATTTATTTTCGGTGTTTTATTATTTATTTAAATCAGATTTTAATTTTGTTTTTGTAATAAAATAAAATTTGTTTTTATTTATTTATTTTTATTTTTATTTCTAGTTTGATTTTTGTAATCAAACAAATTCTCTCATTTCCTTTATTTCTTTTAAATTTTGTTTGTTGTTAAGTACACAAACTGAATTAATTAATTACAGTGAAGATTGTCCAACAATTTTCAAATGTGGGGTAGCCATTAAAGATTTGAAGATTTGTTAAGAGAGAGATAAAGCAAGCAATGTTCATCACCTCAAATCTCACCACCAAATCCACTTCTTCTTCTTCTTCTTCTTCCTTATTTCTCTCTCTAAAAACTACCAAATCACACCCACTACAAAATAAATCCAGATTCAAACTCAAAAAGAAAATTGATAAACTAGATCAAGATATAAATCCTCCAATTAAGACAAGATTGTAAAACCCAAAAGCTTTTGCCTTTCTTTCCTCTCCAAAACAAACCAGAGTGTAAAAAAAAATAAAAATAAAAATAAAACAGAATGTAAAAAAATCAAAGACGGCGATTGACGGGCGGTGGAGAAGAATAGGAGATCGGAGGCGGCAATCGACTCTCTCTCTCTCTCTCTCTCTCTCTCTCTTTCTCTTCCTTTTGTTCTCTCTGCTCTCTGTTTTAGACATAGGAGGAAGAAAAGAAAAAAAAAATTCCTAAAACGACGTCGTTTTGGGAAGTTGAGCCATTCGGGACAGAGAGATTTCAAGCTACGAAGGATTTTCCTTAAAAAAAAAAAAAAAAAACAGTTATCATCCAAAGCACAACTTTTTAGTCAAACTAAAATAGTTTTAAAAAAAAACTAATTAGAATAACTTATTCCCAAATGAGGTCAAAATGCCAAATTAAAATCATAATTTTTTTACTTTTTTCTCTCACAACAATCAAATCAATTACAAAAAAATAATAATAAAAATTACAAAAAGAACTATCTTTCCAAAGATGACTTTTTTTATCCAAGTTAAAATAGTAAAAAAAATTAAAAATTCAACTAAAATAGTCAAATTTCCAAACGAGCTAAACTAGTATCACGTTATTATAACTTTCAAATGTTGTGTTTTTATTCCTAAAATTAATATTTGTAACTTTCAAATGTTGTGTTTTTATTCCTAAAATTAATATTTGTATAAATCATGCCTTTATTAACAAAATAGAGAAAAAATTTAGATATGACTTGTACATGGTAAATAAAGTTGTAGTATGTATTTATGATAATATTCTCTAAAAAAGATCTAACAACTAAAATGATCATATAGTGGACACACAATGTAAGAACCTGTATTTTTGGATAATTAATTAGTTTGTTAATCATAATATTAAGTCAATTCATAGTGATTATTAAATTATTATGTTAATAGCGTCATTATTAATACCAATATAAAAAATAAAAAAAATAAAAGGGGTCAAATTTGTTGTTTTGGGCATAATATATTTCGGCTGCCCTTCTTCCCTATAAAGCTGTTGTCAAGGCATGCCATGCCATGCAAGCATACTCTAAGCCTCTAAGCCTATTCTTGTAGATGATAGTTCCCAAGCCAAGAGAATAAATAAATAAAATAAAATAAAATAAAATAAAAATAAAGATTTCCTCCAAGCTCCTATATATAGTGCACTATTCACCCCTTTTCATCTCTATGGCTGAGGAAAGAAAAAGAGAGGAAGAGTAGAAAAGAAAAGAAAAAAGAGAGAAAAAAGAGAGGGTCCTTGGTGGTTACCAATTCAAAACAAGTTTTGAGAATTGTTTGTAAAAGCTCTTGAGGTAGAAATACTCAACCTCTATCCTCCCTTAAATATCTTTTTTTTTTTACTAAATTTATGTATAAAAAATATGCAAGAGTATTCATTGTTAATACACAATAACTCAATGCATATTGATAGAATGATGATCTTATGATTATATGATTTCTATCCTTCTTGCAAGTATAGATTAGAGGGTCTAATTACTGATTTTTCTTTTTATGTGCTCAAATATTCTCCATTGTTTGAATTAATCTTACATGCTTATGAATTTGTGTTTACTTTTCATAAATATTATTTTCATCTATTCCCTGTTACCACTAATGAAAGTAAATATGAAAGATTAGAGTTTCACATGAGAATAGTAGCAAGAAATAATTTTTATGGTCTTATGTATGATTTATGATGAATACAAAGTGTGTTTTTCACAAAATAATGAACTTCCAGCAAAAAACAGATTTTTAATCCGTTTTGAATAAACCCAAACAGACTCATGAGAAAACTTTCATAAAATCTAAAACTACTGAATTAGTTTAAGATGTTTTCATGGTGCTAAAATATCGAAAAAAAATTATTTGACAACGTTTCGTGGTCAAAACATATTTTTAACCTCATTATTGTCTGGAGGTAGCAGCAATGCTGACTTTACCAAGTCACCGTTTATTCTACAGATTAAGTTTTCAAGTGATTCAAATTGGAAAAGTCAGATTTTTAAGGTACCTTTCAAATGCCGCTTGGTTCATAAATTTTTTTTAAAGCATTGAGAGAGAAACGTCAGTTTTTCCAAAATGTGACAGAATTTGTCCAATTTTCTTAGAAAAACTATTTGACCATCTTCCATTGGGTTTTAGTCTTCAAACTCCCTGGAAATATGTTCTAAACTCAAATATCTAGCAAACCGTTCTGACCATACCTCTTTTTGACACCGTTTGAGGGCCCTTTTTATTTTTCAAACATAGATCACATGTGTTGGAAGTTAATATAACTCATTGTCCCAGAAAAGCCAATTTTCTCTAAATTTTATTTCTCCATTTTAAAATCATTTTTAGCCATGGTATTCTTCTCGAAATATTTTCCTAACTCGATGACCTAGCATCAGTTAAAATATTGTAATGGTTGAACTTCGTTTGGAAAAATCATTTTTTTTTTTTTTGTCGAACCATATAATGCTGAAAGAAGAAGTGTGTGAATTCCTAAGAAACTTTGTGATGAGTTCTAAGACATTCTGTCATATCTATTTTGGTTGCCATACATGATTGTCTTGTGCTATATAAACATTATAACGTTGTGATTTTCAAACTAAAACTCGTACTTGCATGAAAATGTGAATTAGACGAAGTAAAGAAAAATGAAATTGAATAGATGCATTAAAGTTTACAAGTGATCAGGTGAGTGTCACGACCCAGACCCGCCCCTATAGGTTTAGTGTCGTGACTGGCCAGTAATCCACAATTACCAAAGGCCTGACTGAACTAAGCAGATAAACGGGGCTAGCGAAAGCTATTACATAGAAAGACAAAACATCTAATGAGCTGTGAATTTACATTAGACAAAAGATATTGTTATATACTTATATATACACATGCATAAGTGCATCATGCATTCTCAAGTTTGTCAAAAGACAATAAAAAGAGAAAAGTCATTCCTATCGAAACAAAAATAATGTCAATGATAACCAATGAAAATACATGTGCGAGCTACAAAAGGGTGCACACTGGGCACCTCAAAACTTGGGTAGATGGAACCTTGCGGTGAGGCACAAAAGTTAGCTTGACAAAATCAAGGCAAGGTCGACGCCATTGTGCCCTTTCCTAAGCTGGGTCACCTACATGACATATCAAAATATGAGCTAGAGCCTAGTGAATAACAGCTGAATAAAGAGGTTTTGAACGATAATTATAATGTAAAATAAAACACATACTAAACAGGTTCATATGACATATGAGAAGCATAACATATCACATAGTATAGTTTAAAGCAATAAATACAGGTGGTCATGAAGACCGAAGATCAGATATGATAGCCAATCATCATATTAAACAGGAGTTCTAAGAAATGGAACTGACAGATCTATAATCATACAAATGGTGCTAGGGTTGTCACAGTAAACAAAGAAAATAGTGATAGAATTATCATTCATTAACATAAGAATCTTTTGGAGTACGCGTAAATCCGAAGCAAAGAAAAGGTAATTGAAATTAAACATATTTGTACAACAGGGTAACTCACAGTCAGGTCCATGTTGCAGATGACTGGAACGAGGCGTTTGACTTACACAGACAGATATAAGCGTTGTTCACTTAATTCACTAAACATCCAACTAGTGAGTTCCATAACAGAGGAATTGATTGGTTTAAATGTAGTTTACTCTTGTTAAATGCTCATGCAATGCAAATAGACATCAATTACGGGTGTGAAACATGCTAATGGAGATCCGAAAGTGGGGTAAATAACACAGAAAAGTGAAACTGAGGCCACCAAACAGCCACACGTATGGAGCTCCTTGACCTCACGTGCGGGACCCTCTCCGCACGTGCGCCATTAGGTGCTTTTTAAGTAGAATGCTCGCCAATATTCTGTTTTCCACATGTGCAAGTCTACCCGCTGCACGTGTGCCAGCACTTCCTGCGCGTGCGAGCTCCCTAGCCGCACGTGTGGTTCTGGGTGTTCCAAAACCGAATTTTTGCTCTATTTTTGGGTTCCAAATTCCTCAAAACTCAAACCCAAAATCAATTAAATTAAAGGCCAAAATTAAAAAACACAGTAGATAAACAATTCCAAGTTCAAACCAAGGATAGAATTAAGATTTAAGCTTGAGTTCCTCAATTTCATTGACAACTTCATAGACAACAAGAAAACAAAGATCTTTGCATAAATTAATTTTATGCTTCAACAGAATTATGGACATCTAAGTTAAAGTCAAGCAAGATTAAGTAATTAGGCTTGGGCAATGTCACGACCCAAACTTGCCCCTAAAAGTATGGGCGTGATCGACCTCACCTGAGGCCCTAGACTTAATTATTTAAAATGCCACCCAATCCCGGGGCCTAAACGGAAGCAAAATAATGAAAGAATAAACATTCATTAAGCTGTGTCTAAATGCCAGGATCATGTAACATTACTATACATATATATAACATTCCATGTGTCATACATAATAAATCCTTCGAAAGTCAAGTGTTAACAACAACTACATATATATTCTTTGTTCCCAAAATTAACAACACGTGCTATCATATGGACTTCCAAAACATAACAAAAGAGTCATTTTGGGATGACTCAGCAAAACGGGTTCAGTTACAGGCTTCTGGGCTAACCTAGGGTTGACCCGCAAGCTGGTTACCTACAAAACACCCAAGAAAGTAGAGTGAGCAAAGCTCAGTGAATGATAGTAGTACAAATAAATTGAAAGTACAACACAAGTCAATATTGCATGTTCACATTTCATAATCTCACTCATTTTTCTCATTTCTGAACCGCCTCGGGCCCATATTGAACAGAACGGCCTTAGGCCCATCAGAATACAGAACGGCCTTAGGCCCATCATATTAACAGACAGAACAATCTTGAGACCATAATTCACATGCCAAGTTCAACATATACCAACATATTTCGCAAACATAGGGCATTCACTAAAGAGTGAATAGAATCATAAACAATATGTGCATAACGTAACACGTGAGCAGAACATCATACTACGCTACTACCACTCACTGTGATGCGGGTGAACGCTGGTTCCCTCATGCGGATGCCCTACACACAGCGCATAACTTATAAGCAAATCATTATTCTTAGTTTCCTTTCAATTCTCATTTATTCGGTTCGTTACGTTACATGTAATTAAATACATTATAGAAACATCGAACGGACATAACAACACATTCAGAGGGTCAAGAAGAGCAAAAGAAAGTTCTAAAATTTTTCAGCATGGGCCGCACGTGCGGGAAGGTGCACCGTATGTGCGGGCCGCACGTGCTTTTTTAGCAGAATGCTCCCAACCTGTTCCCCTGTTTTCCGCACGTGCAGCTGTGAGCCCCGCACGTGTGGCTATGTCTCCTGCACGTGCGGCCATGGGCCCCGCACGTGCAGTCGTCTACCCTGTTTTGGGGCAGTCTGAAATTCATCAAAAACTAGCTTCCAAAAGCATCTCAAAGTCCATACACAAGCAAGATTCCTTTCATTACCACAACATAAAGACATAATCAACATGATTTTTAACCCTACATAGATCACAACTTAGTTAAAGATCATGCATACAACTTGAGAGTTATATTACCATAATGAACCAAAAGATATACAATAAATATAGAAATCAAAGCATGTAAATCTTGGAGCTATTTCTCAACTTAGCTCAAACAAACTCAAAATACAAGAATTAACCCATAGATGTAATGACACTTAATAATTTTCATGGATTGTATCTCAAACACATTCTCTAGGTCAAAACCCTAATTTGGGTGATCACAAACCCTCAATTTAGTGCTTAATATTCATCAATCAAGGAAGATTTGGGGAACTTAAATTGATTTACACTCACCTAGAGCTTCAATCTTGAATGCTCTTAAGTTCTTCAAACTCTTAATTACTTTTCTCTTCTTTCTTCTTTTCTTCATCTTCAAGCTCCTCTAGATTTTTCCACTCAACATATATGTACAAAGATGAGTTCAAAGAGGCTTATATAACACTTATATAAGTCTTTAACTTATAGATTTGCCAAACAAGCCCTAGTGAATCAGATAAAATAAAATTTCAATTAAACTTCCCGAGTAGCTATAAAAATTCCTAATAGCATGTTCACATAATCAATTTCAATTTATCGCGCCTCTACGGCTTTAAATATCCAATTCAACATTTTAATTTTAACAGATGTGTGCCAATAATCAACAGATAGGAAATCATAATTAAACAATTCACATATGTAAGCATAACTTTGCATGGGATTTCACATTAAACATGTAATTTCTCAAAGATCTAGGGATATAAAGCATATAAGAGGGTCGGGTTATTACAGATAATGCCACACATACAAGGGTATGGAAGGGTTTATTCTATTAGGGTTATAATACTCTCTTATTACCCAACATTTCTCTCTCTCTCTCTCTCTCTCTCTCTCTCTCTCTCTCTCTCTCTCTTAATTCCAAGAGTTCAAGGCGACAATTCAACTTCATGCAAGAATTTAAGAAGAACTCTTACCTTTATAAGTAAATTTGATGAAGTTGCTCTAAATTTTCCTCATTTACTTCACCTTTCCCTCTTTCTCTTCTTGCTCTCTCACTCAACTCTAGAACACTCTTAACTCTCTCAGATTTCTATCTCTCTCTCCCTTATATGGAGCTCATATATATATATGTGTATGTGTGTGTGTGTGTGTGTGTAACTTATACAACTTGGATTAGTTAAGTGTAAGTCTCTTTATTTAAATTACTTAATTAATTACATTACCACCTATCTTAATTTAAGGTGAATCAACCCTACTCACTTAGTCCATTAGCTAATTTTATAACTCTACGATTTAACGAATCAGACAGGTTTTTTCATCAAGGAACATGTCTGTTAACAAACACAATGCATAAAAATAGGCATCTAAGGCACAGATAAATGCATAATTCAGATTAATCATAAAAGTAACAGCTAAGGAAAAATGCAGGTGTTACAGTCTCTCCTCCTTAGGGTGTTTGGTCCTCCAAACTTAGATACTTTCTTCAGCGAAGAATGTAGGGTCTAATGGAAACAGTTCAGGGTATTTTGCTTGCATATCCCATTTTCTTTCCCAAGTTGCATATAAACCACTGTGGTTCTACCAATCCACCTTTACCAACGAAATTTATTTATTTCTCAACTTTTTAATTCGACAACTAATAATCCGAATAGGTCGTTCTGCATATGTATAATCATCAGTCATAGGTATCTGAGTAGATTCAACAACTTGTTGAGGGTCTAAGAGAGACTCTCTTAGTATAGAAATATGAAAGACGTTATGCGTTCCACATCCGGAGGTAGAGCTATCGGCACACCACTGGACTTAGTTTTTCAATAATCTCGTATGGTCCGATGTATCGAGGTGCTAACTTACCCTTGACTCCGAAACGAGTGTGTCCTTTCATTGGTGTAACTTTGACAAAAACATGGTTGCTTACTTCATATTCTCTTTCTCGTCTGTGCACATCAGCATAGCTTTTCTGTCGGCTTTGTGTAGTTTTCAACCGTTGCTGGATCAACTTTACTTTCTCAGTGGTCTCTTACACAAGTTCAGGTCCTAATAATGGTCTATCTCCAACTTCTGCCCAACAAAGTGGCGACCGACATTTCCTGCCATAAAGAGCCTCGTATGGTGCCATGCTAAGACTCGAGTGATAACTATTATTGTATGCAAATTCAACCAAAGGCAAGTGTGTTTCCCAATTTCCTTGAAAATCTAATATACACATACGTAGCATATCCTCGAGTGTCTGAATTGTTCTCTCTGATTGGCCATCTATTTGTGGATGGTATGCACTACTCAACCTCAACTCAGTTCCCATTGCCTTTTGCAAACTTTGCCAAAATCTTGAAGTGAACTTCGGATCTCTATCTGATACAATTGATATAGGGACTCCATTTAATTCCACAATTTCATTCATATACAGAGTAGCCAATTTATCCACAATGTATGTCATCTTCACGGGTAGGAAATGAATAGATTTTGTCAATCGATCTATGATTACCCAAATAGAGTCCATACCTCTATTGGAGCGAGTCAAGCCAACCACGAAATCCATTGTAATATATTCCCACTTCCAATCTGGTATTGGTAATGGTTGAAGCAATCCTGTGAGTCGTTGATGTTCCGCCTTAACTTGTTGGCATTGCAAGCACTTGGATACAAATTCAGCAATTTCCTTTTTCATTCTCGGCCACCAAAAATTCTTCTTTAGGTCTTGATACATTTTCGTGTTTCCCGGATGGATAGAGAATTTGGAACTGTGGGCTTCTTGGAGGATCCGCTTCTTCAAACCACTGTCATTTGGTACGCATAATCGTCCTTGAAATTTGAGTGTAGCGTTCTCAAAATTGAATCACAGTTTAGGGTTAGATTCCCGTTCTTCCACTACTTTCTTGAGGAACTCATCTTACATTTGTTTCTCTTTGATCTCTTCAACTATTACTGGTTCATGCAATACTGTTTTCTGTCTAGTGAATAAACATGCTAAGTTTCCCATGGATTTTTTACTAAGGGCATCAGGCACCGTGTTGGCTTTTCTAGGATGATACATAATTTACAGATCATAATCCTTAATTAGCTCTAGCCATCTACGTTGTCTTATATTTAGCTCCTTCTAGGTAAAGAAATATTTTAAACTTTTGTGATCTGCATACACCTCACACGTAGCCCCATACAAATAGTGGCGCCAAATTTTCAATGCAAAAATCACTGCAGCCAATTCCAGATCGTGAGTCGGGTAACTCTTTTCATGCGGTCTCAACTGACGGGACGCATAGGCAATCACCCTTCCGTTTTATATTAACACGCATCCCAAATCTTTATAGGAAGCATCACTGTAAATAGTAAAGCCATCTGTGCCAGAGGGTAAAGTAAGAATCAGTGCTGTCATGAGTCTTGTCTTTAACTCTTGAAAAGCTGCCTCTCTTTGATCAGTCCACTCGAATGGTACCCCCTTTTGTGTCAATTGAGTGAGTGGCAAAGCAATCTTGGAAAAGTCCTTCACAAATCTGCGATGGTATCCAACCAGGCCCAAGAAACTGTGAACTTCTGTTACATTCGCTGGTCTCGGCCAATTCACAACAGCTTCTACCTTTTGTGGATCAACATAAATACCTTCTTTTGTTATCACATGTCCCAGAAATGTTACACTATCCAGCCAAAATTCACATTTTGACAACTTAGCATACAATTTCTTATCTCTCAACGTTTGAAGAGTAAGTCTCAAGTGGTGTTCATGTTCCTCCTTGCTTTTAGAATAGATCAAAATGTCATTGATAAAGACCACAATGAACTCATCAAGGAATGGCTTAAAAACTCTGTTCATTAGATCCATAAAAGCAGCTGGTGCATTAGTGACCCCAAAAGGCATAACAAAGAATTCATAATGACCGTATCTTTTTCGAAAGGCAGTCTTCTCCACATCCTTAACTTTAACTTTTAATTGATGATACCCAGACTGTATGTCAATTTTAGAAAACACATGTGCCCCTTGTAATTGGTCAAACAAATCATCAATACGTGGCAACGGGTACTTGTTCTTAATTGTCATCTTATTCAACTCCCGATAGTCAATACTGAGTCTTAAGGTTCCATCATTCTTCTTAACAAATAACATCGGAGCACCCTACGGAGATGTACTAGGCCTGATAAATTTCTTATTTAGCAATTCTTGTAACCGAGTTTTCAATTCTTTTAACTAGGTAGTTGACATCCGATATGGGGGCTTAGAAATCTGTTGAGTACCTGGGACTATCTCAATAGTGAACTCGATTTCTCTTCCAATCAAATTCCCAGGAAAATCATTTGGAAACACATCTGGGAATTCTTTCACTACAAGAATACTACTTACATCTGGTTTAGCAGTAGTTGACACTATTAGTACCGAACACAGAAATCCCTTACACACCTTATTAATCAGTCTATTCGCTTTCATAGAGGAAATCAAATATGGACGAGATATAACACTATTCCCATTAAATGTAAATTCAGGCCCTTCAGGTAAATGAAACACAACTTGATTGGTTGAGAAATCAATTGTAGCACAATACTTTAATAACCAATCCATCTCCAAGATTACATCAAAATACGCAATATCTAAAGGTAACAAATCCACATACAATTTCATGTCTCCAATAATGATCTCACACGCAGGATACATAGATGTATAGATCATAGTCCCCAGCCGGAGAGGTGACAACTAAGACATAGTTCATTGGTTCCAAAGGCCTAAGAAATTTTGGAGCAAAAGCATGGGACATGAAAGAATGTGTAGACCCTGAATCAATTAACACATGTGCATTTTGAGAACAGATAGGAAGAATACCTGACACAACCGTCTCTGTAGTCTGCACATCACCTGCCGCCAATGCAAAAACTCGTCATTGCTTTAGAGTTTCTTTTCCCTTAGCTGCTTTCGAATTTACCCTTGGTGCTGACACTGATCCAGTTGAGTTAGCCCTAGACTAGCTTGTGCTTTGAGATGCTAAAGGACAATCCTTAATCATGTGGCCTGTTTTCGCACACCGGAAACATGCACCTGAAATTCTACGACAAATTCCCTTATGTCTTTTCCTACATTCCGGGCAAATGGGTGTATCATTCCCTTGGCTTGAACTAGTAGAAGATCCCATATTCTGTCTTTTGTTTGGTGGGATGTTGAAGTTGTTCCGACCCTTCTTGAAATTAGATCCCAACTTTTTACCCTTCCATTCAACCACCGATGCCTTTGCTTGTCTTAGTGCGGCAACATTCGCCTCAGCTATGATGGATCTATCCAAAACATCAACGTATTTTTCTAACTTGAGTACATTAACTCGATCAAGGACCTCAACATCTAAACCGCCTTCGAACTTTCTAGCTTTCTTATATTCGGTGTCTACCATATGTGGCGCGTTGCATGCAAGCTCTGTGAACTTAGCTCCATACTCAGCTACTATCATAGTACCCTGCTTCAACTGCTCAAATTCTCTCACCTTGTAGTCTCTCACACACTGTGGAAAATATTTTTCATAAAAAGCTTCTTTAAACTGTGCCCATACCATGGCAGTCTACTGATTCCGAACAAGCATCCACCATCTTCTCGCTTCCTCTTGCAGAGTGAAGGTTGCTAGCAAAACCTTTTGTTCTTTAATACATGGGAATACTTCGAATAATTTTTCAATCTCCAAAATCCAAGCTTCAGCCTTTAGCAGTTCAAGGCCTCTCGGAAAGGTAGGCGGTTTCAACTTATTGAACTTCTGTGTTAGGGTAATAATGTCACCATTGTTAGGTGGCTCCATTAGAATTGGTGGCGGAGGTGGAGGTGGAGGTGGAAAGGACTGTCTCTGTTGTTGTCTTAGTGTTTCTATCAATAACTCCACCATTCACTCCAATCGATCCATTATTGCATCAGAAGTTTTAGATGTCTCTACAGTTCTTGTTTCTTCCATTGAGCTATATATAAACAGAATAATAATAAACACAAGACACATAAGGTTTACACATACATTATTACTATATAGACACATTAGATAAACCACACACACTCACGCATGCAGCTAATATGCCCTAATTTCTTTTATAGGACATCTTATAGCTCATTTGGATGCGTGTGTGCGGTATAACTCGTGCTCTGATACCACTCTGTCACGACCCAGATCCGCCCCTATAGGTTTAGTGTCGTGACCGGCCAGTAATCCGCGATTACCGAAGGCCTAACTGAACTAAGCAAATAAACGGGGCTAGCAGAAGCTATTACATAGAAAGACAAAACGTCCAATGAGCTGTGAATTTACATGAGACAAAAGACATTGCCAAATACACATATATACACATGCATAAGTGTATCGTGCATTCTCAAGTTTGTCAAAAGACAATAAAAAGAGAAAAGTCATTCCCATCGAAACAAAAATAATGTCAATGGTAACCGATGAAAATACATGTGCAAGCTACAAAAGGGTGCACACTGGGCACCTCAAAACTTGGGTAGATGGGAACCTTGCGGTGAGGCACAAAAGTTAGCTTGACAAAATCAAGGCAAGGTCGACGCCACTGTGCCCTTTCCTGAGCTGGGTCACTTACATGACATATCAAAATATGAGCTAAGGCCCAGTGAATAACAGCTGAATAAAGAGATTTTGAACGATAATTATAATGTAAAATAAAACACATACTGAACAGGTTCATATGACATATAAGAAGCATAACATATCACATAGTATAGTTTAAAGCAATAAATGCAAGTGATCTAGAAGACCGAACAGACGGTCATGAAGACCGGACAGACCGAACAGGCGGTCATGAGGACCGAAGATCAGATATGATAGCCAATCATCATATTAAACAGGAGTTCCATGAAATGGAACTGACAGATCTGCAATCATACAAATGGTGCCAAGGTTGTCACAATAAACAAAGAAAATAGTGATAGAATTATCATTCATTAACATAAGAATCTTTCGAAGTACATGTAAATCCGAAGCACAGAAAAGGTAATTGAAATTAAACATGTTTGTACAATAGTGTTACTCACAGTCAGGTCCGTGTTACAGATGACTAGAACGAGGCGTTTGACTTACGCAGACAGATATAAGCGTTGTTCACTTAATTCGCTAAACATCCAACTAGTGAGTTCCATAACTTAGGGATTGATTGGTTTAAATGTAGTTTACTCTTGTTAAATGCTCATGCAATGCAAATGGACATCAATTACAGGTGTGAAACACGTTAACGGAGATCCAGACGTGGGGTAAATAACACAAAAAAGTGAAACTGAGGCCACTAAACAGCCACACGTGCGGAGCTCCTTGGCCGCCCGTGCGGGACCCTCACGTACGTCATTAGGTGCTTTTTAAGCAGAATGCTCACCAATATTCCTCTGTTTTCCGCACGTGTGTGGATCTACCCGCTACACGTGCGCCAGAACTTCCCGCACGTGCGGGCTCCCCAGCCGTACGTGCGGTTTTGGGTGTCCTCAAACTGAATTTTTGCTCTGTTTTTGGGTTCCAAATTCCTCAAAACTCAAACCCGAAATCAATTAAATTAAAGGCCAAAATTAACAAACACAGTAGATAAACAATTCCAAGTTCAAACCAAGGATAGAATTAAGATTTAAGCTTGAGTTCCTCAATTTCATTGACAACTTCATAGACAACAAAAAACAAAGATTTTTGCATAAATTAATTTTATGCTTCAATAGAATTATGGACATCTGAGTTAAAGTCATGCAAGATTAAGTAATTAGGCTTGGGTAATGCCACATATACAAGGGTATGAAAGGGTTTATTCTATTAGGGTTATAATACTCTCTTATTACTCAACCCTTCACTCTCTCTCTCTCTCAATTCCAAGAGTTCAAGGTGATAATTCAACTTCATGCAAGAATTTAAGAAGAACTCTTACCTTTACAAGTAAATTTAATGAAGTTGCTCTAAATTTTCCTCCTTTCCTTCGCCTTTCCCTCTTTCTCTTCTTGCTCTCTCATTCAACTCTAGAACACTCTCAACTCTCTCAGATTTCTATCTCTCTCTCCCTTATATGGAGCTCATAAATATATATATATATATGTGTGTGTGTGTGTGTATGTGTGTGTGTAACTTATGCAACTTGGATTAGTTAAGTGTGAGTCTCTTCATGTAAATTACTTAATTAATTACATTACCATCTATCTTAATTTAAGGTGAATCAACCCTACTCACTTAGTCCATTAACTAATTTTATAACTCTACGATTTAACGAATCAGACAGGTCTTTTCATCAAGGAACATATTTGTTAACAAACACAATGCAAAAAAATAGGCATATAAGGCACAAATAAATGCATAATTCAGATTAATCATAAACGTAACAGCTAAGGAAAAATGCGGGTGTTACAGTGAGCCCGGTTTAGAATCTTGCGCAAGTGAGTTGCGAACCCTAACATGGCACAGGAAGGTATTTCGGCTCTTATTGGTGTAGGCGATATAAGGTTTGTGGTGTGGGTGTCACAACATAGACCGTTCCCTTGGGGCAGACCGTGATGTCACGACTCGAGTACGTAACCTTGGTGCGTGGGCATCATTGGTAGTTACAGCAAGTAACATTTGAATATTTGACCAAGGGGGAGTCAGAATTGCCCATGGCCATTGTTTAGCGGTTGAGTGGAAATAGTGCTCCGCGGGGAGTTACTTAAATTTATCTGATAAACTAAATCTATGAGAATTTAAAAAGAAAGATGGGCATTTTCCTTATGATGAAATACCGCTTTCGTTTGCCATTTTTTTTATTATCTATTGTTATTATTTCAACTGATAGTATTTCAGTTATGCTTATTAAATGTTACTTGTTATTCTATTACTACACATTATTCATTAATTGTGAGTATTATTATCGGGGTGGGTATTTTTGGGTTGTAGTATCTTATTGAGCTCGTCGCTCATTGGCATTTTCGTTGCCTTGGCGTTTTATGCCAGGTACCAAAGAAACCGAAGGGAACACCGAGGCCTTGCAAGGTGACATTCAACCTTGGTTAGCTTGAAGAGTGCCTAAGTTCCATGAACTATTTTCTAAATTTTCTAATTTTCTTTTTATATTTGTGATATTTTTATGTACTAAAACTAAGTTGTAATTTAAGAACTTTAGATTTCTAGGTTGTTAATTAATGGATGTTAGTAATATTGGTGGCAATATTGATTTCAAGTTCTAAATCTTATTATGATGTCCTTAAATTTTGGAGCATCACACACGAGAAGATAAAAGAAAGAGAAAATTAATCTAAGGTCACTCTCTCATTTTTAATAATGGGAGAGATTTACAATATTTTTTTGTAGTCTAAGGTCCTTCCATATATCACACTCACTCTCTCATTCACTCACTCTCTCTCACATTCTCTCTTTCTCTTTCTTCTCTCTCTTCAAACTCTTTATCTCTCTTCTTTCTTTGTTACATCCATAGTGGGGAGATTAGGGTTTGGCTCGATGGCGACGATGATCGTCACCAACACTCCTGCTAAAGATCTTCTCATTGTTGTTGCGATCGATTCCATCTTCGTTTGCATTGATCTTGCATCAACAACAACGATGTGAATGACATGCTCACCCAAGCGTTCGGGAACAAACCCAGCTCCGGCGAAGTTGACGCATCACAACCAGCCCAAGTGTTTGAGAAAAAGTTTAAGAGACACGAAGAGCTTCTCAAGAAATTCATTGAGGCTAATGTGTACCCCAAACTGTTCAATTGTTGTGAATTTCCAGTCTATGGTACTTTCTGTTTGCATCTATAGCACAAATAACTAGTTGGTAATACAAATAAATAATAACGAACAACTGTGAAAGTTATAAAATACAAAATCATAACATGGGTAACAATATATGAATGTGATTAGAATAAACAAACCGTAATCAAACTTGACGACCTCCATGGTTAGTCCATTTGGGAAGGGGAGAGAGAAAGAGAGAGAGAAAGAGAAGGGTTTGTTCTTCACCTTCTATTTCTCGCTCTCACTGTGCTGTTTACATGGTGAATTTTTGTTGTGATGCTTTATGTTGGCTTTTTGATCAATTTTCTCTAACTGAGTCAAAACACAATTTTCTCTGGTTTGGTCAAAACACTGAGAAAATTGTGAGTAAATCAGAGAAAATTAGTTCAAAACCAGAGAAATTTCAATTTTCTCTAGTTTGAACCCATAGAAATTCTCTGCATGTAATTTTGTGAATTTTCTTTGGATGAGGCGGCAGAGGAGGAGGAGGAGGAGAGTCGTTGTCATCATCGACGCTATTGAAATCAATCAAACCAGACATCTTTGTGGGGAAATTTTCTAAAAGAAAAGAAAATGTGGAATTGAAAAGAAATGGAGGAGAGGTTGAGATATGTTCATATATACAAATATAGATATACTGTGAGCAAATCAAATTGAATTTTCTTTGGACTGTGTGAATTTTCTCTGGTTATGATCATTGTTTGTAATTTTGTAAATTTTCTCTAGCTATGATCACTGTGTGAATTTTCTCTGTACTCTCTATTAGATTCTTTTCTTTTTTTTGGAACTACAACCATCTTTCAGTAGGTTTGGCCCCCTTTTTTTATTATTTATTTAATATATCATCTTTCATTTCCTTTTTTTGGTAGCAAATGGATTTTGGAAACGCTAGGAATATGCAATCTTCAAGTGGTAGAGATGAAGAGTATGATTCACGGACTGAGTCAATCTTTCATTTCTTGAATCACAGTTTTGGCTCCATCTCCAATCACTCACAGTCACCTCCTCCACAACCACCACCACCACCACCACCACTACCTGTCTTCTACCACCAACAACCCAATTTGTTTGACTCTCAAACACAAAACCTTGGGCATTTTCTCTAGTTTAAACCCAGCGAAATTTTTGCGAAAACCAGATAAATTCTCTAAAAATCCAAAGAAAATCTTTAGACTGGAATCCAAATAATTTCTCTAGCCTTCATGGAATTTCTCTTGAGAGAAATTTTCTGAATCGAATTTTCTCTGGATCAATATTGAGGGATCTTAGACATTATAAAAATATTTGATATATTTTTTATTATAAAATTTTAATGTTAGGGACTCTAAAAAAAATCACCTAAAAGGAATGGGAAACAAAGGAGGAAAAAAAATGTGGTAACAAAAAACTTAAAATATATTTATAATGAAAAATTGACACTCAAAACAAATATATAAATAAATCTAGAAAAAAAATTAAAATATATTTGTAATAAAAAATTGACACTCAAAACGAATTTTTACAGATAAAGGCCCTCGGTTTATTTTTATTTTATTTTATTTTTTTGAGAAATTGCATATTAGTGTAAAATTTTAAAAAACAATTACAAATAAGTAATAAAATTTATAAATAGTAATAATTAAAATTATAAATTTTTTCATAAATATGTATAACTTTCTCAAATTATTACTGATTGATAATTTTCTTTAGTTTTTTTTTTTTTTTTTTCATTATATTTATTTTCACGTTATTCAAAAGAATCTACCGCCGATCTCGGATCTGTGACCACCTCCGATCGGAGACGATGATCGATGCCGGGAAAAACTTTCTCTCTTGTTCTCCATCTTTCTCTTGTTCTTTCTCTCTCTTCGGCTATGAGGCAAGCCAGAGCACCCAGGGGTGGCGCCACCGTCCATGATGGTCGGAGAAGCCAACAAATCTGGATTGAGAACAGAGATCCTCTTCGTGTGTGTGTGTATATGTGTTTGTGTTTGAATTCAAGAAAATTGAAGAATTTGATGAAATTAGGGTTTGATGGAATTTGATTTGATTCATTCTGCATAAAATAGCTCAGATCTAGATTTGGATCCCTAGAAATGTCCAGATCTGGATTTGGCTAAGATATATTGAACTATTGGGAGCCTCTTAACTATCTCATCTACAAATCTAGCTTCCAGACTTGGGAATGCAGGTCCAAAACCCCCTACCGTCTCTCTCTCTCTCTCTGTATATGTACACATGGATGTATATTGCTTTTGAGTGTGTGTTTTGGTTAATTTTTCTGTTTGTTTTGTGAATTTTACTGGTGAAATGTGGTTTGATATCGTGAACTTTGGGTTCTTTTTTGTGATCATGGAGAGATATGAACTGAATGTTCTCTCTCTTCTCTCTCTCTATATATATATATGTGTGTGTGTAAACGAATTTGAATAAAAGTTCAATTTGAAATGCAGCACTCCAAATGGACAAACTCAAATTAAAGCATAACTTTGAGTAAAAATGTTAGTGATGGCAGAATTATAAATTTGAGTAAACACTTTAGTCTCCCTTGATTTGAGTGAAACTCAATTTGATTAAAGTTTTGAGAGGATGAGATTAGGATTTGTTGTTGTTGTTGGTATTGTTATTGTTGATGATAATGGTAAAACATATGGCACATATAGAAAGAGAGAGAGAGAAAAAAAAAAAAAAAAAAGATTTGAACAGATAGATTTTTTTTTTAATAGATAGGGTTTGGCTTGCACAGATCTGTACAAGTAAGATAAAGATATAGATATGTATATATGTAATATGCACAGATAAGAAATAGACAAACAACAAAAATTGACTTGATATTTTCACAGATCACTCTTTGAATTTTAACAGATAGAATTTTATTTTAGACAAATATTTAAACAAATAAGGGAAATTTGAATTGAAAAAGTTAAAAAAATTAAACAGATATTGTAAAAAATTTGAACAGATAGGAAAAAAATTTAAACAGGTAGGAAAAAAATTAAACAGAAAAAAAGTCAAGGAATAAAATTGAAAACAAAATGTCCTATAAAACTTCTCACCAAACTATTTCACAAAATGTGAACATTTCATTAATAAAAAAATATCCACTGAATCTAATGTCTTAGATACTCTCCGAATTAGATTTATAACCAATTTTCTCAAAACAAAAAGAAAAATAAAATTTCACTCATACAAGATAATGGGATTTCACTGTATTTTAAAATATCAAATATAGAAAAATTTGATAATTTCTTTGTCAAGATTTCCACTCGTGTTGTCATTGATGATGAGGGTAATTTAGTGTTTAATTTGTAAGACCGAAAATTTTCAATGTGTATTTGTTCATCATTTAGGAACAATTTTTTTTTCAAAGTTTTTTATTTCATGTATTTTTTTCCACATAACAAACATATAAACTGTTTAAATATTCAAACTGTACAAATTTCATCCTATTAATTGCCAGCTCAAACAGTGAAATTTTACTATATTTTTTATTCATAATTTAATTTTCAATATGCATATTGTTTGATAGATCACTGCAAGAGTATCTAAAAAATCATTTTTTTTTCTTCCAAAAATGAATATCTAAAAGTTATGACATTTTAAAGTTTGAAAATGAAATTAAAATGTAAACAAGAGGTGTGATACACTTGATGTCACAAAACTTACACGGCTGTCCCTTTGCAAAAGAATACAAAATAATAAACCTATGAATAGGAACTAATGATCCAAAAATATAAAATTTTCTAAAAATAACAAATATTTTCCCATCAAAACCTCTAGCTCATTGTAACAGTACACAAACACACAACCACCACTGAAACAAAGAAAATGCATATTTCATCAGAAGGTAATCTGCATAGGGAAAGACTTTCACACCTATATGGGTCTTGCGCGCCTTACAGGATATCCAGAAATTCAATCTCCTCATTTTTTACCCCATGGAAAGCACCAACACTGCTGGAAAGAAGAGATGATGAAAGACAGGAGTAATCAGGAATAATGTGTAAGAAGAAGCGGAAGAGCTTATTACACTGGATCAGGAAGAAAAAAAAAGAAGAGTGATCAACATACCTTGACATCGTCATTGGTGTTTTGCTTCCGCGTGTTGGTGTAAGATGACCCATTAGTCACACTCGGAGCCTTTCCAGCAGCAGAGTTCTTTTCCTCTCTCACTTTGTTGAAAATATCAGTATAACCATCAGCTGATGAAGGGTTGCTCTCGTCCCACTCGCCAAATTTTGGCACAGCAGCACCTCTATCAGGCTGCAAAATAAGGACTCAGGATTATAATCCCACTTGAGGAAAAGCTTCAGTATCTGATGCATTAAGAAATATAAACATAAATAAAAGGGGGTCAACAATGACTGTGAAACACATGTTTTGACCAATACTTTGTTAACACAGTGAATTTTCTCTAGATTTTGCTTCTGCAACGTGGTCTTGTTAGACTTAAATCATGTTTCCGCACATGGCAGCCAAGCTTTTATCACCAGACCAAGCACGGCCCCAAGACTGGCTTGTTAATGCAGTATCCAACTAAAAGCATGAGCATTTTATGAGGAAAAACATTATTTGGAACAATGGAAGACTTTAAAATTTTACTACATAGCTTTGGAATTCAAATGCTTTCCATACAGACAACACATGAACACAGGATCGAGATTTATGCTAATTGAAGAATTTGGATAATAAAAAGTAAAAAATCTTACAGTCTCATCGCCTCGATTAACCTGTCCCATTCTGGATCTTCCAGGAGCACCACGGCTGCTATCATACGAGTTCTTTCCTTCCCAACCAGGAGATGCATTACCTTTCCCCATGATCTTTTCTTGAGAATGAGGATGGAGTGGTGACCTCTCAATGCTGTGCTCCCACCCAACACTTTGTCTTACAGGTCGACCAGAAGGGGTCCCGCGGCCTCCCTGACGTCGATGTGCTGACTCGCCATCAGCTCTCCTTCCCATATTGTCATTATGAACCGGAGATTCAGTGAACTGTTTAAAGTCACCATCTTCTCTGCTTACCCGACGCTCGTGTACTGGCCTTGCTGTTCCCCTTCCTATTGGTTCATCTGGTTTGGTTCTGGTCCTGGACGGAGGAGCTTCAGGTTGAGCTTGACTTGCCATGTTCGAAAACAAATTAGGATTCTCTGCGGGATCGTTTGGGTTTATCATTTTATCACCCTTTTTACCCTTCCGTGCCTTGTCAAAGTAGAGTGTGTATGGAACATCACCTTCATTTTCCCAGTTGCCAAACTTCGGTACTTGTGGGCGTTGCTGCAAATATAGGAAGATTATTCCATGTGGTGTTTCATTTTTATATTTTATTTACAAAGAAACAGACCAACATTTGAATAGTAGTATCACAACAGGAAGACCATGACAACCCCCACACAATTAAATCCCAAAATACCAAAAATATTAAATTAAATTAAAACTAAAATTGAAGATGAAAATCATTAATTAAGCTATACTCTCAGTTGCCTCTATTTACACACACACAAAAATGCAAGACCTTGCCTCACAATGACCATTAATGTGGTTCATGGCTAAATTTTTAACACATTTCTACAAGGAAAAATCAAACTCTATGGGAGAGCCCCATCAACAGTGCAAGCTTTGTTGAATAACATTTTCTGAAGGCACGAGGGAAATTTTGTAGCCAATCATCAGAGAAATATATATTTTAGATGGTACATACAAATAATGATAAACACAAATACACAATATAACAGAACCAGTAATTTTGTCTGAATGAACAGATTCATTTTGATTGTGCCATACCCCACAATGGTCAATGAGTTCTCAATCATATCTCGTGTTTGTATACATGTTCAAGGAATGATGCAATCCACAAAAAGAGTAAGGAAAACCAAAATAAAACAAGCATTCAAGTTGGGACATTCATTCCCTTTCCCTATTTATTAAGCCCTAACCATAATTCCTCCCATAACTCCTCCCATAACTATATAAAATCCTAAATATTCCATGGTACAATGAAAACCTACCAATTTCAACTTTTAAATCCCTCAACGTTCTGTCCTACGTCAGAGAACTTTCAAATGCAAACTCAATAAGGTTTCATACCGTCTACTCCACCTAACATATGGGCAAAATTTAAGTTTTTGATGTGGAAATATTTCCCAATATAAGATAGAAATGGCGATAACTTTTCTAGGTAACAAAAATCATAAATGAGAAATAATAAGGGTTAGCTTTGGGTTATACACCAGTTATAGTACAAATGGTTAGCATTATTGTACAGGCAACAAATAAAAACATACTCATAGACATAGCCAAGTGAAAATAAAACAGAGCCAAGTAAAAAAATGATCAGAGTAATAGTATAGGCATTTTGAAGCAGAGAGGGAGAGAGATTGTAGCCAATACCAAGGATATGTGCAGAATGAGAATCCCATGGAAATTTCTTGCGTCTAATAACATGAAAAGAGAGCCTTTACAAATAAGAATGTTCACAAAATATGTAGTCAACTTGCTCAAAATGCAAAACTCGCACCCCACAAACTTTAGAGACTTTTCTGATGACAGTGCATAAACAGATCCATCCACACAAGAATTCACTCTTAGAAAAAAGAAAACAAAAAACAAAAAAACAAAAAAACAAAACAAAACAAACAAACCCATTATAGAACATATTTGTTGACATGATTTATTATTCTATGACTAATATAAAGGGAGGGGAGGATAGACAAATTATCGTGCATCCACAATGATTGAAAAAATCAACACTAGCAGATTATTTAGAAATTCAGATCACACAACCACATAGGTGGAGCAATCAAAGATACACATTAGGCTCCAAGTATTTTGCAGAAGAGTAGGAATTGTGACTGATGCAGTTGAAGGAAGATGTATCCGTCTCTATTTTTTTATAGTGCGTAATACTTGAAAACTGAATAAACAAAGCAAATATGTAATCATTGCGCTCAAGAAATCATTTTCATTCTCCCTTGATATTAGAGAAAAAGCTTCAAACACCAAACACAAAACAGAATGTCATATGAGTTGTTAATACAATGTTCCCCAATTTACTTTTCAATCAAATGTAGCCGTTGAGAATCTTCGCTTTCCAATTATAGATTGCATTAAAAGCCCAAAAACACTGTAATCCACAATGATATCTCATCAACTTGTCAGACCATGTGAAGACAAAGCGAATTGATCAAGCAATTTTTATTGGGAAGATTAATTAAAATCCTGCCCAAATCAAAGAGTTATATCACACCTACATTTCTCAATATAATGAGAAACAAATCCGTATCAATGAGAAGCAAAAAATTAAGACATAATTTCAGTATATTTCTACCATGAAGCATCAAACTCGTACTTAAAGCAGAAACCTTCAATGCACCAATAAACCGCTAAAGTCAAAACCCCAAGAATTTCAAGCTTCAATCAAGGCTTCAGACATAATCGTAAGGCATGACATTTCTCATAATAACTCACGCTATCAATAGAAACAACTTTTTCCCAATTGGAGACTTGAGGATCCTCCAGGAATCAAAGTACAAAATCAAATTACGACTTGTGCCCGAATCATCAATTGGGGTCAGCTCCAGGAATTAAAATAAAAAAACACCATATAATTACGGACTCGGAACATTAATCAAACTATAAACAAAAACCCAAAAATCCAAATTCCCAATTTGCTCAATTCATTTTCTGATTCCAACACATAAAACATTAAGCAAGTGAATCAAACAGATGAAGAAACTTCGTAACCAGCAATTTTGTAGATGAACTATTGTTAACTAGCAGATTGGTCTAGACTCCTGAATCCATTTCATTTATATAGACTAGCATCAACACAACACCAAATCTCATAGTACAACATGTTCATTCAAAAGATCAAACATTAACCAGCATGTCCAAAAATTGTGAAAAAAAACAAACCCATATCAGAAAACAGCTAGAAATTGCAAATTCCACTGAATGAATGAAAAAAAAAAAAAAAAAATCTCAATCAAAAAAGCAAAACGAAGAAACAAAACCCATTAAATACCTAATCATCATAAACAAGACGAAGAAACACAACCCATAAAAGAGTAAGGTTTGATCAAATTATAGAAGGTAGACTTACAGCCATTTCTCTTCACCAAGCTAGTGAATGGAATTTAGAAAGGCAGTCAAGAAATCTTCAGGAAATTCAAACTCTGTGATCAAACCAACACAGAGATTATTCAGAACTCCCCAACAGAATCGCTTGACGACCAAAGAAGCAGTGAGAGAGAGAGAGAGACAGAGAGAGAGAGAGAGAACAAGGGGTTTATCAATGATTGACTGAAGCGACCCGTCATATTTGACTACTCTCCTCTCACTCTTTCTCTCTCTAGACTCTTTCTCTCCTCTCTCTGAAAAGTCTCAATATTTTTCGTATTCTCCCCTGCTGGAACGTACGTACCTCTCTCGAAACGAAAATCTGTACTATCTACGCGTGTTTTTGCTTAAGGATATTAGAGCATCAAGTGTCAGCCTCTCTGCAATAATTTTGTCCTTATTGTGCGGAGTCAATGCTGTAAATATATGATTCATTAGTGTCGCTGTTCTGTTCATTTATTTTCTCAGCGTTACGGTACATCCATGATGAAACGAGTAATTGTTCATTGTTACAACAAGCGGAGTTGTTTGTTACCGGTCGTCGGCTGAGAAGTCCGGCCGAACATCTAGCCGGTCAATCCATCAATGACAAAAAAAAAAAATTTTATTTTTTTTTGCATTTTTAAAATTTTTTTTGACTAACTGATCATCAATTCAATAAAAACAATAAAAATAAAAAATACAGTAACAAAATAATATTTTAATAAGATTGAGTTAAAATAAGTTTGATACAATTGGTGTCTAACCAAAATAGCAAATGTGTGAGTGATTTTCTGATCACACTGCCTATCTTAGTGATTCAGCTGTAGAACACAAGCAGAATAGATGGCACAAATAACAACACAAAGAGATTAACGTGGTTCGGCAAAAATGCCTACGTCCACGGGAGGCCGAGGTAATTCACTATATCAAATGAACAGTAAGAATTACAATTCACTCTCAGTCATTCTCTTTCTCTCTTTGTTCTCTAAGTTTGTAATTGTAAATGTTACAATTAGCTTGTTGTCTCTCGATGTCTGTCCAAGTGTCCCCCTCTAAATGTTATCCTCCATCTCCATATATACACCGGAATAGAGATGGAGAGGTTACCAGCTTTTGAGCTGGTTTGCCAGCCCACTGTTGCACTTTTGGCAGCTTTCCAGGTAAAAGCTCTTTATTACTTCACATGGCTTCTAGTGGCCTCATGGCCATCTCACATGGCCTCAAGGCCAGCTAGTTGGTGAGATGATGGCCTCATGACTTTCTTCACATGGCTGGACATCCATTTGATCAAGATAATATTTTATATAGGCAGGTATGGTCGATCTAGCAATAACCTCGGCTTTATTCTTCTGCGGGTAGCTCGGCCTTTGCACGTTAAGCAGAGGATGGAGACTTTTATCCCGAATTAAGATGTCTTCGGAACTCACATTACTAGAGTACCTTGGCAGAACTTTACTGTGACACGTGGCACCTCGGCTGACACGTCGGCGTCACCTTGCCACGTGTTGATACTCAGAAATATAACCCCACAGCAAAATAGGTTTTTAAACTCTAATTTGACTAAAAATTTGAAGAGGCTAGTGTGTGCCATTTTGGGAACATAGTAAAATCCAAAAATGTGGCTATCAAAAACGCAACAAAATCCCTTTGGGAAGTGCCAAAAGCGCAGCCCTAAAATTACAAATTAGGGCCTATGAAAAAATAAATAAATAAATAAATCTCTTATGTTGGGTAAGGGTATTGTGGTCATTTTAATTTGATTTGACACCATAAATAAATATTAAACTAAAAAACAAAAAGTCAACTTTTTACCAACTTCCCAAATCACTTCCAAAAAAGTCAAAAAACTTGGTACAAAGCAAAAGCCAACTTTTTACCAACTTCTCAAAATAACCATGTGAATGCTTTTACTTAACCTCGTGTAAAGTCCAATTCGTTAAAATAGTAAGATTTATAATTTATACTACCCTAATCATTAATAATGGATTAAATTTTAAAATTTAAAATCTGCCTTCCAAATCGCTCCGCTATAATTAATACATATATATTTTTTAACTTCTAATTAAGGCCTTATTTGTCGTAACTTAAAAAAATAAAAAGTCACTATCCTATCATCTTATTTAAATCGCATCACCTCTTTATCACATTACTTCAAATCCAACCCATATTTCATAAAAAGTCAAAAAGTGCACTTATTTAGAACATCTCAAACCACTCCTAAATATCAAGGTAAAAATGAGTGTGAGAGATATTTAAAATGTAAAATTTGTTATAAATTATTAGTTATATATATATATAATATATTATGTAAAATTAGTTTATATTATATATAAAAAATATTATGCAAATTAGTATTATATATTATGCAAATATTTGATAATTAGTTAGAATATTTTTCAATCCATCCAAGATTGTCTAAATCACGATTTGCTAATCCACTAATCTGTCAATCCACCATTCAGCTTATAATTTTACTCTCAAATCATTCAAATAGCACCATGCACATCCCTAACATTACTATCAAAAAATTATTATAAAATCATGAAAATATTTATGCTTCTAATTGTGTATAAAATTTATTACTTAGTATGTATTTTTTAAAAAGTTGCGTTCAGTTGAAATTAATGGGGCAGCTTGTCTCCAATTCATAAAGTAAATTAGATGGTGTTGTTGGGTCCGTAAGGTCTACTATGGGTTCTGTTTCGATAATCCGAACCATACAATGTGTAGAGCTCATCGAGTACTTTATTCTTATGAAAAATCACATTGATCCGATATCGATAGATATCTGATCAGATCATATTTTTGTCAATAATTTATTTTGAAAATTATATTGACCGTTGACAGAAATTTGATCCGATCAAGTAGCTATCAATATCTGATCAACGTGATTGTTCATTAAGTCAAAGCACTTGACGAGTTCTACATATTCATCGGTTCAAATTATCGAAATGAGACTCATGATGGGCCTTCACAGGTCCAATAATATGCTCTATTTCGATAACAAATTAGAGAGAAGCCTAACCTTGTTTAATTACCTTATCAAAAGTCGAATGTAAGAAGACCTAGAATAAAAATATATTATTTTAAAAAAAAAAAATTTGATTCATATAAGATATTATAATGAACCAATGAATTACAATTATAGTAGTGAAAATCAAACATAATACAAATTTATATTAGTTTAAACAAATTTATTATCAAATTATTTTTGTTTGGTGACATCCACAAGTAGGTGTTTGTGAATGATTTTATATTTAAAAAACATATATAAATTAAATAGAACCATATCTTGTCAAATGAAATACAATGATGATAAAAACAAATAATATAATAACACTCGTAAATATGTATATACATTCTGTTGTTAAAATAAATTTCAAAAATCAGAAATTACAATACATTGGCAATGGTAACTTCCAAATTATAGGCAATAGTTGCTTTCAAATGACTTTTTTCCTTTTTTTAAAAAAAATTATATGACTTTTAGGTATTTATTTTTATTTTGTTACTAAAAATTAATTTGTCGAATAGCCATTAAAAAAAATTAAAAATTATTCTATCACAAAAATAATTAAAATAATTTTTTTTAATTTTCCCAACAAATTAATTTTTTAAAAAAATTTCAAAAAATAAATGAAAACTCAGCCAAACATTTGTTCCTTTATTT
>CM069915.1:20206839-20303628 GCA_036172215.1 Camellia granthamiana | reverse complement strand
TATACAAACCCCAAATGGACAAACATGCTTCTACAACATTGAAGAGGGCCTAAAAATAAGCACATTTACAGAAGATGGAAGCCCCAAAATCAGAATAAAAACATGCTAGAAAATCCATGCAAAATAGGCTCCAAATAGGCTATATCATGAGACATGCAAATCTATACACCAAATGACCAAACTTTCTTCATGAAACATGTAGAGGGGGTCAAAATAAGACCCCTCTTAGCTCTGACCAAGAGCCAAAACCATAAGCACGAAAGGCTACAAAATGAGCAAGATTTAGGGCCTAAAGTGAATTTCCAAGAGAGGTGGTATATAGAATGGCCAAATGAGGTTGAGCCCTTCTACAATGTTGTAGAGGGGCTCAATATAAGCACAAAACCAGTAGGGGTCGGAGCCCCAAAAACAAATGCAAATAGGCCAAAACTAGCATTCAAGATTGTGACATACAAGGTGTATATTGAAACAAGTATATCATGGAAACACCAAACAGTGATGAGGCCTTAAACAAACATGAAGAATGGCCCAAAAAAATGATATTTTCTGTTTTGGTCGGAGCTCAAAACCACCAGCCAAGAGGGTAGAAAAATGGTACAAAAATGGAGCTCAAAAGGGGAAATGAGTGCTTACCCTTGTAGACCAAAACCTTGGCTGCTTCTAGGACTGAAAATGGCGCCTCTTAGCTGCTGGAAGGCCCTCCTTGCCGCTGGAAATGGAGTAGTGGTGGTGGTGCTTGGTGGTGATGAAGAAATGGTGCCAAACTTGGAAGATTTTTGAGAGTTTTGGAGCTTGGAATTATAGAGAGAGAGATATACAATATAGGAGCTCTCAAAGGTTTTTTTCTAACCCTAAGAACAGATCTGGAGCTGCTGTTATATAGGGAAAATGAGGGGGAAAATGGGGGGAAAAAAGGGGGGGAAAACTATTCAAGTTTCCCCCCAAAAAGGCCAAAAGGGAAAACGGTAGCTACGGTTCTCAAATGGCCGAGAGCCCTTCAACAAAGTCGAATAGGGGCTCAAAATAAGACACTTTGTAGTTCGGGTCGGAGTCCAAAAATGTATAATGAAGGTTCGGGAGCCGAAATACGCAATTCGGGGCCCCGAAAATGGGCTGTTAGGCACCGGGAGTGGTACTCGACCACGAAGTGGGTTTCTGAGACCCCAGTGTTCCTTAAAAGGATGAAATAGAGGTACCTGCCAAAATTGAACAAAGAACAATGCGAAACGAATGCTCGGGGGCCAAAATCGCGTGGTTCGGGGTCCCGAAAATGGGCTGTTAAGCACCGGGAGTGGCACTCGGCCACGAAGTGGGTTTCTGAGACCCCAGTGTTCCTCGGAACATTAAAACAGAGGTCTCCGCCGAAAACCGAAGAAGTCGGAGATGGTTGGGCGGTCCCGAGCCGAGGCACACAGCCTAACGGCTCCGAAAACCGGGAACCGGGCTCCGAAATGGGCAAAATGGCCTACGGCCACGAAAAGTAGCTCACGGCCACCGGGAGATAGCCTACGGGACCACTCCCTCCCCTCAGGAAAGAAAACAGAGAAAACCGAGCCTGGTTCGCAAACCGAGACAAGGCACAGAAGAGAGTTCGGAAGTCCGGAGGCAGGGCACACGGCCGCGACTCTGAGACTTCTGAACGAGCACAGCATGCAACATCACCAAGCGCTCAATCGGTGACGTCTGAGTCTTAAGGTCGGTCAAAAATGGGGTGTCTACAGACACTATAATTGATTACAGGACACGTGTAAGGATTCTCACAGCTTTTCTTTAATAAAGCAGAGTAGGGGTCGTCTGCTTTATTAAAGTAGTGAGTGAAGGAGAATCCTTATTACTGACAGACACAAATAATTACGGACATAGATATTTACAATAGCTATTTGTCTTTTCTTGGCGTGCTTATCTCTGATTATTGAAGAGAAGCTTTATCTTTTACAAAATTTGTCTTTTTCTTCTGGGATGCCAATAATTGATGTCCGCGCTTGGATGCTAAATCTTCAAAACGGATTCTTCGTGGAAGATTTACAAAATTTTGAGGAGTCAAAAGTCAAGGACTACTACAATATTTACAAAATATTATATGAGTCTTAATTGTGAAGTGCACACCCTTTTTTTTTTTTTTTTTTTTGAAGGAAAATAAAGGAGATATTTAAAGGAAAATAAAGGAATAAACCATATGTAAAAGCAAATAGTTCTTTCTCTTACTTAGGGGTGATTTGGAATGTTCTAAATAAGTACCTTTTTTTGACTTTTTATGAAATATGGGTTGGGTTTGAAATGATGTGGTAGAGAGGTGACATGACTTAAATAGGATAGTGACTTTTTGACCTTTTAACTTTTTTAGGATAATGACTTTTTAACTTTTTTAGTACATGACAAATAAGGCCTTAATTCATGAACATAAAAAAAAAAAATAATAATAAAGATAAAAATAAAAATAAAAAGAGAAAAGGAATTCACGATTCATATAACCTAAGTTACAACGGTACGATAAACAATTGAGGGACGTTAAATTTGACAATAAAGGTGTGGCGAGATTGCTTAATGATATTGAGTTGGATAATAAGAGAAGTGACCGTCAATCAAATAAGATCGTGGTTAAGGGTATAAAATTAATTGGGAATGTTCAATTGGGACAAGATGTTAAAGACGAAGCTATGGTCCATCATGTTTTGTTTTTCGTCATAAGTGATAATAATCCATCAGATTCCGTCCCCACACCTGACAAGATATTTATTGGAGTTGGCGAGGGTAATCCTGAGACCTGGATCGTTGATCCTGACAAGTCCGACCGGTTTCAGATGCTAAAGAAAATGAGATTCAAGCTCGTTGGTAGAAAGGACAAAGAGTACATTCATCACGGGATAGAAGTTGTGAACCAGTTCTTCCCAGTTGATATTTGGACGGACTACAAAGATACGTTGTTGGGAAATGTCGGAAGTATTCAGAATGGTGCCATATATTTAGTGGCTACTACTGTTAGTGGAAAAGAATGCAAAATTACTTTAAGGAGTCAAATGTACTTTAAGACTGTTTAGAATTATAATTTATGTATTTTTATTTGTAATGTTCAGGTTTTGAATGGAGGTGGACGATATAAAAACTGGTGTTGTTGAAAGTGTTTCAACAAGTGATTTCAGTTGTATTGAACTTACTTTGCCTAATTTATTTCTCAATCGGTCGGGACCACTTGGCCAATTTGAAGAGTATTAAATGAAATTAATAAGCTCATATTTCTTTTCTTTTCTTTTTAATTTTTTTACTTTTTCATATAATCTAATTCTGGAAGGATCTAAAATGGAAAAATAAAAAAATAAAAAAAAATTACTAACTAGACAAACAAAAACAAAAAAAATCAACTTTTTAAATTATTTTTGCCTTTGAACTTTATTTTTTCATCTAAATATTATTTCAGATTCTTTTACAAGTAAATAGGGTCAAAACCAAAAGAATTTCAATATAGAAAAATCATTCAAGGATGAGCAATGAGAGTTACAAAATGCTTCTATTCCAATCCCATCTCATAAAAGACCAATTTGGTCTTCAAAAAGTGATTTTTGATTTTCTATTTTCCTATTTTTTAAAATCTTTAGTAATTTTTTTTATTTTTTACTTTTTAAATCGACATAAAAAGTACAATATATGTAAAAAAATTGGGAAAAAATCTCACTAAAGACCAAAAAAATATGTAGATGTGCTAAAAAAAAATTTATAAGTAAACCACACAAACCCCAAAAATCTAGGCTTAAAACTTCTTACAAAAACATTTTACCATTGTTAAAACCAAAGAAACACCATAATATGTGCTTTAGGTGTGTAGGTGTGTAGGTATTTGGACATAACAGCAAACTAAAATAACAACCACATATCTAAGCCAACTAAATCCCCCACTGACCAAAAGTTTTGTTTTCAAACCAAAACACAATGCCAATAGCAACTCAAAAATTTAAAAAGTTTGGGACCTCCCAAAATCTCACTTTACAATCCCAAAGATAAAACACATGGCTTGGAAGACTATCCCAAACCATTGTTTCGATTCCCGCACATTGTTGCGCAAAGTCGGCCTCTATCGACCTTCCTGCTTGACACCAAAAAACAACAAGAACCTATTAGAAAGCAAAGGGACAGAAGCTTACAAGTAGAAAAACATAAAATACAGCTCTACTTCCACGTAGCAAAAACATATCAAAATGTCTCAAATCTGCTGGAACGAGAAAAACATGTAGTGCTAAGCCAATAATACACTTCTCAATCCTGGCTAAAGCTTACAAAAACAATCCCTATATTCTATGTATTGCTTACACAAATATAATTTTCAACAAAAGGTATCATGATATCCTATTGAATCTGCTTCAAGGAAACATCGAAGATAAATTATAGCTTCGTCACCACTTGCCTTTTAAATGGCAAAAAGGTGTTATGGGTCATCTTTTTGTTTTTTGGTTTCATTTTTTTATTTTAAGATTACAAAATCGGCCAATATTTTTTAAATGTAAGAGTTAATTTTGATTGGTACTTTTGAAGTCATATCATAGGTTATATTCCCCATTATTAGACATTTTGTTATGTTATGAAGTTACTCTGTAACTCCACAAACTTCATATGAAGTTCTACACATTAATCTGTTCACAAATTCTCTCTTATCTCATTACATCAAAATACATTTCAAAATGAGATTTTCATACTTCCCACCTGAACACAAGAATCATTATTTAAATGGATTATGGAAACAAAATATCAACACAAACAAATAAATAAATATCAAGTACGCACCTAGTTCATTCAATTGGTTGCACGAAGGTAGATCCTAATGGTATCTTTGAAGGTGATTTTTCTCCGATAGGTGGGGCATTTACTCTGAGCAACTATTGCAGACTCAATGCATGACTTACAGAAAATATGACCACTTAGTTAACATCTCCTCCACTAATGGGCTTATGCATACTGGATAGCTGAAGCTGGGCTTCTTTGGTGGTAGTGGAGGCGGCAGCAGGGATTGTTCCACGCTCTTAGCATTCTTTCTCTGCCACTGGTATATAAAGAAAGTCTCAATGACAAACTAAAAAACAATTACTGTCAATGCACATGGTTGCACCCAAAAAATAGCTTTTAGGCTATGCTTAGATCATGGATTTGGGTAGGGAATGTAAGTTTTCTAAGGAGAATTAACTCGTATATTCCATTGTTGTATGTTTACAAAGAGTGCATCAGTTATATAGCCCTAGTCTATGACAGAAAAAGGAAATACAAAGAAAAAGGAATTGCTTAATTCCTAATATACACAAGTAAGGAAATTGCCTAATTCCTAATATACCATATATACAATATATATTCTCACACCCCCGCTCAAACTCAAGGTGTTTTAGCAGAAATCATTGAGAGTTTGCTAAGAAGAAACTGAAACCGAGCAGTAGTGTGAGTCTTGATGAAGAAGTCCGCAAGTTGCAAAGCCGAGAAGACAAAAGGAAGTGAGATAGAGCCAGACTGTAGATGTTGGCAGACAAAGTGACAATCAATCTCAATGTGTTTCGTCCGTTCATGAAAGACAGTATTGTGGGCAATCTAAATAGCACTGCGGTTGTCACAATAGAGGGAGGTCGGAGAAGACTAAGGTACACCCAAATTAGAGAGAAGACAACGAAGCCAAACAAGCTCAGCAGTAACATGAGCCATATCACGATACTCAACTTCGGCAGTAGAGCGAGCAACAACAGTTTGTTTCTTACTTTTCTAAGAGATCAAGGAATCGCCAAGAAACATACAGAAACCAGAGGTGGACTTACGATCAATAACATCACCAGCCCAATCAGAATCAGCATAGGCTACCAAGTCTAAAGAGGAAGTAGATGACAACAGCAAGCCCTGAAAGATGGTATCCCGAAGATAGTGAAGAATGCAAACCAAAGCAGCCTAATGGTAGAGCAAGAAGTAGAAACGAACTGACTAACTACATGAACAACATAAGCAAGATCAGGGTGAGTGACAGTCAAATAAACTACAAAACCCACTAGCTCGCGATAGACCGTGGGATCATCCAGAGGGACACCATCAGTAGAGTTAAGTTTCACATTAAGCTCAATAGGTGTATCAGAAACCTTAGTATTAATAAGACCGGCACGGTGACTAACCTCATTAGCATACTTGGCCTAAGACAGAAAATAACCCTTTGGAGAAAAGGTAACCTCAATACTAAGAAAATACCACAATGGACCCAGATCCTTCATTTCGAAGGTGCAGAAGAGATGCGGCTTAACCTTAGAGATAGCAAAAGAGTTAGAGCCAATGATGATCGTATCATCCACATAGAGTAGGAGAGCAACAAAACCAACCAAGGTATGTCTCATAAACAAAGCAGAGTCGGAAACAGAATGATGAAACTCAAGCTCGGTAATAGCAGTCTGAAAGCGATCATACCAAGCACGAGGAGATTGCTTCAAACCATACAGAGCACGCCAAAGATGACAAACCTTCCCAGAGGGGTAGAGAAGACCACGAGGAGGATGCATGTAGACCTCCTCAGTGAGATGACCGTTAAGAAAAGCATGCTTAACATCCATCTGATAGAGATGCCAATGGCGAACAGCAGCAATAGAAATCAAGGTATGGATAGTAGTTATCTTGGCAACAAGGGCAAATGTCTCCTCATAATCAATAACATACTCTTGTGAGAAACCCTTGGCAACTAAGCGAGCTTTGTAGTGCTCAAGAGAACTATCAAAATGAGTCTTGACTTTATAGACTCATTTGCAACCAACCAAATTCTTGCCAGCAGGCAAAGGAACCAACTCCCAAGTGTTAGTCTTCTGTAAGGCAAACAACTCATCCTCCATAGCTTGAACCCAATTAGGATCCTAACAGGCCTTCGTGTAAGACTAAGGTTCTGAAAAAGAATGAATAACAGACAAAAAAAAAGTACGATAGGAAGCAGAAAAACATGTATCAGACCAACCCAACCTGTTTGGAGGACGACGCTCACGAGTAGGATATCGGTGTGCAGCAGGATCAGAGTCATCAGAAGCAAAAGGAACAACAACAAAAGTAAAGACAACTGGTGGGGGGGGAGCCTTGCGACGAGAATAGACTAACAACGGAGGGGAAGAAAAAGTCGAAAGAGAAGAAGGAGCCATGGGTGACGTAGACGGAGAAATAAGAATGACCTCAAGAGGAATAGTAAAGATGTACTCATCAAACGGAACCTCTGAAGGAAATGGGTCAATGTGAACCAAATCCTCTTTAGAAATGGAAGCAACGAGGGAGGGGGAGCTGAAAGTAAGACAGACGTTCGAGAAAAGCAGCATGACGGGGAGAACATAAAGGCGACGAGAGATAAGGTCGTAACAGCAGTAGCCTTTCTGAGTAAGACTATAACCCAAAAAGACACACAAGACAGACCTGGCACTGAGTTTGGTCCTATCTTTATGGGGAATGAGGACAAAACAAATAGACCCAAGGACACGTGGAAGGGAATAATTAAGAGGTTGGGAATACAAAGCCTTATAAGGGAATTGACCGTAGAGTAGGGGAGTCAACATGCGATTAAGGAGGAAAGTAGCGGTAAAAACTGCCTTATCCCAAAATGGTGCTAGAACAGAGGCAAAGAGAATGAGAGATCGAGTTGTCTCAAGGAGATAACGGTATTTACGCTCAGCACGACCATTTTGGGCAGGGGTATCAGTATATGAGGTTTGGTGAATGGTGCCTAATGTAGCTAAATACTCACAGAATTCAGTTTTAAAGTATTTCCCACCCAAGTCAGACCGGAGTATTTTAATTGTGCCTCTAAACTGTGTAGTGATCATAGACTGAAAGGTACGATATATCTGGTAGAAGTCAGATTTATGAGCCATAAGATAAACCCAAGTATAACGGATACAATCATCAACAAATAACACATAGTACGCAGTACTCCCTTTAGTGAGAACAGAAGAAAGTCCCTAGACATCAGTATGTACAAAGAAAAAAGGGAAGTAGAAATAAAAGTATTGTTATTAAAAGGTAAAGCTGTCATTTTAGCAAGTTTACATTCTCTACACTCATCAATTTGACTAAGAGAAACTCTACCTAACAATCTTGACTGAGCTAAAGACCGCAAATGGTCAACAGACAAATGACCTAAGTGCGAATGCCATAAATAAAACTGACTCGACTGAGAATCTAACTGAAAAGATGAAAGTGCAACGGGGGAGGTAGACAAAGGAAGATGCAGGCTTTCCACCACATAGAGATCTCCAACTTTACGGTCGGTCCCAATCTGCTTCTTGGACACTTGATCATACACACAACAAATAGAAAAAGAAAAGATAACATCAAAACCAAAAGCATCAAGCTGACTGATAAAAAGCAAGCTAACAGACAGTTGCGGAACATAAAGAACAGAGGGAATAGTAACAACGGACGTGGTAGAGGATAAGACAGATCAGGACAGACATATCAGACCTATTAGCAGTATTAATAGTAATAGAAAAGGGAGAGGGGGATACAATTTTGAAGTAAGAAAATGTGAGGAGTCATATGATGAGAGGCACCAGAATCAAAAAGCCAAACAGAGGAAGGAATACTTGAAGAGGACCCAAGCAAACTTGAAGAAAGAAAGGTGAGAGCAGAGACAGATAAAGATGACTGAAAGATGGACAAGATCTGCTGAAGTTGAGCAAGCTGAGTACTCAATGAAGCCAAATTAAGACTTGGAGCTAGAGTTAGAGCTAGAGCCGAAATAGAGGCAATATAAGTAGCGGGAGACCAAAAAGACCCTTGAGTAGGAGTGCGGAACTGAGACTGAGACTGCTGAGAAGACGAACATCCATTCTTAGGACAGTTGTACTTCTAACGACCCTTTTGATGGTAGAAAGCACACTCATTTGATGCTAAGGGCCCCTTTTTGGGCTTGACAAGAGACTGAGGCTGAGAAGCAGATGTAGTCGCCAATTGGGGTGGCCGTGCTAAGAAGACTGAGGAGACACTGTCTGACTGGCCGTCTTGAGACAGGTTTCTTCTGAAAGAAGCTTACAAACAGTAGCATCCACAGAAGGGAGAGGAGAACGGTGAAGGATGCCACTACGGATAGCCTCGTACTGAGGAGAGAGAGCCGTCAAGAATTGCACCAAACGAGCCTCTTTTCTAAACTGCACATAAGCATCGAGGGTTGTAAGACGATGAGGTTCCATAAGAGCAAGCTGATCCTAGAGTCCCGTCATCTCAACATAAAAATCCTGAATAGATTTATCCCACTGACGAGCATTCTGAATAGTGGACTCCAATTCATACCATTTGGCGAAGTTGGATTACTGATAGACACCAAATAAGTACTCCCACACCTCTTTGGCCGTAGGATATTTAGAGAACATCATTCCAATGTGATCTTCCACAGAATTATGAAACTAAGTTAGAATTTGGGCATTGTCACAATTCTATGTGTCACAAGTAACCAGATAATTGTCCTGTTTTGGATCTAAAGGACGCAGTAAAAATCCAGACACATAACTTTATTTTTTTCTACCCATGAGAAAATTCTTCATAATAGTAGACCAATAGCCATAGTTGGCACCAGTGAGCCTGCAGCTGATAGCCTGAATTTTATCCTTCGACATTTTATCCTTCCTTCGACATGATGAAACTAAAGAACCAAGAAACTTTGAGATCATATTATAATTTCCAAAGAACCTTGGGGTAAAAGAGTAATAAGCAGAAAACTATTGTTATCAATATAGACAACCAGTAATAAGAGATGCCAACACGAATCAATCGCGAAGCAACTGAGAGGGAGAGAGATTGTGGTCGGCGAATACGCGAGGGAGACACACGACGACGATGCGACAATGACTGTGCTAGGGCTCGCGAAGTAGGACTAGCGAAGCAGAGATGGCTGAGGGAGACAACAGTGCTAGGGCTTGCGAGGCTGAAGGAGACAACAGTGCTAGGGCTCGTAAGCACACAGACGGCGCTAGGGTTGAGAACCTTGCTCTGATACCATGTAAGTTTTCTGAAGAGAATTAACTCGTATATTCCATTGTTGTATGTTTACAAAGAGGGCATCGGGTATATAGCCCTAATCTATGACAGAAAAAGGAAATACAAAGAAAAGAAAAGGGAATTGCCTAATTCCTAATATACCATATATACAGTATATATTCTCACAGGGGAATCCCTTTCCAAATCTCTACTAAATTCATGATCCAAATATAGCCTTGTGAATTGTTTCATCAATCAAAGGGGGCAAAAAATAATGAAATAAATAAATAATTTTTACACAACATCATTCAAAGTATAACATGTCCAAAATTTTTTTTTTAAAAATCCATGTCGTATGCAGCACTGAGAGAACTCCTCAATTCAGATGTAGATAGGCTGAAAATAAAGGCGCAAGTTATACCCCAAAGGTGAAACATCAAGTGTAACAACCGAACGTCTTTTATCCATACATCATGGGGCTTCATGTCTAAATTGGTGTGATGTAACATGAGTACCAGAGCAAGCAAGCCTGGTAGGGTCGAGCTGATATTGTTTTTTGAGTTCCATCATATTGACTGAGTATCCACATTGGGTGTCAGCCTTTTATTTAAAACTCCAACAGGTCCTGTCTGTGCATCTTGGAGACAAAGAAGTGTTTTGACTATTAAAAAATTTCTTCTTCTATACCCTAGTTAGAGCTCAAGTGTATTTGTCAGCTGGGGATGCTTCACTTGTAATGAAGTCCACCAACAAATAAGCAGAGTTAAAAAGTACATGAGAGAACTGTAGTGAACTAAAATATATTCCCAATCTTAATGCCCCATTCAGTAGAAGGGATGAAACTTACAAAGGAAAGGTTGAACAGATGGAGAAGCTTGCCTAATAGAATGGGAAAAGTCTTTCCTTGCAAGAAGTCCAAAATACAAGAGAAAACCCCCTGTTTAGCTACAATATGAAATGTTCCATCTAGTAAAACCAACAAAAAGTCGAGAGGAATGAAGGTCTATTGTTATTTTTCAAGAACAGTGACAAAATAAGAACAAAAATGAGCTGCCAAAATGACCTTATATTTTATTGACTAGAAAGTGCTTATATACATGAAAAATATAACAAAAATGCATAACAACTTGCAAAGAAATAGCATCACAAGTCCATGAATAGATGAGGTTATCTTCTAGTTTCCTATTTTCTACTAACTACTTTGAACCTTTCAAACATTTTGACTTATTCAAAAATATTCCAGCAACTTTATTTTAGCAATCTTTGAATATCTTAACAGCCTACTCAACATGACACATCAGCAGCTGAGTCATCTTCTCAACACTCCTCTTTGGATCAGCTGCTGCTCATTTCCAATTTTTCTCTTAGGAATTCAAACCTTGCTTTAAAAAGTGCTTTTGTTAGAATATCAGCAACCTTTATTTTCTGTTTTGCAATGGAGCAACAGTACTTCTCATTAAAGTTCAGCTTGGTTATCAATAAAGATTTGTGTGGACTCCTCATATTCCATATGCAGATCTGTTAACAATTTCCTAAACCATAGAGGTTGGTTTACGGCTGCTGTAGCAGCCACATATTTAGCTTCAGCAGTACTTTGTGCAATAATCTCTTGTTTCCTTGAACACCAGGAGAACATGCTTGATCCAAAACTAAAGCAAAACCAGTTGTACTTCTCATATCATCAATAGAACCTCCCCAATCACTGTCAGAGAAGCCATAGAACTTAAAATCTAAACAATGAGTGAACTTTATGCCATAATTGACATTGCCTTTGATATACCTCAAAATCCTCTTTGCAGCTTGAAAATGCACCTCACTTGCACAGTGCATAAACCTCGAAAGCAAACTCATAGCATGCATTATGTCAAGTCGGGTTGCTGTAAGATATATTAAGCAACCAATCAAACTCATGTACAAACCTTCATCAACCTTGTCAGCTTCATCATCCTTGCTGAATTTCTCTTTCTAATTCATAGGAGTTAATATAGCTTTGCAGTCTAATATGTGAAATTTTTTAAGGATCTCCTTTGCATACTTTTGTTGGCAGATAAAGACTTCATGCTGCCTTTGCTTTACTTCCATTCCCAGAAAATAGGACATCAAGCCCAAATCTTCATCTCAGACACCTTAAGCATCTCTGCTTTAAATTCCTTTATAAGCTTATCATTGCTCCCTGTTATAAGCAAGTCATCAACATAAACAGACACAACAATTAAGTTAGTAGCCTCCTTCTCGTACAGAGTAAATTCACTTAGGCTTTTTACAAAGCCTAAGCTTAATAAGTGGCTATCTATTCTGCTGTACCAGGCCCTTGGTGCCTGTTTAAGACCATACAATGCCTTTTTCAGAAAATGCATTTTATCCTCATGCCCTTGCATAACAAATCACTCTGGCTGCTCTACATATATTTCCTCTTGCAAAAAACCATTCAAAAAAGCTGATTTAATGTCTAGCTGATAGATCTTCTAGCCTTTTTGTGCTACAATTGCTAGCAGCAACCTGATTGTATCTAACCTTGCCATAGGTGCAAAGGTCTTAGAGAAATCAACACCGTAGATTTGAGCATAACCCTTCACCACTAGCCTTGCTTTATACTTGTTAACTGATCCATTTGCATTTAATTTGGTGCTAAACACCCATTTAACTCCTATAATCTTCCTATTTTGAGGTTTTTCCATGAGCTCCCAAGTGTGATTTTTCTCTATCATTCTCATCTCCTCTTCCATAGCTTCCATCCATTTCTGATCATTTTTAGCTTCTTCAAATCCTGTAGGCTCCGTTACAGCAACATTGTATCTTTGATAAATGTCAGAAAGTAGTCTTGTTCCCCTGACTGGTGGGTCATCAACATTGTCTTTAGAAGGTTGCAAATCTTCTAAAAATTGATCTTTTTCTCCATTATCCCAATTCCATTGCTCATTCTCCATGAAAGTAACGTCTCTACTTATCAAAATTTTCCCTGTTTGAGGATGGAAAACTCTGTAAACTTTAGAGATGTTGCTGTAACCAATAAAGACAGCTGGTTCTGCTTTCTTATCAAGCTTGTCTCTCTTCACCTGAGGCACATATGAAAAACATAGACAACCAAATACTTTGAAGTTATGTAGTGAAGGTTTGTATCCATACCAAGCCTCAAAGGGTGTTTTTCTTTTCAAAGCCCTTGTTGGAAGTCTGTTAAGTAGAAAAATAGCAGTATATGCAGCCTCTGCCTAGATTTTTTTTTTGCAGCCCTTTTTTATGTGGTAGACATCTGGTCATCTCCATGAGTGTTCTATTTTTCCTCTCACTCACTTCATTTTGTTGTAGAGTGTATGGAGCTGTCAACTGGTGCTCGATTCTAGCTTCTTCACAAAACAAATCGAACTGTTCTGAGGTGTATGCCTTGCCATTATCTGATCTTAATACTTGCATCTTGCAGCCACTCTGGTTTTCCGCCCAAGCTTTGAATTTCCAAAACACAGCTACAACCTCGGATTTAAACCTTAAGAAGTAAATCCAACACATTCTTGTTAAATCATATATAAAAGCAATATAATATTTACTTCCCTTTAATGATGGGGTTCTCTGAGGCCCTCCAAGATCAATATGTGTTAGTTGCAGCTTCTGTGAAGCCCTCCAAGCCTTTTTAGGAAATGCCAATCTACTTTGTTTTCCATATTGACAAGCCTTGCAGCCAAGTAGATGCTCTTCTAGTCAACTGATTTTTCTACATATATATGAGTGCTCCATGGTGAAAATGGCCCAATCTCTCGTGCCAAATTTTTGTTGTGTTCATAGAGACTTGATATGCTATCTGCTCCTCCTTCATTGGATCCAGAGAGAACCACTTGCCTGTCATTTTGATTATACACCTCGCGGCCATCTGCATCTCTAATCATACATTTTTTATCTTCAAACAACAATTTATAGCCTTTTTCCAGTAACTGACCAACACTTAGCAAATTTTGATCAATTCTAAGCACATATAAAACATCAGTGATTAGTTTTGTACCTAAAACACTTTCAATTGCTACTGCCCCTTTGCCTCTTACTTCAATGAACTCACCATTTCCAACCTTGACTTTGGAAATTTTAGTTCTATCCAGCTTTCTAAAGAGCTCTTTGTCATAGGTCATATGGTTTGTGCAGCCCAGTGTTTTTTAAGGCGAAAAGCGAACCGAGGCGACAAGGTCACCTAACGCCTAAGCGCGAGGCGACGAGGCGAGGCGAGGGCTTCATCGAAGCGAGGCGACCAGAAATGATATTTTTTTTAAAATTAATGGTATAGACAAAAATATAAATATTTTCAAGAACCATCATGCAGTCATCATTCCAAATACTAAATAGAAATTAAAGAAATTCAATGTTTCAGCATAAAGAAATTAAAGAACACATTTTAACAACATTAAATAACATAAAGAAATTAAATCTAACTAGATAATTATAGTCCAACAGCACATTTAAAAACTGAGGTAACCTAATTCAAATTAATTCAAGTTCTGAAATTAATTAAGATGTCTGAAATAAACAAATTAATTGAATTAAAATAATTCAAATTAATTCAAGTTTTAAAATTAATTAAGATGTCTGAAATGAACAAATTAATTGAATTAAAATAATTCAAATTAATTCAAATTAATTCAAGTTTTGAAATTAATTAAGATGTCTGAAATAAATAAATTATTTGAATTAAAATAATTCAAATTAATTTAAGTTTTGAAATTAATTAAGATGTCTGAAATAAACAAATTAATTCGTATAACAAAATGTAAAAAATTGTATATGAAAATAAACAAATTAATTAAATTAATTGAAATAAACAAATTAATTAAATTAAAATAAACAAATTAATTGAATTAATTGAATTAAACAAATTAATTGAATTAAAATAATTAATTGAATAACCAAGAATTAAAATAAACAGAAAATTAATTGAATTATTGAACACAGAAAAAAAAATAATTGAAATAATTGAAAACAAATTAATTTTAAAATAATTGAATTAATTTTAAAAATTAATTTTTGTGAATTAAAAATTAATTTTTGAGAATTAAAAATTAATTTAAAAAAAAAAGGGGAGGTCGACTTTGAATAACAGTCGATCGCCACAGTCGATCGACCCAGATGAAGAAGAAATGAAGTCGAACAAAGAAGAGGAACAGGCGATCGACGAACAGGTGATGAAGTCGAACAAGTCGAACCAGATGAAGAAGCACTCACCTCGATTCGATTCGACTTCGGCAGAGCAGACGCAGACCAGAAGAAGAGCTCCGACTTTTCTTCGTCGATGGCCCAGATGATTCGGCAGAGCAGACGCAGATCAGAAGAAGAGCTTCGACTTCGATCTAGGGTTTGGCTTCGCACCTTATTACTAATTTAACTTCGTCGATGGCCCAGATGATTCGAACGAAGTCGAATCAAGGGTTAAATCAGCCAAATTACGATGAAGCGTCGCTTCTCGACGCCTCACGCTTCATCGCCTAAGCCTCGATTCAGGCGCTTCTACCTCGCCTCGCCATTTCGCCTCGCTTCAGAGAGCTTGAGGCGCTGAACCCTCGCCTCGCTTCGCTTAGCGCTTAGGCGCTCGCTTAAGCTCGCCTCTGATAACACTGGTGCAGCCACTATCAACTAACCAGTGTTCATTAGAGCTTTTGCTTGCATAACATGAGGCAACAAACAGGTGCTCCTCCTCCTGTTGATCCACCATTTTAGCTTCACCTTCTTGCTGTTGTTTGCTTCTGCAAACCTTCTCTATGTGGCCTAACTGGTTGCACTTTCTGCACTTGATATTAGGCCTCCACTAACACTTAGATTGAGGATGATATGTCTTCTTGCAATGCAAACATTGAGGGTAAGTTCCTCCTTTGTTGTTGTTGTCTCCAGCTTCAGCATTACCTTTCCTTGAGTTGTCTTTATTGCCCTTCTTTTTCTTGCCTTTACTTTTATCTTGGATTTGTAGTTTGGCCTTCAAAGCTCCCTCCACAAACCCTTCTTGCCTAATCAGTCTTCTTTGCTCCTGTGCTTGTAAAGCATTAAAAAATTCTGCCAAGGAAATACTTGTTTAGTCTTTAGATTCCTCAAAAGAGGAGATTTTGGACTCAAACCTTTCAGGTATGGTTACTCAACCCTTTGATCAGACAAGTCTTCTCCAAGAAACCTTACCTTGTTTACTATGCTCAGCAGCCTATCAGAGTTCTCCTTTATGGTCTCTGATTCCTTCATCCTTTGTATCTCAAATTCCCTCCTTAAGTTCATCACTTGCATGCTCCTTGATCTGTCATTGCCTTGAGACTCAGTTCTGAGATAGTCCCAGATGTTTTTGGCTGACTCCAAAGTCATGATCTTGGTGAAAATAGCTTCAGAAACTGCTGAATGGAGGCAAGAATTGGCTTTGAATTTTTTAGTTGTTCGCTCCTTGTGAATCTTGATTTCTTGTATAGTGGGATTGTCAGGCAATGGAACGATTTCATAATCAGCTTCAATTGCCTCCCAAAGATCAACTGCTTGCAAATAAGCAGTCATCCTTACTGCCCATGTTTGATAATCTTACCAGTGAAAACTGGTGGTATTATTGGAGAGAAAGCATTTGAGGCCATGCTTAGACAGGTTTGGTGTTTGTGTTTTGGTGTTTTGGTGAAAGATCTCTCAGGATTTCTCACACAGGCCCCTTAAGAAAACAGCTCTGATACCAATATGTTGTTATTTTTCAAGAACAGTGACAAAATAGGAACATATAAAAACAAAAATGAGTTGCCAAAATGACCTTATATTTTATTGACTAGAAAGTGCTTTATATACATGAAAAATATAACAAAAATGCATAACAACTTGCAAAGAAATAGCATCACAAGCCTATGAATAGATGAGTTTATCATCTAGTTTCCTATTTTCTAGTAACAACTACTTTGAAGCTTTCAAACATTTTGACTTCTTCAAAAATACTCCAGCAACTTTATTTCAACAATCTTTGAATATCTTAACAACCTACTCAACATGACACATCAGCAGCAGCTGAGTCATCTTCTCAACAAGGTCAAAGGCATGGAAAGGCTATCCCAAAGGGTGTGTTTGGATCAAGGATTTTAGGAGGGATTTGTGGAGGGAAAGGAAATAGTTAAGGAAATAGGAATGGAAAAGTGATTGAAATATAAGTTAGATTTTGGTAAGTTTTCTCATTCTTTTTCCTTTCCATTTCCAATTCACTCTTCAAATCCGTGATTCAAACACAATTTTCCCTCTGCGCCATTTTAGTCTTTACCATGCTATTTACCCTTACGAAAATAATGCAGAGCTGTTGTATTAGAGGGCAAATGTGTAGAGGATCTATTTTTTAACTCTTTACAGGCCCAGAGGGAAACTTTCCCTTCCTCTTTGCCTTTCTCTTTACCTTTCCTTTCTAACAAAAGAATTTTCATCTCCGAGATGGATGTTCTAACAAGTGTGATACAAGCTGTCTTTTTTTGGTCGAATGCAGAGCCATTTAATTTCCATTTGCCCATACTGTACCTAATTTATTGTGACCATATGTGCAGAACAATTCAAAGATAAATAAGAAATTCAGCAAGAGTTTTGTTTATAATCAGATTAAATACTTCTTTTTTGTCTTCTTCTTCAATAGTTAAATGTTCTAACCCATTTAATTATTGTTACTATATGTGCAGCACAATTCAAAGGTAAACAATTATGATCATGTTTTTCTTTTATATTTTTTTTGGAGGTTCTGATCATGTTTTCTCTTGTTACTAGATTTCAGCAATATGTTTTCCTTATCAAAAACAAATCCACAATGGATCCAAAATGGCTTTTTTGGAGGGAAAAAAGCATCTACAATCGAGGTAAAGTTTCCATTCAAATGACTTTTTTGCTTTGTGATTGTGTTAAGACGGTGGGGAAAATTCACATTATGTATGCTAAGCCCTGCCAGCATAGAATCTTCTTTATCTCAGAATAACTGGGAAAGCTCGAAATGAAAAAGGGATTTTAGACACTGATATACACTCGAAAAGAGCCAGGAAATCAACACAATAGTATGCTTACCATTCAAATGCAACAGTTAACTTGAAGAAATACTTTCATTATTTCAATGAAACACAATGATTGATATTTCAATTCCATAATATCAACAGGTGTTCTGGACTAGCTCATTATTCAGACACTTCAAAGAACCAAGCAAAGAAAGCTATAAATCAAGAAAGAAACAGCTTATGATGGCAAATGTTCCAAACAATTAATTGTGAACAAACATTGATTTCAGATCTCATGACATCAGTAGGACCCCCAAGCTGGATTTACTGATTGCACCTGAGGAAGGGACAGAGTGACAGCTACACTTGAATCAAACCAACCAAGCTTCTCCACGAGCCTCTTGATTAATTCACCTGCAGCATAAGAAATGCCTGAGGCCATAACTGCCATACCAATATAGTACAGTACAGTTTTGATATATGAGTTGGGTTTCTTCTGGATGTAAGCCTTCCCAATTGCAAGTATAGCAATGGACAGAAGAGAAGCTGTTGCGACTACCACAAGCTTTAGGTCCTTGTCATCAGTCTGGCGAAATGAGAAGCCATAAGTTACTGGAGGGATTAAGCCAAAAATGAGGAATGCAAGCACAGCAACCGTTGCATGAAGTAAGAAATTGTTTGTCTGGCCCAGTAATTCTTTGTACCTAGACTCTTCATTTCTTAGTTCCCTAAGCTGCAAGATTACATCGTTAGTTCAAGACACAAGAACGAGAATCAACCTGAAAATGAAAAATTAGGAAAAGATTTTGCCTCACATAATATGAAGTATGAATGATTTGAAGAATAATGTCCTATGTATATATATATATTTTTTTTTTGAGCAACAACAAAGGACTTTGTTGAAGAATAATGTCCTATAAACAACTCCATAGTTTGTTATTATGAGACAACAAGAAGATCAAGTTTAATATTCTGAAAAATTGTCCTGTCAATTGATGTAGCTTATTATTCACACATACCCAAACAAAAGGAAAAAATTCATCCATACTTTGAAAGGAATAAAAATAAAAATAGAAAAGAGAAAAAGATAGATTTTACTACGCTTGAATGTCTTCGAAGTTGATAGAATGTATAATTGGCAGAAGAAACTAGTGATGATATAGAGAGTTAAGGTATTTTAATTACATTTTTTAACTGCACTTCAGAATACATTAGACAGAGCTTAAACAAGGATGATTAGATAGAATGATCAACGACAGACAAAAATAATATTTGTAAAGTTAATAAGTACTTTATTTGTCATAAAATGTCAAGTTAATGCTTGTAAAGTTAATAAGTACTTTATTTGTCATAAAATGTCAAGTTAATACGGGAACAAGCTAGCCGACCAATGAATTAAACGAAAATATGGTCCCTAACAAAATAGAATGGTTAAACAGATTTTGTGCAAGGTTTCTCAACATATTTTGTTATTTTTTTCTGTTTGAGAAAGATACATTTCTAACCATTACTTGTAACTTAATTTTGATGCTTAATCTTGTAGTGGAACTGGAAACTACATTGCACGTAGAAGCTAACATCAACTGTTGCAATGATATTGAAAATTATGCTAATAGATAAGAAATATTAAATAGGCAGGAGATTACTCACATTAGGACCAATAATGCAAAGTCCACCAATCAGATTTGCTAATCCCATAGCTACAATGTTCACTGTGGCAACACAAGACAAGATTGTGAGTAATGTAAACTATTACCTTGAAATCAAATGTCAAACACTTCTATAAGCAGCTTTAATCTCAATTATATCAAATCTACTAATCCTCCAATCTTAAGTTAAAGAAAAGAAAAAGGGCAAATTACATAAATAGTCCCTATAGTTTGGGGCTTGTGTCACTTTGGTCCCTGACTTTTCAATTGTGACACATTTGACCCTGAATTTTGAATCTTGTTCCAAATAAGGACAATTGAATATATAATTAGATTTTTCAAGGGTAAAATTGTCAATTTGATAAAATATATACTAATTTGACAAAAATAAATGTTAAACAAATATTTTTGAATTTTTAAAAATTATTTCTACCTACTAAAAATAAAATTATGTAAAATTGATAAATTTTTTAGACATTTATTTATTTTTTTTACCAAATTAATTTTTATTATGTGTTTGGATGATGATCATATAAAATTAATTTTAAAAAATTAATCATGTAATTTTTATTAATTTTACATAATTTTATCATTGGTGGATAAAAATAATTTTAAAAAAATTAAAAATATTTTTTTGACATTTATTTTTGTCAAATTAGTTTATATTTTATCAAATTGACGTTTTACCCTTGAAAAATCTAATAATATTTTCAATTGTCCTTATTTGGAACAAGATTCAAAATTCAAGATCAAATGTGTCACAATTGAAAAGTCAGGGACCAAAGTGACACAAGTCTCAAACTATAGGGACTATTAGTGTAATTAACCCAAAGAAAAATGGTTATAAAATTACAAAACTTTTACAACTATCCTAGAAGTGATATGCTAATATTTATTCATGGATGCAAAATTAGACTGTCATGGATGGTAAAAAAAATTATTGATAAATGTCATGCTAGTTGATCCTAAAATATGTGCACATGTTATATTTAGTGCAGTCTATAAACTGAAAACCATTTATACAGGTAAGAAGAGAAACATGTTAGTGTTAGTTTGATTATCATACAATTAAAACGGAAATATATTATGCCATAAGAAACTTCCATACCTAGCAAAAACAAATATACCTATTTTCTACTTGTGCATAACCAACCAAAAAGGAAAATGTGTGAAAAGCTTACCTGTGGTGGCATCTGCAGCAGCTGCAGATGACACAACACTTAGGCTTGTCATTGATTCCATTAACCCACCATAAACAACGCTCTTTAGGATTTCCAATGTTTTAGAACCTTCTTCATCCCTGCTCCCTGCATGTATTGGACAACTATGTCAAAATTATTTACCAACGTGCTCTGCGTGGGTGTTAAAAATGCATTAGATTTAATAACAATCAGCTAGCAAGTTTTTGTATCATTATGCTGACCATGAAAAACATTAATATATACACGTATATATATATATATATATATGTATATAGTCCAGGCCCTTAACCATTACCTACAATCTAAAAGTTAAAAGTCAAAACTCATCTTTTTTCTTATACAAGAAACTTGGGAAGAAGACCTTTCTCATAAATTTAAAATGAATGAATCACCAATAAACCCCATCTTCTGCTGGTGCTTAGTTGTGATTTTATCTTCCAAGAAAAAAAAAAAACAGAAGAAAATCTCCAGTAAGCTGCAGTCAAGTTAAGCAAGCTCCGCGTATGATCTCCAAGTCAGAGAACTAGGCCTTGAAATTTCCAACCCAATGAATTTGGGACATGTTGCAGCCTAAGACCATCTCATGTTAGTGTGTAATGAATGGCTAATCCATTTCTTAGTTTAAACTAACAAAATTGCAATAGTGGCATGCATGAAATGCAAAAGTAGATATAAAATAAAACTGAAACAGAATAGCACAGATGGAGGTTGTTAGTGGGAAATTAGTGTAGAATTAAAACTTATATATACTTTCTGACTTTTCATCATCAGTAATCTCTGTGTCTCCAGTTTGATGACCCTCTGATTTTGTGGAAAGTTTACCATCTGCACAAGTTTTAGTGTTCTATTCAGCATGCATGAAAAACACAACTGCCTAAAACCAATGATTCCATAACATCAACTGTTTAGCAGCTACAACAAAACAATTTTTATGTTTAAGCCTACTTAATGAGGAGCTAATTCGTATTGCCATAAATTAATGACGACTGTGGAAAACATGTGTATGTATACGTCATATATATGCAGGAACACAGAGAGAAAGAGAGCCAACCTCCCTTTGTTAGAAAAGTTGTTGTTAGTAACAATTATCAGAATTTTCTTCCTTAAGAGCACTAGGCTTGTAATTTAGGTTTTAGTTGCATCACCTGATCCCCCTGGTATGTTGATTGTAAGATCTCCATGACCTCCAGGTGGTACAACTTCGTTGGTTGAAGGAGCAGTTTCTGCATAACCATAACAAGCAAATAGGCCAAAAAACAGAAGCATTAGAAGAAGATTTGTGTAGTCTCTAACTTCTGTATACACCTGACGGTATGATTTCAAATCATTTTTCCCTTACGAAACTTTTCATAAAAGCATTTTAAATACCCTGCTTATCTTGACAATGACACCCCCCTCTGAATGCACGTAGCACTCACCCAGCTAGCCTAAAATAGTATGAAATGATAAACCAGAGACTCCTGTTGTTAACCCAAAAGAGCATATTGGAAGAAGGAAAGAACAAATATACAAGGACATTCATCCTTTGTCTGAAATAACATTTTACGCGTCTAGAAATTTTGAATGCGAGAGATAAAGAGTAATTAACTAGTTGCAACAAATAGTGGAAGTAGATGCCTGAAACTAATTGATTATACTGATTACTGCTAGTTAAAAGTTCTGAAAGAGTTGAATATGAACAAAGGGCCGCAGATGATGTTTTGGTGTATTTATATCCATATTTTATAGTGAATTGGTATAGTCATTTATATGTAGTATTTTAAGTAAAACTGGATTAGAGTATGCATAATGGCACATATTTTTGGAGCATACATTGGGCCTTGCTTTGGACCAGATAAGTAAGTGAGTTCATGCTAAATATGAGATCTTAACTTTCTTTTATTTTTGGACCCATAATGGGATTAGTGATTTTTAGATACACAATAGAAGCCCCCTACCCTCATCCCATATATATAATAACTATGGCTAGCCTATTAATTCATATTAGTACTGATGATAACAAAAGGGGAACATAGGGTAGTTCACCTCTCTCTCTCTCTCTCTCTCTCTCTCTCTGTGTTCTATACGAAAACTCAAATTCTCTTTTCAGATTGCAGTAGACACCTCAAAGCTTCATCAACTGAGTCAGCAGCTATGACTGACTCTTCAAGTACACCGGTATGTATGGCTCATATTAGATTAGTCATGCCATGAACTGAAGCATGTTTAAATATATTATAGATGAAATTAGTCATATGTTACCTTCTTGACCAATCACCACACTCGCTGTCTCAGATGTTGGCTGAGGATTTTGTTTGCTCGTAGAAGCCCGGAATGTATCAAAAAACCTCCCTGCTTTAACAAATTTTTAACGTTAACCAACATTGTAGTCCAGAATGAACGCTATCACCACAGATTAGTCAAGAAATGAAGAAAATGAGAGTGTGAAAGGATAAAATTTCAAGTTTGAACAGTATATAATAGTTAGAATATTTGTGCAGTTCTTAGTTATGTAAATTCCTGGGCTTCTTCTGTTTGAATTGACACAAATGGAAAGGAAAATGTTTTTCCACTTTCCAAGTCAGAGATCAGAAAATTTCTAGTTTGGCAAAACCAACAAAAGAATTCAATTTTCTTTGGAGGATTGCCATTAGATAAAAAAATTAAGTTGAGGAAAGAGGATTTCCACTTTCCAAGTCAGAGATCATAAAAGTGAAGTAGCAGATGACATATTACCTTGGTGCTGATTCACCATTTTCCCATCTGTGAAAATAGATGAAAGAATTGCATCTATTGCAGATGATATCTCGTGTGAATTTCATTCGTTTGCAAACCCATTTTGTCTTCGAAAAAATGCTATTCATATTCATATTCATTTATTGAAAATCAAAATGTCCATCACTTTGTTTCATTCTTTTGTTTCCGAAAACACGAAAAATAAAAACGAATAAAACAAAAACACAACCAAAATCAAGTAGGAAGGCAGGGCAGAAGTTGTACCTTCGGGAATGAAAATGCTGAAGCAGGAGAAGCATCCGAACAGATTACATGGCTTAGTACTTGTCTTTTTACGAAGAACAACTTTGGTAATGCGAAAATTACATTTAGGACAGTGCACACTGTGCTGATCTAACTTCTCTACTACCCTCCCAAATTCAAATTCAATGTTTTCATCGCATTCTTTATGATGGAGTCTGTTAATGTTGACAAGTTCTTTCATTCCTTCACTTAACAGTTTGAAAAGCATGTATTCTTCTTCACATGAAATTTCATGCTCCACAGTTTCCTCATCTTGATGTGTAATGACACTTCTCAGGATCTTTTGGATGTCTATTTTTTTTAGTTTTACATCCAATTCTTCTTCTTCTCTGGTAATCTCATTAGCCATAGAACGAGAGGAATCCACTGTAGTAGAATAAGTTTCAGAAGATGTTATTTCAGGAGGTTTAGTACCTGCTGCAACCATGAAGCTCATGTCCAGCATTTTAATTTAGGGGACAAACTTTTAAAATTATTGAATTATGACATAATTTTCTATTGGCATAAAAAGTGAAACAAACATTAAAACATATAAATAGACATTTTTTATTTGGTAAATTACAATACCTCTCTTCAAATTTGCTTAAAATATATATTATCCCCGTATGGTTTTGAAAATTACAAATCTCTCGTCATAATTTGTCATTTGATAGATTTGATAGAAAAAAATGAAATTAGCTTTTTTCAATACAACAATGAAATAACTAGAAGCATTAATTGAAATATATTGTTGATATCTTTAAAAATTGTTAATGAACTTAATGGTTGATTAATAAAGAGGTTCTTTGTTGTGCGATTATAAATTTTAAGGGATGTAATGTAATTTTTAAAATTATAAGGGCAATTACTATTTTAAACAAAGTTTAGAGAGTGTATTTGTAATTTATTCAATAAATTAAGTGTAACAAACTAGATTATCCATACACATTTATGGAAAGATAAAGAGACCTATTATATGTCACCATTTTATAAAACTATACTCATGATTAGCTCCCTTATTTGAAAATAATTACTAAGATATTAATAAAAACAAATTCTTGTTACATAATCTGATGATGTAAAATGGTGAAAAGAACTGGTGAATATATAGGTTATGTTTGATGTTTTTTTGTTTTTTGTTAAAAGTTGATAATCGAAGTAAAAATTAAAAATAATTTTTTGTCTGCTTCTTAATAATCATTTTTTTTTCACTTATACACCTTATAAAAAATATTACATATAATCTAACTTCTGCCTCATAAGTTATACACATAAACTGAACCAAATACTAATACAGAAAAAAAATAAATTATAGACAGCTCCATAAACTGCATGAAACAGCACATATAGTAGCCATACCTCCAATCTCTTCCATGTTCTCCGGTACACTTCCATTGACCTCTTCTTTATCAGCAGTAATAGTGTACTGATGCCGAGGCTGCCACTGCCACCATTGCAAACAGACTTGCTCCACCACCTCCTTCGCCACCCTCCATGTCTTCACCACCACTACTTTCATCTCCACCACCACCTCTTACGTTTCTTGAAACCGAGTTGCAGTAACTAGCTCATTTCTTGCATTGCTTTTATAACCAAAACTTTAAGGCAGTGATTAATGGGAAAATAATTAACAAAGACTTAAAAGGGTTGTTGTTTAGGCATATGTGAATATGCATTGTGATTAACAAATAAAAATAAATATGATAATCAATCATCCATGTGAGTTGTTGTGCTTCAGTTATGTTGGTAATTAATTAATTAATTAATTAATTCATTAACTTATCAAATTTACAAACCATTGTGTTAGAGCATCCGCATCAGCATAGCCAAAATAACAAAAAGGTAAAATATAGCTAGTAAATCACAAAATCGTTCCTCCATCAATCTCAACAAATTTTTTCTAAATGAACTTTTTGTTAAATTTGCTACAGTATCTCAACAACTTTGTTGAGGCACTGTTCATTACTTACATGATTTTTTATTATATTTTCTGGAGCAAAACTGGGCCAAAATTTTTAAATTGATCGTCCACCCTGATGTTTTCCCGGATATCCTACTGAATGTCCCGTGAGTAGTTATAGCAGAAAAAGAAAAATGCGCAAAATTAGCCTAACTGATCGACCGGCCGGTCAACCAGTCAATGGATTTTTTTTTTTTTTTTGGTTGCACTTTTTAAGAATTGTTTGGGTGGCATCTCATCAATTAATAAAAAAAGAAAGAATAACAAATACAATAAGAAATTAATATTTTAATAAGATTGAGTTAGAATAGAGAGTTTGATGAAGTGAATACTAAAAAAGTGACTAGTTAAAATAGCAAAAGTGAATTTTGAGTTATAATAATTTGACTAAAAATTTGAAAAAGCTGATCCGACTGCTCTTACGGATCTTCTCTAACCAAAATCTCTCCCTAGTGCAGTGCATTTCTAGTTGCAGCGCCACTAATGTTTTGGGCCCCGTTTGTTTTGGGTGTAGAGGGTGGGATGGGATTATGATAGAGGTGGGACTTATTTAGTGTTGTGTTTATTTGTAGAGTTGGGGAAGGAATTAGGATGGAAAAGGAGATTGTTGGAAGGGAGATTAGGATGGAGGATGTGGAAGTGGTATTAGAAAAATAGTGAGGAGACTAAAAAAAAAATTTATTTTTTTATTTTTTACATGTTGGGCATTTTGTTTTAGAACATTAATGTTTAATTTTTTTGTATTTTTTATTTGTTTTATTATTTTATATAAAAATAATTTAACAATTCCTACACTAAAAACTATCATCAAAATAAACACAATTTTACTTAATCCCCTCTCTATCAATTCCCCCACTATTAATCTCCTCACTGTGAATCCCCTTCATTCTATTTCTGAAAACAAATGAGGATTCACATTTTACTTTTATAAATTTTTGGATAACTGGAATAAATAAAGAGTATTCACTAGAATAACTGGAATAAATAAATAAATTGTTAAATAACAATAAGATATATTTTGGATAACATTTTACCTTTATAAATTTTTGTGAACGAGCCATTTATCACCTCTAAAAAAAAAAAAAGGGCACACCTTGATGCCGCTTTGTTATTTTGAAATTTATTTTGAACATTAAGAATTGTACCTCCATAGATTAGGATTTTTAAATGTGATATTTTCTTGATTTTTGTAGTGGTGATTTGAACCCACTTGATTAAAATTTTGAATACCTCACTACATGTATCTTATTAGGAGACTAGATTAGAAGTTGGGTTTTGTCCACTTACAACTCCGTTGTATTTGTTTGAGTTATTTTTTGTATTTTGTGGGTTTGTGTTGTGTTTATATGATTGTGTGTTGAACTTTCTTTCATAATTGAATGCATAATTTGATATCATTCTCATAATATTTGTAATTTATCTTCTATAATTAACAGAAAGAAAAAATTACTTGACAAAAATTCTTAGAATTATTTGCTACTACACAATACGATAAGAATTTTATAACATTAGAATTTTGAAATAAAATCATTTGGCTAAAAATGATTAAATGAGAAACATGAATTTTTTTAAAACAAAAGATCTCGCACCTACCCAAGTGCTGTAAAACCTCTATTTCTTGATGTAGGAAAAATAAAAATGTTTGGGACTCCCAAAGTTGAGGATCTCCATAACCTCCAAAATGATGTAAACTAATCATGTATTTTTGTTTTTTTTTTCCTTTCCTTTCCTTCCTGGACCTATCACAGGTAAGTGAGGGTTATGGGGATTACATTTTTTGGGGGTCTGTACCATTATTGGTAGGAAAAAATAATACGTAAATGAATTTTTTTTTCACTAAATTTTATTATTCACTAAATTCAAACTGTTAAATTCATTTGTATTTATTTATTTATTTATATGTTAGTATAAGTAAGGCAATAATTGAACATGGTTGTTGGATTCGCTTCCAGTGTTCACATGTGTTTCTCCAAGTCAATGAATACAAAAATGGTGGTGGTACAAGTATAATAAATAAATATTTAGAGAGAGTTGACATTTAATAAATATTTAAATAATTTTCATGTGAAGTTTGCATTCACATTTCTGCATAATTATTTAATAATCCTAAAATATAAATACTTGATATTCTATAATATTGTGATTGATAGAGAAGGTGAATAAGTGAGATATTATATTGAATGATTGATGAACATGAGAATGCAGAATAAATTATGATTGATTAGGAGTACGGATACGTGATACTCTGAGAATAGCCTATCTGTAACAATCAACTCCTTAATTAATTAAGTTAATTATATCACAGTCCATTTGACGTTATATTTTAATATTTATTGGCTTGTCCTTATTTTTATATTATTGTTAAATAGACTTTTGATAATCTCAAATTACTAACCGGTCAATTCTCTAATCCTTAGGGCGGAGATTGGATCTTGACACTATAATTTCCCCACATTTTCTCGTCACTCTCTCTAATTATGATGACATCATGGCATGACGTGGGCTTTATACCTGCGAACCTTAGTTTTTGAGAAAATAACAATTAAGAGGAAGTTTTTTTAAAATAATAATAATAATAATTAATTTTACATATGCTAACAATTTTAATAAAAATACAAATAGTTAAATGTGATTGGTTATTAAAAAAATCATTGTGCTTGATTTCAATTTTTTGAATTTAATTTTTTGAAAATTAAGGTTTTTTTATATTTTTTTATTTTTAGTGAATATTTTTAAAATTTTACGTAATTTTTTTATTTTTTTTAAATGCACCTTACTTAGATATATCTAAAAAGTAAAATATGTACAAAAAAATATTTTAAAAAATCAATAAATACACAAGAATACGAAAAATGTACTAAAATTTTTAAATTTTTTTTTATATTTTTGGCTTTAGTAAATTTTTTAAAGATTTTTTCACAAATATTATACTTTTTAAGAGTATTTATGTTAGGTGTATTTAAAAATTAAAAAAAAAATTGCTTAAATATTAAAAAAAATTAGTAAAAATAAAAAAAATACCGAAAATAAAAAAATTTAATTTTCTAAAAAGTAAATCCTAAATTAGGAAATCAAACAAGCTGAATAATATTTAAACCTTCAATGATATTTGGATATAGATGCTTTTAGTAAGATTTTAAGTAGATATAGTATTGCTTTTTTTTTAAAAAAAAATCATTTAAGTGGATGTTTGAAAAATTATTTTCAAATTAATGATAAACTTTACAAATATTAAAAAGTAAAATTATAAAAATTTTCATTGTTTAGTAATTAATTTTTGATCAGTCACTGACATGTGATTTTTTGTATAAAAAAATTCAAAACATTGACAAAATTTACAAATTTTAATAATTAAAATGATAAATTTTTTCATCAATCTATAATTATTTTGGAAAGGTTTTACTAATGTATAATTTTTTTAAAATTATTTGGTGATCTAAGGGCGTCATGTGACAATGTCCCTCACCAATCACTATATCTATTATTATTCTCTCATAATTCAATACAAAATCATGATCTCATTTTCATAACACACATGGACCACCACGTAACTATGCCCTCAGACTACCAAATAATTTCTCGGCTTTGGGTAGTTTGCTGCTCCCAATAATCGAGTAGTCAATGGAGAATGCAGGCATGTGTTTAATGCTTTTCAATTTTGATCCTTTTTTTCACATCAATGTACATAAAAAATGAGAACATAATTTATTTATTTTTTTCACATTTTCTCTCAGGCATAAATAAGTTTTATTTTTATTTTTTGGAAAAAAGTCAGATATTTAAAGGAAAATAAAAGAATAAACCATGTATAAAAGCAAATAGTCCTTTCGCTCACCAAATTCATGAACATAGAATAAAAAAAATAAAGATGAAAAGATAAAAAGAGAGAAGAAATTCAGGATTGACATAACTTGTTATGAACTAATCGAGATCACTTGGCCAATTTGAAGAGTATGAAATGAGATTAATAAGCTCACATTTCTTGTCTTTTCTTTTTAATTTTTTTTACTTTTTCACATAATCTAATTCTGGAAGGATCTAAAATGGAAAGAAAAAAAAAAAATTATACTAAATATACAATCGAAAACAAAAAAAAAAATCAACTTTTTAAATTATTTTTGTCTTTGCACTTTTTTTTTTCATCTGAATATTATTTCAGGTTTTTGTACAAGTAAACCAGGTCAAAACTGGAAGAATTTCAACATAGAAAAGTCATTCAAGGATGAGCAACTGAGAGTCCACAAAATGTCTCTATCCATTCCCATATCATAAAAGACCAATTTGGTCTTCAAAAATTGTTTTTCGATTTTCTGTTTTCCTATTTTTTTTAATCTTTAGTAATTTTTTTATTTTTTATTTTTATTTTTCACTTTTTAAATGCACATAAAAAGTAAAATATATGCAACAAATTTGGGAAAAAAATTTCACTAAAGACCAAAAAAATATGTAGATGTGCTGAAAAATATATTTAAAAATTAAACCACACAAATCCCAAAAATCTAGGCTTAAAACTTCTTACAAAAACATTTCACCATTGTTAAAGCCAAAGAAACACCATAAACTGTGCTCTAGGTGTGTACGAATTTGGACATAACAGCAAACTAAAATAACAACCAGATGTCTAAGCCAACTATAAATGCCCCATTGACCAAAAGTTTTGTTTTCAAACCAAAACACAATGTCAATCAGAACTCAAAAACTTAAAAGTTTGGAAACCTCCCAAAATCTCACTTTGCAATCCCAAAGATAAAACACATGGCTTGGAAGACTATCCCAAACCATTGTTTCAATTACCACACAATGTTGCGCAAAGTCGGCCTCTATCGACCTTCCTGCTTGACACCAAAAAACAACAAGAACCTGTTAGAAAGCAAAGGGATAGAAGCTTTGTAACAACCCCGATCTAAAATTAGCTGCCAATTCGTAATTAATGATGCTAATGGGAGGATTAAAATAAATTATGTGTTTAGTCCGTATTTTGCATGATTTTGGCTCCCTATCTATTACTTGTCGAAATATCTGTCTGGAATTCCGCTTTAATATGAAAATTGAAAGCTTTATCGGCATCCCAAACCCAAATTGATTACGTCAATATGTTATTTGGAATTTTTAGAACCTTATGGCAAATTTTATTAAAAATTGATTCAGTCTGATTAAATTAAGTCGTGTTTGGTTAGCCTCATATTCTAATTGATGTATTTTAGCATCATCGCTATATATATGAGCCTTAAGCTCATTTTGAGCTCATTGCTTTTATCCCTTAGTACAAAAATCTGAGAACTCATTTTAGAAAGAGAGAGTGCAATTCTAGAGAGAGAAAGGAAGAGATTGAAGAAGAATTGAAGGTTTTGTATTGAATTCATCAAGATTGTGCAAGAACAAGAGTAATTCAAGACTCTAGGTAAGGATTTAAGACTTAATTATGAGTTTTGCCCATTAAGTAGATCATGTCAAGAAGAATTTGTGATTATGTACAAGAATTGGACCAAAGACGATGAATTTAGAGTTAATTCATACATTCATGCTTAGTTTAGTTTAATTTCATCATTTTGAATATGATTCATATCATGCATGTTTGAAATTCATCTTAGTTATGGGAAATCTTCAAGTTTCAAGTTGTTTTGTGGTATTTGATCATGTTTTGAGAAGCTCAAGACCAAGAAAACCCATGCATGTCGTGTTCATGAACATTCATCATGTTTTAAGTTGAAATTGTGAGTTTTTAACAAACTCTTGGGCCATGATTTTATGAAATAATCCGTAATTCTTCATGTTTTACAAGTTTACTATGTTATCTCAAGTTTTGGGGCCCAAGAGATGTGTTTTGAAGGTTGGAATTCGAGTTTTGAGCTCGTAGGTGCAATCTGGAAATTCCAGAATTTGCATCTACGCTCGAGCGTGGGAGTTCACGCTCGAGCGACCACTCTGAGTGCGTACACTCCGCTCGAGCGTGAATTACAAGCTCCCAGAAGTTTCATGTCTTTTACAGATCGCTTGAGCGAAGGAATGTGTGCTCGAGCGACCATTCACATTTTGCATGTCTGCTCGAGCGAGGAAAGCTACGCTCAAGCGTGGACCTTATTTTCAGAAATTTTGCCCAAGTGTTCCAAGGCATGTTTTGGCATCCTCCTTGCATCTTAGGCATTCCTAAGCCTTAATTAAGCCATAGTAATGAGGTTATGGATTAGAAACACACTACAAAAAAAATGTACTAAGTTCCGAGACTGCAAGTGTGTGTGTTTTAGGCAATGTGATAAGAAAGAATAAGAACCAATGTAATGAAAGCTAAGCCTTAATGGCCACTTGAATGTGTAATGATAAGACATGCTTGTGTTATATATTTTATGGTTGTAGGTCAAGACTCGAGGGTTGACTGACCATTGCAGGAAACCACTGTGAGTAATGTTATTGTAAAGATACGTTCATATGAATTACGTTCCAAATGAAATATGATAAGTTCTAATTTCTGAAATGATATCTGTTTTCGTGAACGAATATTCCATGTTTGAAACCTATTATGGCATCCATAGATAGTCCCAAGTCATGGGGGACGACATGAAAATGCGGGTCCATGACATTCATGTGATTACGAGATCTCGTTAGCCACTTCATTGTGGTGATATGTGTTTAATCGGTATCCGGAACCGATTACTCTAGTCGGAAGACGTTATGTGATGTGTTCTATGGGATGTACCATTATTATATTCAGATACAAGAATGCTTATGCTATGATCTGTTTTACGCTTATGATATGTTTGGATTTCGTTCACTAACCTCTTTACATTGATGTTATTCACTGGGCTTTAGCTCACTATGTGTATATATATATAGGTGGGCATTCTGGAGATCGAGCCTGAAGGCTTTTGTCTGGATCTGTGTTCTGTTATTAGCCAACCATTGTGCCTCACGTGGAGGTTCCCGAAGAGTCCTGTGTTTAAGTTCCGTTGTTTCTGTACATATAAGACTTGGTAGTTTTGTTGGCTGTGCTTAAGATACTTTAATGTGTGTGGGTATAATGTACGAATGACTATTGCATACTTATATAAAGTTTTAACTATTCTGTTCATATAAGTCAGCACAGCTCATTAGACAACTATATTTATGTATTTGCTTCCGCTAGCCGCTTAATCTTATTAATCTGTTCAGAGGCCTTCGGTAGTCCAAGGATTACTGGCCCGTTATGATACTAAACCTATAGAGGCGGGTTTGGGTCGTGACAGAGTGGTATCAGAGCACGAGTTATACCTCACACACGAGTCCATATGAGCTATAGGATGTCCTAGAAATGAAATAGGGGCATTGCATTATCATGTTTAAGTGTATGAACATATCTGAATTGAAAATGAAACCTATGTGCATGATCAAAAAAGTTAAGTGGAATAACATGTAATGTTAATTTCAATATCAAACGTGTAATTCTTGTGAACATGACCATATGAACGTGAAAGACTACGTGACCTATGCGAATATATTTGAGTTGAGACAAAATGACGAACTGTTTGATTCGAAGTGAAAAATAAAACGTGAAATCAGTGAGAACTATACCAATATTGATAATCACCCTGTGTGTGTAGACAAATGGAAAGGACGAGAAATGTAGGCGAATCTAAATCTTCTGATGCTAGAATTAGCCGGTTAGAAAGAATGGTCGAAACCTTAACCGAATTTTTGAGACAACAACAACAAAGGCAAATACTTGTACCTGAACCAGCTAATTATGATATAGTAACACTGACACAGAAATACAATAAGATGAAACCACCGGAATTTCAAGGGGGTATTGAACCGTTGAAAGCTGAGGCTTGGGTCTTAGGAACTGAGAAAATATTTGAGGTATTTCCGTGTACTGAGGCACATAAGGTTTTGTTGGCAACATTCACACTTAAAGAAGAAGCTAGGAGATGGTGGATGTTAGTACGAAATGATAATGAAGGTGTGACGTAGGAGAGGTTTAAAGAAATTTTCTTCGAAAAATATTTTCTCCAATGCATCCGAGATAAGAAGGTATCCGAATTTATACAACTAAAACAAGGTAATATCACTGTGGCCGAATATGAAGCAAAATTTACTGAATTAGCCCGATATGCGCCCCACATGATAGATACTGACTACAAAAAGGCTAGAAAATTTGAAGGTGGGCTTGACCTAGATGTGTATGACCGAGTTGGCGTTTTAAAACTGTCAAAGTATGTAGATGTCCTTGATAGAGCATTAATGTCCGAGGTAAACATAGCAGCCTTGAAAATATCAAAATCAACATCATCAACTGATTCAGAAAGAGCGAAACAGAAGAAACAAAAGGTTGAAATGACTAGTAATTCGATAACTTTTGCGAATGAAAAATCTAGGGTGAAAACTGTGAACAAAGAAAGCCGGGGAAGCAATGTGAACAATGGTATACCTATTTGTAGAGAATGTGGGAAACAACATTGGGGCATTTGTCGCCGCCTGTCAGGAGCTTGTTTTAGATGTGGACAGAAAGGACACTTGGCTAAATCTTGCCCACGAACTCATCCGGACAACAATAGGCCTGATGCTAGTGCGACTGATTCTATTCCTATACCCTAGTTCCAGAAAATGCTCGGAATACTGAAATGACCGACGCAGGTATTACCTTAATTATGTGCAATTGTTTATATGGGAATTTGTGTGGAAAGTGTACATTCCTTAACCTGATATAGATTGTGGACATGTTGATTGGACCAATTGAATTATTAAAATTATGAACCCTAGTTATTGACTATCTTGAAGACTCACTATTTAATGTAAATTTTATGTGAGATGCTCGGAACCTTATGAACTTAACGAATCACCTGTGCTATGGGAATTGTTGGGACTTGTGAACAACGAGAATTTGCTGGGTTAGATCTTTGTACCGTAGTGCAACAATTCAATGTGAATTGTTAGGTATGACCTTTTGAACTATGCTAGAACTATCGAACATGGGAATACATTATGATTGACTATAATTTGAGAAAATCTGTATGACTGTGACTTGAACTGAACCGTTATATATTGACTGACATTATTGAATGATTAGACCCATGAACTCGAATTATATACGTGAACCATCATGTGTGGAACTTCTGAAATTGAGGACTTATGTCATGTTGGAAGAATGAACCTTTGCTTATGAATTTGCGAACGAATGCTTAAACAATAATTGATTCTAGACTCGTGTCCGTATACGTATGTCCTTGCTTGTACACTTTGAGACCTACTGCCTGATGTGAACTATGTGTGACGCTTTAGACCCTTTTGTTTAACAACTACCTATGCTATGGAGAATGTTTGGACTTATGTATATGCATACCTATGCTTGTGGATGTTATTAGACTTTGGACATACACATATATGACTGTACCTTTGCTCAGAATGATTGATATGTTATTTGTTTTGATAATTTGACCATTGGGACTACGACTCTGGGATTGCATGACTAAGTAAAGACCCCATGTGATAACCTCTAAACTATGGACTGTGATTGTTGAACATTGACAAGATTGTTTGACTAGACCAGTGAGCCCATGCTTGAAGGACTGTATGACCAATTTGAAACTTCTGTATAACAATCTGCTATTGTGTACCTTATGCTTACATGAAAAACTCATTTGGGAAATTGCTATATTGACTGTAATGCTTACCTCTCGATGTGAATAACTACATGCATGTGCATTTACCTGTAAAATTATTGGGAGGAAACACATTATATATGACCTGAAACACTTTGACATGAACTACTATGATACATGACTCTGATGTGACTTTAAGAATTATCCATCCACTGTGTGGGGCAATAGTGGCTGCTGTCCATTCACTATCTCAAAAGCACTCTTGCCCGTAGAGCTACTCTTTTGAGAGTTGAAGCATAATTGTGCTACATCAAGAAATTACACCCAATTCCGTTGATTAGCATTGACAAAGTGGCGCAAATACTCCTCGAGCATACAGTTGAAGCGTTCAGTTTGCCCATCCGTCTCCGGATGGTAGCTTGATGAAGTATTAAGTTGTGACCCAAGAAGCTTGAATAACTCTGTCCAGAAGTTGCCAACAAAACGCGTGTCTCGGTCACTAACAATACTTTTAGGCACACCCCAATATTTGACAATGTGCTTGAAGAAGAGTTGGGCAGTCTCCTTCGCTGAAACATACTTTGGGGCAGCAATAAAGGTAGCATATTTGGAGAATCGGTCCATAATAGTTAAAATAGTCCTGATATCTCTCACTTTAGGTAATCCAGTGATGAAGTCAAGTGATACACTTTCCCACAGACATTTAGGCACGGGCAAAGGTTCAAGCAAGCCTACTTTCTTCTTATGCTCAACCTTGTTTTGCTGGCAAGTGAGACAAGTGCGGACATATTCTTCTGCATCATCACACATTTGGGGCCAATAATATCCTTGTTTCACCAAGGCCAAAGTTCGCTCCACCCGGATGTTCTGCCCAAAGTGTATCATGGCACTCCCTAAGAAGTGTCTTCCTCAAGTCACCAGCCCTGGGTACAAATATGCGGTTGCCTGTTGTCATAAGAAATCCATCTTGCACCCAAAATTGGCGAGTCTTGCCCATTTTGACAAGGTTCATAAGATTCTCTGCCATAGCATCCTTGTCTAGATGAGCCTTGATTTTTTCCTTGAGGCTGGTTGAAATAGAAGTAAGTGAACACACGGCAAGCTCCGCCTTCCTGCTTAGTGCATCAACAACATGGTTGGTGGCACCGGCTTTGTATTCTAAGGCAAAATCAAACTCTACCAACTTCTCTTGCCACCGTGCTTGTCGTGCGCTTAGCTTGGGTTGTGTTAAGAAATGGCTAACCACCGTGTTGTCAGTCTTCACAACAAACCGCGAGCCCAAGATGTAGTGCCTCCAAGTCCTCAGACAATGCACTACTGCAAGCAACTCTTTCTCATGAGCTGGATATCTCCGCTCAACATCATTGAGCTTCCTACTCTCATAAGCAATTGGGTGACCATCCTGCAAAAGAACACCACCCAAAGTAAAATCAAATGCATCAGTTTGTATCTCAAAAGCTTTACCTAAGTCTGGTAGAGCAAGAACAAGATCTCTTGACATGGCTTTTTTTAAGGCTTGAAAGGCTTGTTGGCACTCCTTTGCCCAAACATATGGCTTGCCCTTCTTTAGCAACTCTGTCAATGGGGAAGCTAGTCTTGAGTAGTCTTCAACAAATTTGCGATAATAATTAGCCAATCCAAGGAATGACCGCAACTCTGAGGCATTTGCAGGTGGCTGCCACTCTTGAATAGCCTTGACCTTCTCTTGGTCCATTTTGATGCATTCATGCTCAACAATGTGCCATAGGAACTTAATCCTCTCTTGGGCAAAAGAACACTTCTCTAGCTTGACATAAAGCTTGTGCTCTCTCAACTTGGTAAGGGCCTTTTGAAGATGCTCCACGTGCTCTTCTAAAGTGGAGCTATAGATTACAATGTCATCCAAATATACCACCATGAATTGATCCAAATACTCTTGAAAAACTTCATTCATCATGGTGCAGAATGTTGCTGGGGCATTAGTCAAGCCGAATGGCATGACAAGAAACTCATAAGAGCCATAACGGGTAACACAAGTAGTTTTAGGCTCGTCTCCCTCGGCAATCCTTACTTGATAGTACCCCGATCGAAGATCTAGCTTAGTGAAATACCTCGCTTTGCTCAATTGATCAAATGAATCCGCAATGAGAGGGAGGGGATACTTGTTCTTGATGGTCAGCTTGTTGAGTGCCCAATTCCACACATAAGCGAAGACTACCATCATGCTTCTTTTGGAACAAGACAGGTGCACCAAATGGGGCCTTGGATGGCCTAATGAAGCCTGCTTCCAAAAATTCTGTAAGCTGCTTCCAATAACTCTGTAAGCTGTTTCCAATAACTCTGTAAGCTGCTTCCTTAATTCATTCAACTCAAGAATAGCCATTCTATATGGTGCACGAGCTGGTGGCTTTGCCCCTGGCACCAACTCAATAGCATGATCCACACCTCGTCGTGGAGACAACTCCTTAGGCAACTGTTCAGGCATAACATCTGCAAATTGCCTTAAGACCTTCTTGACTGCGGCTGGGACAGGAGTAGAATCAAGAGCTTCATTCAACTTCAATGATGTAACCCAAGTTTGCTCACCATGCCTAACACCCCTCTTGAGTTGCATAGCTGAGACAAACCGGTCACTGTTGTTGGTGGCCATAGCAAGAATGAGACATGGCTAATCCCCCATGACACACATACTATTAGAATAAGGCATGACTGTCGTCTTTGTGCTTCTCAAGAAATCCAACCCAAGAATGGCTTGGAAGTCATTCATGGGCACTGCGGTGAAATCTACTCTTCCTTCCTAAGTGCTGACCTTCAAATGAACAGATTTTGCAACCCCATAGATAGGCTGCGCTGCCAAGTTAACCGCCTTGATGCGGCTGCCATCCTTCTCTAAAGATAGCCCAAGTCTTTCAACTTCAGTCCCCGCAACAAAGTTGTGGGTGGCCCCGGTGTCAATCAAAGCACGAAGGGGCTTCCCATTAAGTTTTACATCCACAAACATCAAACCTTTGTTGGATGGCTTGCTCTTGTTCAACTTGCCTGATGATTCCCCACTATACATGGGTTTCTTCCCTTTGCCTTCATTTTTAGACTCCACAAGTTGTTTAGGATTTGAATGCTTGCCCACTTTGCCACTCTTGGCATTCTTCTTAGGCCTCCCTGTAGAAGCCTTCTTCTCCATGGCATTCATCATATGAAAGGCTCCCACTCTAAAGCCAGCTGCCTTAGAACCCTTGCCACTTCGCTTAGACCGCACGTCTTCTTCCTCGCTATCATCATCACTTGGTTAAGAGACATGGTCAGACACAGTTGCTAGAGCATTCAAGGCACGCTTTTGTGGACATTCAGATAACCAGTATGGCCTATTGCATAAGAAACAAGAGATAGAACCTTTTGTTTTGCTTGTAGAGAATTGTTGAGGGGCTTTTGCCTTGTCACCATAGCTCTTCGGTTGCCATTGTCCTCCACCCGAATGGGTTTTGGACGTAGAAGTGTTGGCTCCCCCCACTCTTAGGTTTGCCATAGCCTTGGGACTTTCCACCTCCCCTACTCTTGCATGGGGAACTACTATCCCGTTGCTTAGGTTCGGCATAGTCCGTAAGGCATTCAGCTGCTGCTTGTGCATGGGCTAATTCTTGCACTCTTTGCCTTTGAAGTTCAACTCTGGCCCATGGCTTCAATCCCTCAAGAAAGAAGAAGAGCTTGTCTTTCTCTAACATATCTTTGATGTCCAGCATAAACCCAGAGAATTCTTTCACATAATCTCTTATAGTGCCGGTGTGCTTGAGATCCCGCAGAGCACGCCGAGCATTATACTCAACATTTTCAAGGAAGAATTGGAGCTTAAGTTCATGCTTAAGTTGCTCCCAAGTCTCAATTGTGCATAAGCCGCGTTGCATCTCATCATGTTTAGTCCGCCACCACAACTTGGCATCATCGAACAAATACATTGTGGCCATAGAAATCCTTGTCTCCTCAGCATCGGCTTTCACAGCTTTGAAATATTGCTCCATATCAAAAAGAAAGTTGTCTAACTCCTTGGCATCTCGGGCGCCACTGTAGGCACGAGGCTCGGGCACATGCGCCCTAGTGAATTCCATGCCACCACTAGGTGCATTGCCAAAGGCACAGGTAAGAACACCAACCCGGCCACTGAGGTCTTCAATCTCCAGCCTGAGTTCAGTGACAACATCCTCAAAATCATGCCCTTGAGTAGGGCCATGAGTTTGCTCAATATCATAAACCCGTTGCTCAAGGGTGGCTAATGAAGCTGCCATGGCCTCTATGTTGTCCATACGCTACTCCAAGCGCTCAATTCTCTCCATTTGCGTGGGTTGACGGTTGCCAGTACCCTCCATTTAGAAAGCCAATAATAGAGAAGGCCAATAATAGAGAAAGTCAAATAAACTGGGGTCTGATACCAACTGTCACACACCAGCAATGCGGAAGCCTTTATAAAGATATGCAGGTGTGTGTGGTGCTAGTTAACTCTCTTCACAAGCCCGCCAATGAAGCTCAAGAGGTTTGCAAAGACAAGCAAACACAATATTAGTTTAGTTGATGAGCCACAAGTTTGGAGACAAGCCACAAAATAGCAATCAACAAGCTAATATTAAAGTAGCAACAATTGAAAGGCTTTGCACAATGTAAAGGCGAAATGAACTTTTCATTACTCAAAAGAAGGCATTACAATAGTTGAACAATGCACTAAAAGTGCTACAAAAGTTGTCTTACCATAAGCTAGGTTGGGGTACATTAAAGGCACAAGTGGTCTGGTTCAACACTTGGGTACCCCCTCCTTATATATAGCTTGTTAAGCAATTTCCTAGCTGGCAGGAGGAAACATCCACTATGTTTGAGGAGTCATAATGGATTTTTAAAAATAATACAAAAATAGAAAAATTACAACTCTTGGTCCCAAAACACTTTTAATACTAAGGTATTTACATAAAAATTTACAAGGCAAAAAGATTACATTTGACCCTCTAAAAGTTGGCCTAAAGTTGCTACTTAGTGGCTAGCTTGCTTCATGGCATGTCTTGGACTATCTTGCACTATGCCTTGGGCCCTTGCTTGCACTTGCACCAACAACTTCTTAGGCATGTCTTTGGCTCTCCAAAGGACACAAATGCGTGTGGCATCAAGGTGTTGACCCTTGGATGGGCGCACCTTGACACCTTGGCAAGTTCCACTGCTCACTTTTTTACCTACATTGTCTCTCATGTTTGAAGCCATTTGCAGAAATATATTTTTCTAGCATTCCAGCAAGACTATGAATTTTGAAAATGTTCTAAAACAATGTAGAGTTGTATACTGTTTTGTTCACATTTACAATAACCGTTTTGTTTGGTGCAGCTTTTGGGACTACTTATAGCTTTTTTTTTATATTTTGCAAATCTATGGCTGGCTGTTTGGTGCAGCTGCTTTTTTTTTTTTTGTGATAAATAAACAAACTTTATTAGAAAGCATCAAGACGATGCAAAGAATAATACAAGCCACAAAAGGGATAAACAAAACTAACTAATCAAACCCTTTACAAAATCTACAAAGACCAAAATATTGGGATCGACTGTACCTGTAACCCAACAATGCAATATCATCAACAACCGACCCTCTAACCATAAAACGGAGTGACTTTCATCCCGAAACACTCGCCTATTCTATTCTAACCAAACCAACCAAAGCAAACAATGAAAATCAAGCATAGCCCAACTCTGTAACACTCACATTAAAGACCTCAATTGCACCTACACTAAACCAAACAAAGCAACAAGAAAATTCCAAAATCTAAACACAACCGGGCAATAAAGAAGCAAATGATTCACTGTTTCCGCGTCATTGCAACACATAAAACACTAATTTACCAACACAAGTCGCCGCCGGATCAAATTATCAATAGTAAGGATACGCCCCAAAGCAGCTGTCCAAACAAAGAAAGCAACCTTAGAAGGACAACCTGTTGCCCAAATACATTTCCAAGGAAACGCCCTACCAACTCCCCCTACAAGCACCCCATAAAAAGAGGATATTGAGAAAATCCCTTTGGAGCTCCGGACATCCCAAACTAAAGAATCCATCACATCCCTCACATTGTGTAATCCATACAAAAAGCGTAGAAGATCCACCAATTGATCGAGCTCCCAATCCTATATATCACGATGAAGACGAACATTCCAACCAACTGATTCCCTATGCTTCTCCCTAACCGAAGCAACCAGCTTCTCCCCAGCAACAGCAATAGCAAAAATCAAAGGAAACATAGCCACCAAAGTCAAACCATCACACCATCGATCTTGCCAAAAGCGAACTCGCTGTCCACCCCCCACTTTAAACTGAACCCTTTCCCAAAACACCTCCCTCCCCAACCAAATTCCCTTCTACAAACCCCAACCATAAGATTGAACCACCCTCTTTGAACACCAACCCTCTCGCTTCTCCCCATACTTAGCCACCACCACCCTCCTCCATAGCATCTCTCGTTCCCCCTTCAAAACGCCACAACCCCTTACCCAATAAAACCCGATTAAACACCACCAATTTCCGCACACCCAAGCCCCCCGCTCCTTCAAAGTACAAACCCTCTCCCAAGCCACCAAATGATAATGAAAACCCTCTCCACCCCCTTTCCACAAAAATTCCCATTACAGTTTCTCCAACCGCTTTGCTACCCTCACAGGAATCACATGCATAGACATAATGTACGTTGGAATGCTAGATAAAACACTCTTGATCAAAGTAATTCGCCTCCTTTTTGACAAGTATTAGCGCTTCCACCTTGCCAAGCGACGCTGAACTTTGTTCACCACCCCAGCCAACACTCGAGTCTCCTTAAAAGAAGCCCCCAAGGGAAGTTCCAAATAAGAAACTGGCAACCTTGCCACTTTACAACCCAAGACAGCGGCCAACACCGATAATCGAGCCACCTCACCCATAGGTATCGATTTTGATATTCACAAATTAACCCACAGCCTTGACACCGCCTCAAAACATAACAGAACACATTGCAGATTGTCAATCTGAGTAGCCTCCGCATGACAAAAAATCAACGCATCATTAGTATAGAATATGTGAGAGACAACCAAAGAGGCAAGCTCCTCCCCCACCATAAAACCCGATAATAAACCCTCTTAGACCGCCCTTGAACACAGTCAACTCAATGCCTCCATAACCAAAATAAACAATAATGGGGACAGTGGATCTCCCTGCCGTAAACCTCTCCAAGTAGGGAAGAACCCCACCGGCGTCCCATTAATTAGGACAGACATTTGAACAGTGGAGATACAAAAATGTATCCACCTCCTCCACCATTTCCCAAAACCCAACCTCTCCAACACGTACAGTAAGAACTTCCAATTGACACTATCGTAAGCCTTCTCAATATCCAATTTACAAATAATACCCTCTTTCCCTTACTGAAGCCACGAGTCCACACACTCATTAGCCATCAAAACAACATCCAAAATCTGCCGCCCACCTACAAAAGCATTCTGAGATTCTGAGACCACCTTCTCCAACACCTCCTAAAGCCTGTTAGCCAAAACCTTAGCCAATAATTTATAAATACTGCCCAAAAGACTAATAGGCTGAAAGTCTCTAATATCCTCTGCCCCCCTTTCTTGGGAATCAAAGCTATAAAAGTGGTATTCAGACTCCTCTCAAATTGTCCAGTTTGATGAAACTATTCAAACAAATCCATCAGTTCCCTTTTAAACACCCCCCAACAATGCTAAAAAAAGCAATGGAGAAATCATCCGAGCTTGGCGCCTTATCCCCAGGCATACTTCTTAATGCACCCAAGACCTCTTCCTCAGTAAAAGGCCTTTCTAACAAGAGCTTATCCTCTTCAGAAATAGAATCAAAAACGACACCATCCAACCCCGGTCTCCATATCTGACCCTCATCACGAAAAAGATGTTGATAGAATGCCACTATACCATCCCTAACCTCTTCTTTCGACGAAAGCAGCACCCCATTTACCCGCATTCTTCCTATCTGGTTCACCTGACGATGAGCATTTGCCATGAGATGGAAAAATTTTGTATTACAGTCCCCATCTTTCAACCACAAGCATCGAGACTTCTGCCGGAAACTAATTTCCTCATCCGAGCAACCCTCACATAATCTCTCTGAGCTATATCCTTATGTGCCATAGCGTCCACAAAAAGATCCCCCTCAATTTCCCGCTCATCCAACCCTTGTAAAACTGACAAAATGTTTTGCTTCTGAACCTTCAAATGACCAAAAACCTCTACGTTCCACCTCTTCAAATCAGACTTAAGAAGTTTCAATTTCTGAGCTAATCTATAACTAGGTGAACCTACCACATTATAACTCCCCCACTAACCACCTACCCTTTCAAAAAAGCCAACTGCTTGTAACCACATGTTCTCAAATCGAAAAGGCGAGGGACCGCTTCGGACACCCCCACTATCGAACAAGACGGGCCAATGATCAAAAGTCGAACGATGCAATCTGCACTGTAGCATCTGAGAAAAATGCTCCTCCCAATCCTCAGAAACCAAGAATCTATCAAGGCAAGAACTGACGCGACTACCAGACTAAGTATAACCTCCCCCTCTTGTAAAGGTAGATCTACCAGCTCCATCTCATCAATGAAAAAAGCAAAATCCCGCATAGACCTCCCCACCTGACTCCCCCCCAATCTTTTCCACTAGACTCCTGACAACATTAAAATCACCTCCAACACACCACGACAATCCCCATCTAAAAGCAACATGCTAGAATTCATCCCAAAAGACTGCCTTTTCTGACCCCCTGAACTGGACCATAAACCTCAGTGAACACCCACAAAAAATCATCCTCAAGGCATCTGAACAAAGAAGACAGAGAAAATCCCCCAACTTCGTCCCCCCTCTTTCATGACCACTTTATTATCCCAACAGATAAGAATACCCCTTGACACCCCTAAAGATGGTTGGGAAACCCATTCCACATGCCTCCCGCCCCATAACTCCCGCTCACACTCCGAGCCAACAGCCTCCAACTTCGTCTCCTGGAGACACACCACGTCTGCCCTAGCACTCTTCAACAAGGACTTTACCACCATGTGTTTCCTTCGAACATTCAAACCCTGCACATTCCAAGTCAAAATTTTCAAATGCATGGCAACAAAAAATGACGACCCCACTATTTCCTTATCCGCCAATCGCCTCCGCTTGTATTTTTATCATAATTTATTGAACATTCTAGTCTTCGTAACTCCCAGGTCCCCTTATCTGTCTGACCAGCAAGCTACACTTCCATACCACCCACTCCTCTCCCTATCCATAAAGCTTCAATAGTTGAAAATAATCTCAAAGCTTCATCCTCATGTCCCTCAAATGATACTCCCAAAAATTTACTAACCCCGGATATGCGATCGAACACCCAATCTAATACCTCATCTGATGATGGTGAATGATCCATACAGAAACCTACACCCAACTCTGACTCCAGAACTAGCTTTGGGTCTAGCAACCCAGAAGCCCCATCTATGAGCACCTCCGGTCAAACCACCAAAACCAGTGCATCACCTGAATTTGGCCACCTCAACTCTGACAATACCTCAAACCTACCCTGGTATGTGTTGAACATTGTGTCCCCCTCAATCTCCTCTCCCAACAACCTATTGGGCGTAATTGCCTTAGAAGAAACAATTTGGCAAAGTTTTTATGGAACCATCAAAAAAACATCAATCAAACTCTAAAAATAAATTTTTTTAAAAAAATTGAGCATTTCTTTTAATAAATGAATTAAAAACATAAAAAATAAAAAATAAAAATAAAAATAATACAACTCTCAAGAAGACAGGGATGGAATTTGCAAAACAGAGCTATAAATAGAGATGGTGGAGTCTTTGTTATGAGAAACCACTAGCGGTGAACACGTCTTGCTATATCAAGATTACACTCTCTAAATGTAGTGTAAAATCTAATCAAATAAATAAAACACGGAAATCATTATCCACACCAGACGACTTAGGAAGAACCAAAACGCTTTCTAATTGAGAAAAGATTGGAGAGCAAGGGTGCTGTCTCAGGCTCAGGCTTCTTGCGAGGAAGATGTTTAAAGAAAGCTTTCACTGCTCCCGTCACCCCATCTTCATTTTCCATGGCCTTGGCAAGTTCCACTGTACGCTCCTTTACCTGCATTGTCTCTCAAGTTTGAAGCCATTTACGGAAATATAAATATTTTTCTAGCATTCCAACAAGACAATGAATTTTGAAAATTTTCTAAAACAATGTAGAGCAGCATACTGTTTTGTTCACATTTACAATAACCGCCTTGTTTGGTGCAGCTTTTGGGACTACTTATAGCTTCTTCTTTTTTCCTTTTTTTTTTTTATTTTGCAAATCTATGGCTGGTTGTTTGGTGCAGCTGCTTCTTACAACTTATAAAAAATTGATTACTGAAAAGCAGGGGAAAGGGCGTTTTAAGTTTCTACTATCTAATTATTAACTTTTAGCTTGCAAGAACCTACACCAAATCGGACAAATATCACTTTAATTTTTGGCTTCCGTTAAAGGGGGTTGCCGGGGACATTGAAACCAGAATAGTAAGCACTTTTGAGGGCAACTATAGCATATATAAATTGTAGTAGGAAAATTAAGCCATCTAGAAAATTGGAAGTTACCTTTGGATCTAGCATAAAAGAAATTGCATCAACCAGCTTGGTAAGTGAGAACTCATCGACTGGTATAGGAGGGGGACCTACTCCTCTGGCATGGACACGATCTCCCCAAAAAGGTGGGTCACCGAAAAAAGGTACAATGCTTGTGGGACACTATACAACATGTAATAAAAACATAAGACAAACAGAATTACATGTAACAGAAAGTAGAGTAAAATGGGTCGTGAAGCCATTACTGCAGCTTTAAGACCAGCAGCTGTTGTTCCCGCATCTCCATGATGCACCTGAAAGCAAAACCACATAGCAATAAGAATTGTCTATAGTGTTAAGAAGAAAACCACATAATAAAGTTGAAGTTTTGAAAGACATTCAAATAACTTTATTACAGCCAAAAATGTACCCAAAAAAACAAAAAAGAAAAAAGATGAAAAAAAAACACACTCATTGTAACATTACATATGTAGACTATTTGTCCTTAAAATGTGTTGAGCATGCGTAAGGATATCTTCCCTCAAACTTGTCAGATGAACTGTAAATACCGAAGCTCAATAGATTGGTAAATTTGAATCGTGAGCAGAAATCTTGGTACAGTTTTTAACTCTCATCAAAATTGAGATTGGGTAAATGATCCTGAAACTGTATTTGTAGACCACGCATGTATTTTTATACCTTTTTTGCAACTGAAAACAGTTCACAATATGTAAAGTGGAAGAGAATTACCGTGCCAGAGAGAAGATTATTGATTCACACCTATTGTCTAGGTTCAGTTGGTTTTCAGCAAGAGACATAATATTTGCAGAAACCAGGTGCAAATTGAAAAGAAATCTTTTTTTTTTCCCCTCAGAGGGATTTCCATTTTCAACAAGGACACAATATAAGACATGGAATTAGCAATCTACAGTAAGCTGTGTGTGTAAAAGTACAGCAATTTAAATGGCCACGAACTAAATAATGAGGCCTCACCACAGATGCACATTGTAAGATATCAACTATCAAATAAAAATCAATTAGTCGGATGTCAACAATTGAATAAAAATTAGTTGTTCGGATACTTACAACCGAACTGCTATTTTGCTCAATTGTTAATGTTTGAACAATTAATTTTTGCTTGGTAATTAATATCCAAATAGACAAAATGGGTCGAACTAAGAAACTCCAAATGGCCACAAACTAAATAGTGAGGCCTCACCACAGCTGCACATTGTAAGAAAAGCCAGTCATGAGGGCAATTGTCCAGCAAGTACACAAAGTCCTTTGGTTCTGCCACTGGGGGAAAAAAACAGCAAAATAAATAGACTAATACATTAAATAGGCAAGCAGAGAAGACAAATATAAGAGGAGATTTTGTTACACAACACAAGCTCCTTGTTCCATTTTACAAGGCATGGTTGACAACCATGCCCAACAGTTTAAGGAAAGCATTTGTGAATAATACATTTATAAAAATTCCTTTACTTAAATAAATATTTTGGGAATCAGGATTACATTTACAAATAAAATTACAGGAGGGTAATATGGAAAAGTAATGATTAAAAATTTTGAATTTCAAAAATGGTTACATAAATTGCGACTTTCAAAAAAGAAAGTATTAAAATGGGACTGGAGCAGTCTAATTGAATGCATAGAGAATCCCTATCTAAAAAAAGTGCATAGAGAATCAAAGATGAAACCATACTGTTAAGATTTATAATTTGTGTAGGTGCATGTAATTTGTGTATATATATATACTGTTAAGAAATATGAGGAGTTAAATTCATGTATAAAGAATGGCGTAATTCTTAGTCCAAAAATTCTGTACAAAATCACAAACTTTAAAAATCAAGAAACCATATCAAATGAATGAATTTTAAACTGAAATTTTAACAGTAGATTAATTACATATTGAATTTCATATCTGAATTTTCTCATAATTTTTTGGAATCAAAATCCATATAAACTGATGCGTTCAAATCTGTCTAGAAAATTGATTTAAAACAGTAAGTTCGGAAGCATTGTTCTCTTTGGGTATAGATCCGAAAATTATCAAATTAGAGTCATTAGAACCAGTTACGAGTCTAGTTTCGTACATTTTTTGCCTTGCATTGATTGTTTATGTATACTAAGAGAACCATTAATTTCTTTAAAGTGCTGTAGAAAACAACCTGTTTAGATATAATTATTTTGATAACCAAATCAAGTAAAACCAATTAGGTTTGAAACTTATGATATATTAGTTGATATCTGGAGGGTTTTGGAATTTTTCGAACAGAATAGAGTGGATTTTGTAATTTTCAAAATTAGCGAATAGATGGGGAAAGTTTGTTTAAAACTCTGTTTTATCTTAAAGTTACTTTTAGTTGAGTTTCGATTGGAACCCATATCTTGGGTAATTTTAGACCTTGAACAACATGAACTTAGGTGTTATTTAAGAGCTATCAAGCATGGGTATTTCAAAAAACATGCCGTACCCGTACCAGGTACTTACCTACATACCGTACCTCATATGGTGCTTCTACATACGTACCGGGTACACGAAACATGTACCCAAGTTTTTTCTTCTTAATTTTTGACGTACCCAGACGTACCTAGTATGTATCCAAGCCGTACCGTACCTCAGTTGAAACAATATTTTCCTTCTACTACAGAGATAAAACTCATTTCACTAGATTTCTTTTTTAGTTTTTGTTTTATGCTTAGCATAATTTTAAAATTAAACTATGATTTGTAAGTTGTTTAATATATTGACATTTAATTTTGATTTATACTTTTTCTTTTGGCATTAAATGTTAATTATAGGTTGGACCTTAACAAATTAAACCATTTAATTATTTTTTGCATTACTCTAAATTAAAAATAAATATTTTTTTACAAGCGTACCAAGCCGTACCCGTACCCTATTTTTTTTTAATTTTACCGTATCGACGTACCTGTATCGTACCAGTACTCGTACCCGTACCTGTGCTTCATAGTTTAAGAGTAACGGTGAGTAGGGTTGAGCTGTGTTAGTGCGCTTTAGTATGGGGTATTTAGTTTATTATTCTCTTTAGTATTTTTAAATTAGTAGTGAGGTGTAGTCTTCATACTTGGTTCAGGGCACTAGTTGGACTTTCATACTCTATTCAAAGATTATATTATTTCGTTTTCAGGTGAGTAGTTTCATGCTACATATTTTTATAAATGTTCCCCTACCCTGAACTGTTGGAAAATTAAATTGTTATTTCAGGACTAAACTGATTTGATAAATTATTATATTATCAATGGAATCAAATTATTTCTAAAACATGTGTGAACTTGACATACTGTAAACTATTTGTTTTGGTCTCGTGTTTATAATGGTAAACTACCATGTTTTGCGAAACTGATGTGTATTGATTATTGGGACCATCAGTATATTTTAATCCAGGGAAATTATTCCACTGTGTGTGGTGACTGTGGCCACTAGGGAACAGATCCGGGTTGGGCCGTGATGACTCTAGTGCTCAACGATTGTAAGAAAAAGGCTTAGGTTAGGCTAGGCTAGATGACCTTCAATTGGATCGTCTTAGAGAAAAGGCCCAGGTTGCCACCGTGAGGATGACTCTTAGTTCGGTATTAGATCCAACAGGGCTTATAGCCTTAAGAATTATGTGGCATGTTACTTGTTATTTCTTGGTACCCAAAAAATTATTGGTGTTCATGTTGTAATCTGTTTTAAGTGAAAAATGTCATTTATTATGCTCTTGAGAGACATGAGTATTTTAATTGTTGAACTATGAAACCTTCTCTTTGAAACAGATTATCCTTATCAAACTGTATGCCAATCTAGTTTCTGTGATATATATATATCTTATTTTGGAATTAAACCCTATTTTCAAAACTGAATTTACTATCCATGTTGCTACTCACTGAGCTATCAGTTAACTTAATTGTTTATCATTTCCAGGTGTTAGAAGGATTTAGAGTGGACTCATGGCGTAGTGGGGACTCAATTGCATGGACTTCTAGGACATTCATTTATATTGTTTTAGATTGTTGTGTCAAGTTTGTGCATATTTATTTTTATTTTTATTGAGGTTCATTTAGGATTATTTTGATATGTGGGTTGTTTATATCCTAAAGTTTAGATGGTATTGATTACGGTTGGCTTTGCCGTTTATACTTGTGACTTGTCACTGGTGGATTTTGATTTATTTATTTCTGGGCTATCATCACATTTATTCTTTGTGATTTTGGATTCATGTATAGGCTTACGTGTACCTTGGGCTAAGCCCCTGTGGGTCACGGCCGGTCATGCCTGGGTTTGGGGTGTGACAGAATAGTTAACGCTAAAACAGAAGAGGACTAGGGTGCATAAACAGAATTTACACTTGACTTCATCAAGCTAATGAAGAAAATATCCATACAGCCATCACTTAAAAATGCTAACAGAGGGCCTTCCACGTTGAGTGGAAAATTGCTTTAGGTTTCTCTTCAGTAATCTTCTAACAATTTCCATAATTACTCAATTACTTCACTCGATCATTATTATCAAATAAACGGACAAGGGAAAATTCAGAAAAACAATAAATTAAATATGATAAAAACTGATGATGCTCACAAAAACAAACAAAAATGCTTCATCAGATGCTCCAAGCATTGTATCAACACATACAATTGTCATTTGCTCACGTTTTTACTTCCTTCAAATCAATCAAAATACAATCATTTTGTCAACAGAATTAACAATAGATATTAATAATAGTAAAGCGCAAGGAAGAAACCCAAGCCTACGAGACAAGTGCAATTTGAAGAACTAAATAAGAGAAGAATGACTATATTATTCCCTCTTCTTAATCCTCTAACATTGTCTTAAGCACAATAGGTCATGTTTCCTCTTATACACTCCAATGATATTCTAGAACATAATAGTCACCACACAGAAATTAACTTGTTTAAGTAGCCACAAAGAAAATAGGAAATTCACAAAAAAAGAACATAAATCTAAAGACTACTAAGAAGGATACTTACAAGGCTTCCAAACCCAATATAGATGGGCTTTGGCCCAGCTTTAAGCCAGTCTACAAGCTCCTGAGGAGGTTCATAATTTGATGCAAGATCAAGGAAGCAAGATCCTACCACATCAACCTTGTGTCCCCAATCTGAAATACAAGAGATGACAATAAATCTGAAATTGATATTCTTCTAATAACAGTCATGCCAGCTCATAAACATGGACCAAAAAAGGAAAAAGACAAAGAAAAAAGGAGAAGAAAAAAGAGAGAAACACAACGACATAGAGAACATACAAGCAAAAATGATACCAAAAAAAAAATGGTTTTAATTTTTCCAACTAAACACAGAAGTATGTAAACTGAGATGACAGACAATTGCATGATGAAAGGCTCTGGAGAAGGCATGTAGGAACCCATTCGACAAGATATCAAGAAAGGTTGTTTAACCATACATAAGCATTATAACATTTATAACAATCTTTATGCATCCCTTGTATGTTATTACGTAGGTAAGTAGCTATGCATGTATGAATTGCACAAATACTAAAAGATGGGAAAGGGGAAAAAAATAAACAAGAAAATCCCCAAGATTGAGACACAACTTGAGCCAACAACAGCAGACCCATCCCGTCCACATGAGCAGACACTCAACCCAAACCAAACCATTTTCCAACCTTAAATGCTTTTTAAATTGGTGAATAGAACCTTAAATGCTTCCAATATTAATGTTTTCTATAATATAGCAATGCCCTCTTATGCAGTCTTATAATTTTACTCACATGCTACATTTAAATACACATAGCCCCTCAACAGATTTTTTTTTCAAATAATTAAATATTTTCCCTTCTCTCTGTCCTACATGCAATTCGCAGACAACTCTATTCTTCTTTTCACTCAGACTTCTCTTTTCCCAATTTAGTCTTTCCCTTTTTTATTTACAAGAAAGCTTTTGATACACACTCCCTTACCACAAGAAAAGTTATGAATTTTTGAAGTGTTAGTTATGAACTATTGTGTTTATGTTATGAAAGGGTACAAAAAAGTCTTAATTACGAATCATTGTGGTAATGTTATGAACACTAAAATGTTAAAAAATATTGCGGTAAAAAAAGTTACGAACCATTATGTTTTTGTTGTGAATCCTTGTGTAGTTTACCATTCATGTACTAATTGAATATGTGATATTACTTGTGATTTGCACTTTTCTAATGGCGAATCATTGAAGTATAAGTTCCTAGAACACATTTAAAGTGTTCTCATTATTTATTAACTTATTTTTAATACGAATTTGTTTTAATAATTATGTAAGTAGTTTAAACTTTTCCTGGCCTGACCACTTAGACTTTGCCAATGCCTTGTTTTTATCCCCCAAACCATAAAATCTTGGCTCCACCCAAGTACATCATTCATCAGAAAAGTAAGGAATATAAGCCCAACCAGATGCTTCTCCTTGTATGGAATCAACCAACTCATACAACTTGACATAATGATAATCAAACCTCTCATTGCTTTTCCATCTCTAAACAACTTAGAAACATCAGGAGGATGAATTTAAATCAGACCGTATATCTCTAACAGAAACCATTTCACCAACTTGGTTTTGAAACTCTCACACCTACATGGCCCCTTCACTGAAGCCTAATGTTCTATTCACCTTCAAAGGATAGGCTGCTTGTGGTATTTGTCATGCTCCAACAGAATCAAGAAAATTCACGTTATGAGGTTGAGCACATACGAGGCCGACTTCAAACATAAAACAAACATATTTTTCCTTGATCATAGTCCTAATGTTAAACCCAACAAACAAGGAAGAATTTTTCTCAGTTTACTACCTGCCTAACAAAGAGATTTAACCAAAACTAGTTACCACTTTCAATGAGGAATTAATGCCTTCCATTCCCTTATCAAAGGGTCTGCCAAATATTCAATCGTGGTAACAAAAATGGCTTCATTTTAAATATTTCTTGGAAACACAACTGTCCACATTAATTCAATATCATTGTGCTGGAATGGACAGTGAGCCACTTTAATTCGACACTTAGGTTCCACGACAAGAAAAATCATAAATTTTGTCTTGGCTTTAAATTCTACTCTCTTAAAAATAAAAATAAAAATAAAAATAAATAAAAAATAAAAAATTTTACAAGGAAAAAGCAGATAGCTTTTACATTGTCAAGTCACATGCATATTGCACCAACCAAGGCGCAGTTAGGAAGGTCTCTTCTTTTTTGTTTTTGTATTTTTATTTATTATTTATTTCATAGCTCTTTGTTTCTATTGTTCCGTCTTTATCTTATTTGAGTTTCATCATTTAAGAAAAAAAACATTTATAAAAGATGCATGTGGTTCATCTGTTTCTTGACCTATGCACAAAGTCCAGTGTCCACTCCTAAAATACCACCCATATTCTCTACGAAAGAATTGGATAACTATCCTATAGTCTATATCTAAGTTCACTGCTCTGAACAGATGACACTTACCCTAGTTTGATAGAACTAAAAGAAACAAGAAGATACAAACCTAAATAACAATAATAAAACTGTTTAAAGAAGAGCACAACCCATTGCACAAACTAAAGCTATGCCATCCCCTCAAAAAAATAAGAAAAAACGGGTGAAAAGAACAGATAGAATAAAAAACAGAGCTATATATGTAATATTTTATTAAATACCCAACTTTCCTTGGGTAATAAAAAGTTACTAAAGCAAATGGTCGTTCAACATATCGAAACGAAAACAAGTTGAATAGTATCCTAAACATACAACAACAGAATATAAATCTAAATAACCACCTTTTGGTTTGGGAACGAGGTGAGGACTCCAAATGTATCCGTATGGCACATCAGATTCTGAGCCTTGTGAACCACTTAAATAGGTGACCGGCCGTAGCTTCAATTTCTTCATCCTAAGATCATTTACCATATCCCGTATTCCAAGCCAGATCAGAGAGTCAACAATTTGATATGACAGCTGCAAAATTCATACAAGATGTAGAGAGAACAAAAAATCCCACAACATCAAAAGAAATCAAATTGAGAGAAGTAGTAGTAGTTAACAGGACACAAAACATAAAATTGTAAGGGCTCACTCTATATCCAGCTGATTGCTTAACACGGGATAACGGATGTGGAAATTCACTAGTTGGCCTGGTAACAGACAATAAAATTCCATTTTCACTATGCAATTACGTAATACTCATCTAACCTTGTAACGAGAAGCAAATAATACAATAGAGAGGGGAGGCAGGGAATTATAAAATGCACAATAAATAATGCGGAATGCAACACATTTTAAAGTAAAACTGCATCACCAAACAAAACTTACGTCCATGGCATCGTGAAAAATACATGAAGCGGTACTTTCAGAGCCTCTGCCACATGTGTATGCCCTGAAAACATGTTGTCCAGGTAAATAACTGAATGTGAAACATAGAATGCAAAAATGTAGGTTTTCATAAAGTAAAATATCAGTAAAAAATTGGAAATATGATAAATAAATAAAAATGATTGGAGGTGGACAAAGGTAACTCACATAATTAATTCACAGAACAAGAGGTTCTAAAAATTGCAAATTTTGCAGTCTCAGAAAGAGAAAACCAGAACATACTAGGCCTGGGATAACATAGAAGATAAAGCGTTTCCAAATCCATATATTCCCATAATGAAGAATGCTAGAAAATATAAAAACATATATATAGCTTAAGTTATTTTGTTATTATTATTATTATTTTTTTTTTTTTTTTTTTTTTTGGGGGGGGGGGGGGGGGAAGATGGCAAGTGATTCAAAAAAAAAAAACACTTCCATCGAGTGAAAAGGTGAACGAGAATGCACCATCCGAGACTCATTGTTGGATGAATCTCAACTGAATGGAACCTAGTTATTTTGAAAACAAAATATTTCTAGCAATACAAATTGAAAATTCTATCATGTCAATTTAGAACTATTATCTAATTCTACAATGGAAACCAGATAGAAAATTTATCTTGTTTGGATGACAAGAACCACACGGCCACCAGATCCTTAAAAATAAATGCATTTAGCAGACAAAAATTTGTTTGGCTACAGCTTTGAATTATGTTCCTAAGGTGTGCATATTTGTCATTTCCTTTCACCATAAAGCCTATTCATGAAAACAAATAAACAATACTAAGAGATAACGGCAAGCAACAAGTTCAACTTTAAAAAGTTGAGGAATTTGTTCATCCATTACCTATGTAACCAAACACCACCAAAAGAAAGGAAAATGATTGAGTGTACGGGTTAATGGAATGGCAAACTGGAGTGTCAACCACAGTTGACAATCCATGGATCCCCAAACCTGTTTTCTCTTGACGAAAGTGTTCAGGAAAAATGCTATGCTTAAAGAAAGCTTGGGTGAGCCAAGATGGATGGGAACGAACCTATCAGGTAAAGGCCATAACCAGCCTCTTAACTAAATATTCTCAATCTGGAATCCCATATCTTGCTTCTTTTACAATGTCAGTTTAGGTTCCTACAAATCAGTACCCACTTTCAGGCTTACTTTCCCAGTTGTCTAATAATGTTCAGCTACCCATTCTTGTTCCTAAGTGAAAGGAAAATCTCTCACACTATCAACAGATGCTGACCAACATGAAACTTTCACGCACTTGAAATCCGCAAAGACAAGTCAAGTACTTGGGAGAAAGACGATTGACAAGCAATATGTGAGGCAGAACCATTTCAGTCTACCAATGCAAATTAAATCACTGAGAGCTGACAACAGATCCAGATACACAGACTGTTTGGTTACCGGAATCAATTACATCCCACCTTTGTGCTGCCATGAAAGAAACAGAACCAAGCAAGGAAACATGCAGCACATCATTGTGACAGAATATGTGTTCTCCTAGGATTAGGAATAAGTGTCCTATATCTATTAGACTTCTATATATCTCAGTAATGTATTCGTGTAGGATTAGGAATTAGTGGTACTCTATATAAATGATGTATGTATTCTTCGTTCAATCAATTCAAGACTAATATACAGTTTTATTCAGAAAACTTACATGGTATCAGAGCCCACTATCACCATTGCTCTTTGATTCGTGCTCTCTCAGATTCACTGGTTGTCTTCAACTTGGGTGGGTGACCCATTTGTTCCTAATTTGGAGTTGCGATTGTTAGTCGAAGCCGTGTTTGCTAGTCGTCGCAATACTCTCAATGCGTCGACTTTTGTTTGGGTCTGATCGTGCTCGCGAGGCAGCAAGGGCTCACTTTCGCTCTGCTTCGCTCACTCTTGGCTAGGCCTGATCGCCTTTGAGTCTGATCGCCTTCGAGTCATCTTCTGTTCTTCAACTTCGTTCTCTGTCTCTCTCACGAAGGTCTGCTCTCTTTCTCTCTCGGTGGTGTCGTTTTCGGCAAAGCCTCTCTCTAGCTCAGCTTGGCTTGATTTGCTCTTCTATTCTATTGGTTCTGGGTATTTACACTTGAAGCCCTAATTTGTTTTATTTATACTTCGACCCATACCTGTGCTTTATTACAATGTCAGACACTAAAATTCAAGCCATTAAATGTAAACTCACTGGTGGCAATTATGTCTATTGGGCCAGTGTTATGAAGAATTTTCTTCTTGGTCGAAAAAAATAGGGCTATGTTTCTGGTTCTGCTCCTCGTCCATCGGACCCAAAGGTAGAAGGGTATCTGTCTTCCTGTGACCTTGGGATTGTGATAATGCCCAAGTTCTAACCTGGTTCCATAACTCTGTGGATGACTGTGTTGGAATGATGTTTTCCAAGTACAGTACTGCCAAGGAAGTGTGGGATTATTTACTCGGTGTTTATCAGCAGTCCAACTTTGCCAAGCGGTATGAGTTTGAAACAACTATTCAGAGTGCTCGTCAGCGAGATCAAACTATTCAAGACTTTTATATTGAGATGACAGGTCTCTAGGATCAGTTGGCTCTTATGGAACCACCTAGTCTCAAGATACTAGACGCTTATATTGAGTTTCGGGAACAGAGTCGTTTAATCCAGTTCTTAACAGCTCTCTCCCCTCGGTATGAGGCTATTCGATGTGGCATCCTTCACCGATCTCCTCTTCCTTCTGTGGATGCTATTGTTCGTGAACTCCTCTCCGAGGAAACCCGTCTTAAGATGGCCAGTCAGACTTTGCCTCCTTCTGTGTTCTTGGCTCCTGCCAAGCCGCCCTTGTTATCAACTCCTCCTCATCATCAGCTTTAGGCCACTGCGAAACCCAAGAGAGGACCATTAGGGCCAGATGAGTGTGCTTTCTGCCATCAGAGGGGTCATTGGAAGAACAATTGTCCCAAAAAGAGACGTCAGCCTGCTCCGTCTTCTCAGACACAGTTCCGCGGTCCTACTCCGGGTACTTTCCAACCTCCTGCTACTTACACTACATCTACTCTGGCTCCCGATCCTGACTTGGCTTCCCTGAGTGCTCAGGTTACACAACTTCAGCATATCATGTCCACCTCTCAGTCATCCATATCTGCCTCCGCTCTTACCTCTCTTCATTCAGGTTTGCTTGGGTCCTCTTCAGGTATCCTTTCTTCTGTCTGGATTTTTTATTCCGGTGCCTCTCATCATATGACTCCTCACCTTTCCTTACTTCAAAATTGTATTCCCCCACCCGTTCCTATTACTATTAATACTGCTAATGGATCTGGTATGTCTATTCTATCTGTTGGGTCTGTCTTACCCTCTGCCATGTCTGCTATTACTATTCCTTCTGTTTTTTATGTTCCTCGGTTATCTGTCAGTTTGTTATCTATCAGTCAACTTGATGCGTCTGGTTTTGATGTTATCTTTTCCTCTTCTGTCTGCTGTGTGCAGGATCGGGTATCCAAGAAGCAGATTGGGATCGGCCATAGAATTGGAGATCTCTATGTGCTTGAAAGCTTGCATCTCTTCTTATCCACCTCTCCAGCTGCACTTTCCTCGTTTCAATTAGATTCTCAGTCGAGTCAGTTTTACTTATGGCATTCTCGTCTCGGTCATTTGTCTATTGACCGCTTACGGTCTTTAGCTCAGTCAGGATTGTTGGGTAAAGTTTCTCCTAGTCAAATTGATGAATGTCGGGGGTGTAAACTTGCCAAAATGTCAGCTTTACCTTTTAATAAAAGTACATCTATTTCTGTTTCTCCTTTCTCTCTAATGCATACTGATGTCTGGGGACCCTCTCCTATTCTTACTAAAGGAGGTTCAATATACTATGTGTCTTTTGTTGATGATTGCACCCGTTACACGTGGGTTTATCTTATGACTCATAAGTCTGACTTCTACCACATATATCGTACTTTTCAGTCTATGGTCACTACACAGTTTGGATCTACTATTAAATTGTTGCGGTCTGACTTGGGTGGGGAATACTTTAAAATTGAATTATGTGAATATTTGGCCAACTTGGGTACTATTCACCAAACTTCTTGTACTGATACACCTGCCCAAAATGGCCGAACTGAGCATAAACAGCGTCATCTTCTTGAGATAGCTAGGTCTCTTCTTCTCTCTACCTCCGTTCCAGCTCCATTTTGGGGTGAGGCAGTTCTTACTGCTGTTTTTCTTCTCAACCGTATGCCTACCCCCCTTCTTTCTGGTCGGTCTCCTTATGAGGCTCTCTTTTCTCAACTTCCTAATTACTTCCTCCTTCGTGTGTTTGGGTCTGCATGTTTTGTCCTTTTACCCCGTAAAGATAGGACTAAACTTAGTGTCCGGTCTGTCCTATGTATTTTTTTGGGATATAGTCTCACTCAGAAAGGTTATCGCTGTTATGACCTTATTTCTCGTCGCCTTTATGTCTCCTGCCATGTTGCATTTCTCGAACGTCTATCTTATTTTCAACTTTATCCTCTCACCGCTCCAGTTTCCAAAGAGGATTTGGTTCATATTGATCCATTTCCTTCTGAGGTCCCATTTGATGAATATATCTCCACAATTCCTCCTGAGCTTATTCTATCTTCTTCTCCTGCTTCACCTCTGACTACTTCTCCTTCTTCGCCTTCTCCTCCTTCTTCTCCTTCGTTGTTAGTTCATTCTCGTCTCAAGGCTCCTCCTTTACTAGTTGTTTCTACCCCTGCTGCTGATCCTCCTACTTCTGACGACTCTAATGCTGCTGCACACCGATATCCTCTTCGAGCGCGTCATCCTCCAAAAAGGTTGGGTTGGTCTAATACTTGTTTTTCTGCTTCCTATCGTACCTTTTTGTCTGCTATTCACTCTTTTGCAGAACCTCAATCTTACAAGGAGGCCTGTCAGGATCCTCATTGGGTTCAAGCTATGGAGGATGAGTTGTTTGCTCTACAGAAAACTAATACTTGGGAGTTGGTTCCTTTACCTACTGGTAAGAATCTGGTTGGTTGCAAATGGGTCTACAAAGTCAAGATTCATTCTAATGGTTCTCTTGAGCGCTACAAAGCTCGTCTGGGAGCCAAAGGTTTCTCCCAGGAGTATGGTATTGATTATGAGGAGACATTTGCTCCTGTTGCCAAGATGACTACTATCCGTACTTTGATTTCTGTCGCTGCTGTTCGTTCTTGGCCTCTTTATCAGATGGATGTTAAGAATGCTTTTCTTAATGGCCATCTCACTGAGGAGATTTACATGCGTCCTCCCCCTGGTCTTCACCATTCCTTTGGCCAAGTCCGTCGTCTTCGGTGTGCTCTATATGGTCTGAAGCAGTCTCCTCGTGCTTGGTATGATCGCTTTCAGACTGCTGTTATCGAGCTTGGGTTTCATCATTCTGCTTCCGACTCTGCTTTATTTCTAAGACATACCTCGGTTGGTTTTGTTGCTCTCTTGCTATATGTAGATATGATCATTATTGGCTCTGACTCTTCTGCTATCTATGAGGTCAAGCAGCATCTCTTTCGCACCTTCGAAATGAAGGATCTGGGACCATTGCGGTATTTTCTTAGCATTGACGTGGCTTCTTGTAATAACCCTCACTACTGATTACTGGTTAACCACTGATTACTGTTAAACTGAGACTAAACATGTTAATTGACTGACTGACTGAAATCTGGAACTGATTGATTGTCTGTATCTGTTTACATGCATCTCTATCTGTTCGACTGTTAAACTATATGTTCATGTTTTATGTTTTAAACTGCAAATTGAAGGCCTTATCGGCGGCCGAATCTGAAATTGATTGGTGATATGTGTTAATCATAATTTACGTGATTTTATGGTATTTTTACTTGAAATGCGATTTGGTATAATTAAATTAGATTAAATAAAGCTAAATTATAAGAGTTTGACTTATTTACCTTAATGCCATGTTAGTGGAGCACTTACCAATCCGTGTTTGAAGCCTATTACACTTTGGTTACAACTTTTCCTCAACCATTTCCTTGAGCTTAGCCGACCAAGAGGGAAGAGAGGGAGAGAGTGAGAGAAATTGAGTTCAATCTTGTGATTTGCTTGGTGAATTAAAGAAATTGAAGGTTGATTTCATAATTGAGCTTCTTACACTTGATATTCAAGATCTAAGGTAGAAAATCCACCTTCTTAAACTTGTCTTTGAGTTAGTTCTTGCTTGATTCTTGCTATGTTGAAGATTGGAGTCAAAATTGGCTTAATACATTGAATTGAGTAGGAATTCATGCATGCATGTTGCCATTCTTGAGTTTTGAGGATTTTTGTCCATGAAATTGTACGTGCATGTTCATATTATAGTTCTAGTTCATGAATTCATCTTGGTTTTGAAAGAATTGGCTCATTTGAGCATGTATTTGAAGCTTGAGTTGTTTAAAATCCATGCATGTTACATTTGGAATATGTTCATGAAAGTTGGTTTGAAATTGTGTTTTAATTGAGCTATCCTTGGGCTTTGATTTTACAAATTGAGCTTTGAATCATGTAATACTATGAGTTTACAAGTGTTTTCCAGAAAATTAGCCCAAGAGGATCGAATTTGATGCATTAAAACTTGGTTTTGAGCTTGAAGTTCAAATTTGGAATTTCCAGAATTTGGACTCACGCTCGAGCGTGAAAATCGTGCTCCTAGCATTTTGTTGTGTTTTACAGTCCGCTCGAGCGGGGACTTGTGTCATACGCTCGAGCGGGTGTCGAGCGCCCATCGAGCGTGATTTTCACACATCCAGTACTTTTTGCCATGTTTTGCAATCCGCTCGAGCGTGGGAAGTGACGCTCGAACGGGGAACCTTTGTCTGCATGTCCGCTCGAGCGGGGAATCACACGCTCGAGTAGGACCTTGTTTTTCTGAAAATTCTGAAAATGTTTTTAAGTGCATCTTTGCATCCTCATTTCATTCTAGGCATTCTTAGGCCTAGTTTAAGACATCTTAATGAGGATATAGATGTAGAACCGCACCGAGTCTAAGTAGGGACTAAGTCTTGATTCCCGAATGTGAGCTTAGTGTGTGTTCATCCTGTAAACTGTGTAGGGTTGGCATCTGAGGATGCGCTCTAGCTTGACGGTAGCCCTGAACTCTGTGAGTAACAACTGTGTAAAGATATGTTCAAATATGAATATCTACTGAATGGTTAAACTGTATTGTTTCTGAATTGATACTGTTAATTGAATGAATGTATGTCCCCTATTCTGAACTGCATTGTGGCATCCATAGCAACTACTGTTACTGTTACTGCTACTGTTACAGAGATCTCTGTTAGCTCCTATCTTGGAACTTCTGTTTACTGTTATGATGGTGTCACGACCCAAACCCGCCCCTATGGGTTTAGCACCGTAACCGGCCAGTAATCCATGATTACTGAAGGCCTGCTTAATAGTATGACAGTATTACAGAGTATAGGGGCATGGCGGAAGCCAAAACAGTAATTAAACAACGTCCAACGAGTTGTGACAGTCTGTATGCAAAAAGACATTTCATACATATACACATAAACAATACATATACATGCATATACAGTCAGCCAGTACAGGGACCTAATCTGTATTAGAACAATACAGTACAACATTATTCAGTCTATACAGTATTCCAGAAACAGACACAAAAACGGGAAAATCTAAAACCCCCCTAAACAACCTTGGCTTGAACAGTTCTGGAACCTCGCAGTGAGGCACAAAGGTTGGCTTGACAAAACGGTGCTTAGCCTGACGCCCCTAGCAGCGGTCCGGTGCCTGAACACCTACATATGTATATAAGTAGTGAGCTAAAACCCAGTGAATAACATAATGCGTAAAGAGGTTAAGAATGAATGTCCTTTCAGTATTGAAAACAGTCAATTGATTCAGTATATCAGTCATTCAGTCATAACAGTCATATGTGGTACATCCATTAGCAGAACAGTACAGTAAACAATAGGCCTTGAAAGACCGAGCATTCAATGATGGCCATCATAACAGTAAACAGAAGTTCCAAGATAGGAACTAATAGAGATCTCTGTAACAGTAGCAGTAACAGTAACAGTAACAGTAGTTGCTATGGATGCCACAATACAGTTCAGAATAGAGGACATACATTCATTCAGTTAACAGTATCAATTCAGAAACAGTACAGTTTAACCATTCAGAAGATATTCATATTTGAACATATCTTTACACAGTTGTTACTCAAAGAGTTCTGGGCTACAGATAAGCTAGAGCGTCTCCGGATGCCAACCCTACACAGTTACAGAGTGAACACACACTAAGCTACACAGTGGGGAAAATAATAACTTAATCCCTAATTTGCCTCGGTGTGGTTCTACATCAATATCCTCATTAAGATGCCTTAAACTAGGCCTAAGAATGCCTAGAATGGAATGAGGATGTAAAGATGCACTTTAAAAACATTTTCGGAATTTTCAGAAAAACAGGGTCCCGCTCGAGCGTACATGCAGACAAGGGTTCCCCGCTCGAGCGTCACTTCCTACGCTCTAGTGGACTGCAAAACATGGCAAAAGTACTGGATGTGTGAAAACCACGCTCGATGGGCGCTCGACACCCACTCGAGCGTGTGACTTAGGTCCCCGCTCGAGCGTGCAATCCCTCGCTCGAGCGTACTGTAAAACAATGCAAAGTGCTGGGAGCACGAATTTCACGCTCGAGCGCCACTTTCCCCACTCGAGCGTGAGTCCAAATTCTGGAAATCCCAGATTTGAACCTCAAGCTCAAAACCAAGTTTTAAAACACCAAATTCGATCCTCTTGGGCCAATTTTCTGGAAAACTCTTGTAAACTCATAATATTACATGGTTCAAAGCTCAATTTGAGAAATCAAAACCCAAAGGTAGTTCAATTAAATCCAATTTCAAACCAAAGTTCAAGAACATGATGTAAAACATAACATGCATGAATTCAACAACTTCAAAGCTTCAAATACTAGTTCAAATGAGCCAATTCTTTCAAAACCAAGATGAATTCATGGTCCAATGTAAAAATATGAACATGCATGTACCAAATTCCATGTATTCAACCTCAAAATGCTAGGATAGAAACATGCATGCATGAATTAAGCCTTTAATCAACAATCTACAACCAATTTATGATCTTAAGCTCCTATTTACCATGAACCATGCAACAATTAACTTGAATTCACAAACAAGAAGGTAAATGTCCTACCTTAGGTCTTGAAACTCAAGGGTATAAGCTCAATTGCACAAATCTTCTACAATTTCTTAAGCCTCCAAGCCAATTTTGTTGAGATTACTTCCCTCTCTCTAATTCTCTCTTCCTAGTCGGTTTGGGTCTAAGGAAAAGGCTGAGGAAGTGTTACGAATTCAAGTCTCAAATGTTTTGTGAGATGGCCCACTAACATGGCAAGATAGTAAATAAGTCCAAGTCTTACAATTTAGCATTATTTAATCTAATTTAATCATACTAATTCAAATTTCAATTAAACATGCCATAAAATCACATAAATTATGATTAACACATATCACTAATCAATTTCAGATTCGGCCGCCGATAAGGCCTTCAATTTGCAGTTTAAAACATAAAACATGGACAGATAATTTAACAGTCAAACAGATAGAAATGCATTTAAACTAGTACATTCAATCAGTCTGTTCAGTATTTCAGTCGATTCAATTACTTATCATAATCAGTCTCAGTTTAGCAGTAATCAGTGGTTAATCAGTAAACAGTGGTGAGGGTTGTTATAGATGGCCGTCATTGACTGCTCGGTCTTTCAAGACCTACTGTTTACTGTACTGTTCTGCTAATAGATGTACCACATATGACTGTTATGACTGAATGACTGATATACTGAATCAATTGACGGTTTTTAATACTGAAAGGGCATTCATTCTTAACCTCTTTACGCATTATGTTGTTTACTGGGCTTTAGCTCACTGTTTATATATATATATGTAGGTGTCCAAGCACCAGACCGGAGCTAGGAGCGTGGGTTAGACTCCCTTTTGTCAAAGCCAACCACTGTGCCTCACTGTGAGGTTCCGAGCCCGTTCAAGCTACGGCTTTGGGGTGTTTTAGTTTCCCCCACCTGTCTCTGTATCTGTTTTGTAATACTGTATCGACTGATAGCACTGTACTGTACTGTCTTAATAGGGATTAAGTCCCTGACCTGGATGATTGTAAATACTGTACATACTGTTTTGGTACTGATAGCATATATGTTATGAAAAGTCTTTTTGCATACAGATTGTCACAACTCATTGGACATTGCTTAATTACGGTTTTGGCTTCCGCCATGCCCCTATACTCTGTAATACAGTCTTACTATTAAGCAGGCCTTCGGTAATCACGGATTACTGGCCGGTTACGGTGCTAAACCCATAGGGGCGGGTTTGGGTCGTGACAGAGTGGTATCAGAGCGATACTTAACCACGAGTTATACCACACACACGTGTCCGAATAAGCTATAGGATGTCCTCGGAAAGCAATTAGGGCATCACATGAGCATGAAAAGTATGTGTGGACATGACATAAATATGTGTTAATGTGTTTAAACATATAACTGCTTATGTTTATAACTGCTATAACTGCTTATAATGAAATGGACAACGCAAGAAATGTTGATGAATCTGAATCCTCTGAGGCAAGAATGGCAAGGCTGGAGAGAATGGTGGAACTATTAACTGAAAGACTAGGGCAACAACAGAACCAACAGCCCCCACCTCCTCCAGTACAGCCAGAGCCACCGGTTAATGATAATATAATAGCTCTAACACAGAAGTTTAGCAAGATGAAACCCCCATCCTTTCAGGGAGGCCTTGAACCCTTGAAAGCTGAAGCATGGGTTCTTGAGACAGAAAAATTGTTCGAAGTGTTTCTGTGCTCTGAAGCACATAAAGTGTTGCTAGCTACCTTCACCTTACAAGAAGAAGCTAGAAGGTGGTGGATGCTAGTCCGTGACACCAACACCGTTATGACTTGGGCTCAATTCAAAGGGGCATTCTTCGAAAAGTATTTTCTTCAGTGTGTCAGGGACAGAAAAGTGACTGAGTTTGAACAGCTGAGACAAGGCACCATGTCGGTAGCCGAGTATGAAACAAAGTTCACCGAACTTGCTAGATACGCACCACATATGGTGGACACTGACTACAAGAAGGCCAGGAAATTTGAAGGCGGCCTTAATGTTGAAATCCTTGACAGAATCAATATTTCTAAAACTACTGAAGTATGTAGATGTTCTTGACCAAGCAATCATGGCTGAGTCAAACATCGAGGCATTGAAACAGACTGATACACCATTGACCGAGTGGCGTGGTAAGAGACGGGGTTTTAGGTTCAAGAAAGGCAAGAATAACCCATTGAACAAAAAACAGAATACAGGGTCAACAACTAGTTCTAGCCAAGGGAACCGTTCTATACCGCCCTGTTCTGAATGTGGTAAGAATTATAAGGGGGTTTGTTATAAAATCTCTGGTGCCTGTTACAGGTGTGGCAAGGTGGGCCACATGGTCAAAGATTGCCCTTCCACTTCACAAGGCAATAGTAAAGCTGCACCTAGCACAGCAACATCAACTGTCGCACCAAAACCTAACCCTAAAGCTACCGGGAAAGAGCCTATGAGGCACGGCCGAGTGTTCGCACTCGTACCAGGAGATGTACAAAATACCGAGACCGTTATGTCAGGTATACTCTCAATTTGTACTCAAAATGCATATGTACTGATTGATTCGGGGTCTACACATTCATATGTATCGCATGCTTTTTCGCGAAAATTGAATAGACCATTGGAACCCATGAATTACTTGTTAGCTGTGTCTTCACCTGTTAGGGGATCTGTGACTTGTGCTTATATGTACCCTGCATGTGAAATTATTGTTGAGGATATGCATCTGTATATTGATTTACTGCCATTAAATATTGACCATTTTGATGTAATATTGGAGATGGACTGGCTACAAAAATATCATGCTACTATTGACTGTGTAACAAAACAAGTGATTTTCCGTACCTGGTTTACCCGAATTTGTGTTTGATGGGATTGGTGTAGTATCTCCCCCATATCTGATTTCATCTATGAAAGCATACAAACTGATTAGAAAGTGGTGTAAAGGGTATTTCTGTTCTGTATTGACTGTATCTACTGATGTTAACACTAATGTGAACAGTATTCCTGTAGTTAGAGAATTCCCAGATGTTTTTCCAGAGGATCTGCCAGGGGATTTGATTGATAGGGAGATTAAGTTCACTGTTTATGTGATTCCGAGTACACAACCAGTATCTAAATCTCCTTACCGAATGGCTCCGACCGAACTGAAAGAATTGAAAGTGCAGCTGCAAGAACTGCTAGATAAGAAGTTCATCAGGCCCAATACTTCACCGTGGGGCGCACCTGTCTTATTTGTGAAAAAAAAAGACGGCTCACTGAGACTCTGTATCGACTACCGTGAATTGAACAAGGTAACTGTGAAAAATAAATATCCATTACCGTGTATTGATGACTTATTTGATCAGTTACAGGGTGCTCAAGTGTTCCCTAAGATTGATCTCAGATCCGGATATCATCAGTTGAAAGTTAAACCAGAGGACATTGACAAAACTGCTTTTCGAACGAGGTATGGATATTACGAATTCCTAGTTATGCCTTTCGGAGTTACCAATGCACCTGCTGCATTTATGGACCTTATGAACAGAATTTTTAAACCATTCCTCGATGACTTTATTGTTGTATTTATAGACGACATTCTGATTTATTCTAAAAGTAGAGAAGAACATGAACATCATCTGAGACTTGCCTTGCAGACCCTAAGAGAACAGAAACTGTATGCGAAATTGAGTAAATATGAATTTTGGCTTGATCATGTTATGTTTTTGGGACATGTTATTAGTAGAGATGGCATTTCAGTTGACCCACAGAAAGTTGAAGCCGTGGTAAATTGGCCTAGACCAACAAATGTTACAAAAGTTCGAAGCTTTTTGGGGTTAGCCGGGTATTACAGAAGATTTGTCAAAGACTTCTCCAAAATTGCCTTACCATTGACACAGTTGACTCAGAAAAGGATATCATTTGATTGGACTGACCAAAGAGAATCAGCATTCCAAGAATTGAAAACTCAACTTGTGACTGCACCGGTTCTTACCCTACCTTCAGGTACGGATGGTTTTACCATATTTAGTGATGCTTCTCATAAGGGTTTGGGATGTGTTTTAATGCAGAATGAGAGAGTTATTGCCTATGCTTCCCGACAACTGAGACCGCATGAAAAGAACTACCCAACCCATGATTTAGAACTTGCTGCAGTAGTGTTTGCACTGAAAATTTGGCGTCACTACCTTTATGGGGCGACATGTGAGGTGTATACCGACCACAAGAGTTTGAAATACTTCTTCACACAGAAAGAACTAAACATGAGACAGCGGAGATGGCTAGAATTGATTAAAGACTATGACCTACAGATTTTGTACCATCCGGGGAAAGCCAACACCGTTGTCGATGCATTGAGTCGGAAATTGAATGGGAACTTGGCATGTTTACTCACTGGACAGAAAGAGTTGCTATGTGACCTTGAAAAGTCTGAAATTGAGATTGTTCTGCGAGAACAAGGTGGAACAATAGCTGCTATTTCTGCTCAACCGGCTCTGATTGAAGAAATTAAAGACAAACAGCAACAAGACGACTTCTTGAAGAAGATCATCGAAGAACGAGAATCCAAACCGAGGCCGGATTTCAAATTTGAGAATAATGTGTTGAAATTTTAGGGAAGATTGTGTGTACCGAATGATTCTAAACTGAAAAGAAGAGTTCTGCAAGAGGGCCACAATTCAAAACTGTCCATCCATCCAGGAAATATGAAAATGTACCAAGACTTGAAACTGAATTTCTGGTGGCCGGGAATGAAGAAAGAAATTGCTAATTTTGTGTCGAAATGTCTTCATTGCCAACAAGTTAAAGCCGAACATCAACGACCCGCAGGCTTACTGCAACCCTTACCGATACCGGAGTGGAAATGAGAATATATCACCATGGATTTTATTGTTGGTTTACCTCGCTCTAGTAAAGGTATAGATTCAATTTGGGTTATTGTTGATAGACTGACTAAATCTGCTCATTTCTTACCTGTCAAAACAATCTCTAATGCGGACAAATTGGCTGTAATCTATATTGATGAGATTATTAGATTACATGGAGTGCCTGTGTCCATTGTTTCTGATAGGGACTCGAAGTTTACATCGAGATTTTGGCAAAGCCTACAGACAGCATTAGGAACTGAACTGAGACTGAGTAGTGCATACCATCCTCAGACAAATGGTCAGTCAGAAAGAACCATCCAGACTCTGGAGGATTTACTGCGAATGTGTGTCCTTGATTTTCAAGGAAATTGGGAAAGCCATTTGCCATTGGCTGAATTTGCCTACAACAGCAGTTATCACTCAAGTATTGGTATGGCGCCTTTCGAGGCATTGTATGGCAGAAAATGTCGATCTCCGATTTGCTGGGCAGAAGTTGGAGATGGGCCTTTGCTTGGGCCTGAGATTGTCTATGAAACTACCAAGAAAGTGAAATTGATTCAACAGAGACTGAAAACTGCACAGAACCGACAGAAAAGTTATGCGGATGTCCGCAGGCGAGACAGAGAATATGAAGTAGGTGATCACGTTTTTGTGAAAGTGACACCGATGAAAGGCCAGACTCGTTTTGGAGTCAAGGGTAAGCTAGCGCCGAGATATGACGGACCGTATGAGATTATTGAGAAAATCAATCCAGTGGCGTATCAAGTAGCGCTTCCTTCTGAAATGGAGCATATGCATAACGTCTTCCACATTTCTATGTTGAGGGATTACCTCCGAGATCCTTTCCATGTGATTGAGCCTATTCGTGTAGTGCTGAGTGATGACTACACTTACGAGGAACGGCCTATTCAGATTGTGAACAGACGGATCAAGAAGTTGAGAAACAAAGAGATTCCGTTAGTGAAAGTTGACTGGCAAAACCATGGTGGCGTGTACGCCACTTGGGAAAGGGAAGATGACATGGCCAAGAGATATCCTAAACTGTTCCCACTGGATCCTGTTTTCTTCCAGAACGAAGGTAATTCGAGTTTGGAGGACCAAACTCTTTTTAAGAAGGGGAGACTGTAATAACCCTCACCACTGATTACTGGTTAACCACTGATTACTGTTAAACTGAGACTAAACATGTTAATTGACTGATTGACTGAAATCTGGAACTGATTGATTGTCTGTATCTGTTTACGTACATCTCTATCTGTTCAACTGTTAAACTATCTGTTCATGTTTTATGTTTTAAATTGCAAATTGAAGGCCTTATCGGTGGCCGAATCTGAAATTGATTGGTAATATGTGTTAATCATAATTTATGTGATTTTATGGTATTTTTACTTGAAATGTGATTTGGTATGATTAAATTAGATTAAATGAAGCTAAATTATAAGAGTTGGACTTATTTACCTTAATGCCATGTTAGTGGGCCACTTACCAATCCATGTTTGAAGCCTATTACACTTTGGTTACAACTTTTCCTCAGCCATTTCCTTGAGCTTAGCCAACCAAGAGGGAAGAGAGGGAGAGAGTGAGAGAAATTGAGTTCCATCTTGTGATTTGCTTGGTGAATTAAAGAAATTGAAGGTTGATTTCATAATTGAGCTTCCTACACTTGATATTCAAGATCTAAGGTAGAAAATCCACCTTCTTAAACTTGTCTTTGAGTTAGTTCTTGCTTGATTCTTGTTATGTTGAAGATTGGAGTCAAAATTGGCTTAATACATTGAATTGAGTAGGAATTCATGCATGCATGTTGCCATTCTTGAGTTTTGAGGATTTTTGTCCATGAAATTGTACATGCATGTTCATATTATAGTTCTAGTTCATGAATTCATCTTGGTTTTGAAAGAATTGGCTCATTTGAGCATGTATTTGAAGCTTGAGTTGTTTAAAATCCATGCATGTTACATTTGGAATATGTTCATGAAAGTTGGTTTGAAATTGTGTTTTAATTGAGCTATCCTTGGGCTTTGATTTTACAAATTGAGCTTTGAATCATGTAATACTATGAGTTTACAAGTGTTTTCCAGAAAATTAGCCCAAGAGGATCGAATTTGATGCATTAAAACTTGGTTTTGAGCTTGAAGTTCAAATTTGGAATTTCCAGAATTTGGACTCACGCTCGAGCAGGGAAAGTGGCGCTCGAGCGTGAAAATCGTGCTCCCAGCATTTTGTTGTGTTTTACAATCCGCTCGAGCGGGGACTTGTGTCACACGCTCGAGCGGGTGTCGAGCGCCCATCGAGCGTGATTTTCACACATCCAGTACTTTTTGCCATGTTTTGCAGTCCGCTCGAGCGTAGGAAGTGACGCTCGAGCGGGGAACCTTTGTCTGCATGTCCGCTCAAGCGGGGAAAGACACGCTCGAGCGGGACCCTGTGTAGACGTCCCCGAATGCCCCGGGAGGGTTAAGTCCCGTTCTGTTCATTTGGGCTCACTACAGTTCAAGGACCCGATTGTCACGATTCTAAATCTTGAACCAAAGAGTCCAAATCCGGCAAATCGTTTTTGAGAAAACAGATTTTTGAAAGAAGTGTCAAACATGGACTGCTTTGCCAGATACAGAGTCGCCACCTAAATATTTTTTATGGGGAAATTTAGGAAACCCTGACTCGGTGCCAAAGGCCACGTGTCCGTCATCACCAAAGTTGCCTCGGCTCGGGAACTTGGGTACGATTGGGGAAGATCACTTCGTGAGCACCCCCGCTCGCCCGGTCAAAGACTGGCCTCTACTAACCGTGATATCTAGTTTTAAAAACATTGTGTGTTCTTATTCCGGTTATTAGCCTAGATTACTACGTGATGCGCACAGCATACAAGTATAGACTGGATCGCCTGAATTGGAACAAAACATTTCATGTTTGTTTGTTTGAAAATGGTTTGATGGTGCTACCCGCAGGTAGGCTAAGACGTGGATTTGCCACCCTCGGGTGGGCTTAGAAAACAATGGTTTTGCCACTATCTAGTGGGCTTAAAACAAACATTTGATGATTTGTTCCAATCTAAGTAACCCAACCTTCACCCACAGGCATTCAGGCAGTTATATCACATAAGCAGTTAGCCTCATGGTAAGCATGCTATTCATGGCAGTCACTTACACGCATGCAAGGATGCTAACGCATAAAACTCACCGAGTACTCCAAGCCAAAACAGAAACTGATTAGAAATCCATGCATAATCCTAGATACACAGAATTACCTAATGCAACACATGCAAAAATGCAAACTATAGCAGGCTCGGCTATTCTAAACATGGCATGTGGAATGCTACAACTAACACGTATTCATCTTGTAATTGAAGTACAATGCAGTTTGTATGATGCGCTGAGCCCGGTGCGTGCAAAACAGATGAATGAATGCAAACGTGCTATCATACTGTATGCTAATTGAAATATGCCCTAATCTAACCATCATAAGCAGGTAAATAAAAGGGAATAAAGACGTGGGGTTGGAAGACATACATCACACTCACCCACACTTATTACAATTTTGCCCTCGCACAGAGGGTCCAAAAGAATATACAGTCCCGAATGAAAGAATAGTACAGTCCAAATAATACAGTCCAAAATAATGTACAAATTCCTAATTAATTAACAAATTAACTAAGAAAGCTGTAAAACTGGCATGCAAGCCAGGGACTACCTTGATTCCGCTCCGGGTGATGAATGATGCATGTTCGGGTTACCTTTGTGCGGAAATCCATGACGATGCCCCAATTAGCCTCTGTTTGCACCTGTTCTTGAAATGCGTGCCAAGCCTCGGAAGACTGCTGATTCTTGATTTTGCTGCAACAGAGAGCAGGAAAGGGGCATAGCAATGTATTTTCACAAATATATGCATGCCTCGATCCTCGTGCCACCAATCACGCATATCGATGCATGATGGCCGGGGAGCCGAATTGCACAATTCAATATAGAATGAATGCACGTGAAAACACAACAAGACCTAACTCCCTCATGGATGATCCGGAGTGTCGGTGACTGGGGAATTGAGACACGTTCCGTCACTCGGAGTACGGAACGTACCTCGTTTCCCGTGCCCGGGCTAACTCCTATCCCGAACACAATGCAATATGCATGATATGCATGAATGCAATCCTAATATGCAAACCTAGCATACGCAATGCTACGAACTAAAATGGCATACTCGATGCTCGATGTGACATGGCATACACAATGCTCTAAGATGCAACCTAGCATACACAATGCTATGAAATGAAATGGCATACACAATGCAATATGGGCTTACACCAACATGAGAGAGCCTCAGCCACACTCACATAAGAGGCCATTAGATGAAAATGAGACAATTCGAAATACGTGCACGCGTGCACGCAAACCGAGGACCGAACCTACGGCACGGAATACCACTCTAACAAGACATGGAAAAACATGGAATATGGCATATGATCATGCAATTTTCAGAGGCAAAATGAGATGCAATACAGCCCCGAAACATGGCGAAATGAAACCCGATGCAAGGAACGAGTCTCGAAACATGGAATTAAGCACATGAAATGGCCTATAGCTATGCAATGCATGCATGATTTGAACATGAAGTATTAAGACAGAAGCTAGGCAGCCCCAAAAAAAGCATGTTTACAGTTCGAAGCATGGCCAAACAGTGGGTACAATAGGGCAAAATTAGCATGCAAAAATGGGGGGCCAAGAGAGGTAATGAAGCAAGTCATAGCTGCTGATCTCAAACACAGAAGGCCCCTTTTACAATGTTGAAGAGGGGCCAAAAATATGATGTTTTACAGTTTATGTGAAACCCCAAAAACAGATACAAGTATGCTCAAAATGCTATGCAAGAAATGGGCTATCAAAGGGGCAAAGAAGTAACTGATATATGCTGGCCCCAAAAAGGTTAGGGCCCTTCAACAATGTTGAAGAGGGGCCCAAAATATGGCTTTTTTCAGCAGATGATCAAGCCCAAAACAGTGTAGAAATATGCTCAAAATGCCATGCAAAATTAAGGCCACAAGAGGGCTATAACATGAAGTATACCAAGGATGTCTCAAACAGCCCTAGACCCTTAATGAAGCATGAAGAGGGGGTCATTTTAGGGCCATTTTCAGTTCAGACCAAGGTCCAAAAACAGAGACACAATAGCCTAATAAATCATGCAAAAAGGGGGACCTAAGAGGGGTACAATGATAAGTGATACATGGAGGTCCCAAACAGTGTTGAGCCCTTCTTTAATGTTGAAGAAGGGCTCAAAATAAGCCTATTCACAGTTTATGACATGCTCCAAAACAGATCACACATAGGCCAAAAATATCATGCAAAATAATGGCATTCAAGAGGATAATAAAGCAAGTGCCAAAAAGAAGCTTCAAACTGCAATGAGCCCTTAATGAAACATGGAATATGGCTCAAAAAAATGACATTTTCAGTTTTGGTCGGAGCTCAAAACAGCAAGAAAATAAGGCTAAGCAATGGTACAAAAAAAGAGCTCAAAAGAGGGAGAGATGAACTTACCCTTGTAGACCAATCCTTGGCTCCCTTTTGGCTTGAGAAATGTTGCCTCCTAGCCTCTGAAAAACTCTCCAAGCTGCTGGAAATAGAGTAGTGGTGGTGGTGCTATGTGGTGATGAAGAAAGGGTGTAGAACTTGGAAGATTTTTGAGGGTTTGGAAGAGAGGAAGAGGGAGATGTGTATGCAAAGCTCTTAGGGATTTTTTGTAACCCTCAAACCAGACCTGGGAGGCTGGTTATGTGGCCAAGAGAGGGGGAGAAAAGGAGGAAAAAAATGGAGGGAAATTGCATCAACTTTCCCTCCAAAAAAGTTCCCTCCGGATACAGGTTTTGGAGGGAAAAACAATGCACAGCTGTAATGTACTCACCCTGAGGAGCAAGGCCAGCCAGGTTTTGGAGCTGCAGGTGGCCGGCCGGCCACCCCCTATGGCCAGCCAGCCAGGGGTCAAAAAGGCCAAGTTGAAATAGTGGCCGGCCACCACAAATTGGTGGCCTCCCAGGTACCCTCAACACAACCCTGTGGTTCAAAACTGGCAACTGTAAAACAGGAGAGAGAACAAGCCACTTTCCAAAGGAGTTCAAAAGGTTCAAATAGAATTAATGGCCAGCCATACAATATTTGTGTCCTCCCAGGTGTCTACAACACAAATATGGGGGTTAGGATTGAAGAAAGTGACCCTAGGGTGGTCAACATTGGCTTTGAAGTGTGAAAAACGGACGTCAGAGGGCAATGAAGAAAATATAACTGGTTGCTGGAACAATTACTGGCCTCCCACCCTTCTACGGCCTTCCTGATGATGAAACAGAGGTCCCTGCCAAAAATGAACGAAAACCGATGCAAAATGAAGGTTCGGGGGCCGAGACGCGCAGTCCGAGGCCCCGAAAACTGCCTATTGGGCACCGGGAGTGGTGTTCGACGACGAAGTGGGTCTCTCGGGCCTCAGTGTCCCTTGAAAGGGAGTAAATAAGATGCATGCCAAAAACCGGAGCAAACGGAGATGGTTAGGCGGTCCCGAACCGAGGCGCACGGCCTGACGGCTCCGAAAACCGGGAACCGGGCTCCGAAATGGGCGAAATGGCCTACGACCACGAAATAAAGCCCACGGCCACTGAGAGATGGTCTACGAGACCTCTCCCTCCTCTCAGGAAGAGCAACAGAGAAAACCGAGACTGGTTCGCAAACCGAGGCAAGGCACAGAAAAGCCCGGAAGTCCGGAGGCAGGGCACACGGCCGAGACTCTGAAACCTCTGGACGAGCACGATATGCAACATCACCAAGCGCTCAACTGGTGACGTTTGAGTCTTAAGGTTGGTCAAAAATGGGGTGTCTACAGTTGCCCCTCTTTGACAGAACTCGAAAGTCAAGAAATGACGGGAGTGAATGTCAAAGCCCAGAGACGACCCATTTTTTTACAAGGCCGAAGACTTAGACAATCATACAAGCTAAACAGAGATATGCCCGCGGGCGTGCCCGCAGGCAAGGGGCGAAATGCAAAGCGATATGCACAGGGCCAGATGTAACTCGATGTTCATGCAAATGCAGCAAGCTGTAATGAAGCAAATATTCGCAAATAGATGCAACAGTTTTAAGTAAGAATGCAAAGCAACAACTACATTTCATGCAGTTTAGGAATGCGGAGAATTATTCAATTCTCGTCGCGTCTCACACGGAGAAGATACGATACCTGCGCGATCCGTCTGGCCGCGCCAGCTCCAAATGAACCGTACATACAATATCGTGCCTGCAAAGAGAGAAACTCAACAAGCACAACATGTTTAGCAAGATATATTCAATGTGATATCGAAAATTTGACAAAAGCGGTGTTGGTGGGCGAATGCTTCGTAGTGCGAGGAAAGAGTGTGCGTGACAACGCAAGCTTAAGCACAGAGGCATGGTAATATCAAGAAAACGTGCATGACAATACAAGTGTGTTCATGAGAATGTAAGTTAGATGCACAATGATGCAGAACAGTCGCAAATCAGGACACGTTTTTGTCACAAAACCACGAGCAGAGAAACGCGTGTTTCGGCGAGGGCGACTCGATCGCGGCCTCCGGTTCACCCCCCGAAGAGGTTACAACATGTTTACGAAGGATACACCTTGATTCTGATGAGCAATGATGAGACACATGCCAGAAGTTAAAGCTGAAGTTCCGGCGGAGCGATTTCGCGACAGAAAGTGCCCTTTTCTTGAACTTTTTCAGGTCCCGGGAACTCCAATCTTCCTCAAAATTTGCAGAGAGCTAGGTGGGCCTGTGGGGAATACCACCGGCCAGTTTTCTTCCCCAGGGGAGGCCACCGGCCGGATCTCCAAAAGAGAATGGCTGGCCAGCTCGAAAAGGTGGCCGGCCGGCCACCTGCCCAAATCCGTGGGTAATTTGGTCTTTTCACCTTCTTTTCTTTAAATCTACTTGCCTAAACACTTTGAGCTCATAACCTCAGCCACGAAATCTTCTCCTCTTGCTTCCCAAACCATTTTCTCCCTCAGATCTGCACTCTATACGCGTTTTTCAACCCCCCACGCAAGTTGTTTTCGCGAAAACTTTCAGTTTCAAGCACTTTGAACCGATTAAATTTTGATTTCAGTGCTTCTTTTCTCATTTTCGCCACTTGAGGTGAGTTTGTCTCAACATTTGGAAGATTTTCTCGGGAGTTGACTTTTGTTGACTTTTTCATTTCCCGGGAGTTGACTTTTTCCAATTTTGGCTCATTTTTGCTCATTTTTGCTCCTTTTTGCAGATTTTCCGAAATGGCCGGTCATTTTCCTCACGGCGGAGGTCCTCCGGGTGCCGGGGATGATTTTGATGCCATGACTCTGCCTCCGAGGGTTCGACCCTTCATTTCCGAGAGGTACGCCCCGCCGGCACACGTTCTTCTGCGGGCCGTTTTTCGTCACTTCACTGACTTTAATGAGCGAGCACCTGGAGATCTGCTTCTGCGGGAGCCAGAGTATCACCTCTCCCACGAGGCACGAGAGGTATTTACTTCGTTTTCTGTATTTTTCGTGCATTTCGTGCCTTTGCCATATTTGAACACACAGTTTAGTCTATGACATAGCACTTTGTTTGCATCTTGGACACACGGTTCCAGCACTTGAATTTCCGAACACTCAGCTCACAAATTGATTGTGAACACACGACACACATTAGTTGAGGATTGAACACACAGCTCAAACACTGATTTTTCGAACACACAGCTCGGATTGAGGGTGAACACACAGCACACACTGATTGAGAGTAGAACACGCAGCCCAAACTCTGATTTTCTGAACACACAGCTCGGATTGAGGGTGAACACGCAGCACACATTGATTGAGAGTAGAACACGCAGCCCAAACTCTGATTTTCTAAACACACAGCCCAAATTGAAGGTGAACACACGGCACACACTGATTTAGAGTAGAACACGCAGCCCGAACTCTGATTTTCTGAACACACAGCCCAGATTGATGGTGAACACACGGCACACACTGATTTAGAGTAGAACACGCAGTCCGAACTCTGATTTTCTGAACACACAGCCCAGATTGATGGTGAACACATGGCACACACTGATTTAGAGTAGAACACGCAGCCCAAACTCTGATTTTCTGAACACACAGCCCAAATTGAGGGTGAACACGCAGCACACACTGATTGAGAGTAGAACACGCAGCCCAAACTCTGATGTTCTGAACACACAGCCCAGATTGATGGTGAACACACGGCACACACTGATTTAGAGTAGAACACGCAGCCCAAACTCTGATTTTCTGAACACACAGCCCAGATTGATGGTGAACACATGGCACACACTGATTTAGAGTAGAACACGCAGCCCAAACTCTGATTTTCTGAACACACAGCTCGGATTGAGGGTGAACACGCAGCACACACTGATTGAGAGTAGAACACGTAGCCCAAACTCTGATTTTCTTAACACACAGCCTAGATTGATGGTGAACACACGGCACACACTGATTTAGAGTAGAACACGCAGCCCAAACTCTGATTTTCTAAACACACAGCCCAGATTGATGGTGAACACACGGCACACACTGATTTAGAGTAGAACACGCAGCCCAAACTCTGATTTTCTGAACACACAGCCCAAATTGAAGGTGAACACGCAGCACACACTGGTTGAGAGTAGAACACGCAGCCCAAACTCTGATTTTCTGAACACACAGCCCATTTACTTGCACACAGCTTATTCATTTCATTTGCACACAGCTCATTCATTTCATTTGCACGCAGCTCATTCATTTTATACTGACACATGTATTCATTCTGAATGCAGGTTGGTTCTCGCACGGTGCGGGGATACGGCTCCACCGCTGCTAGAGATTGGTACGTTGAGCTCCCGGAGGCTGTCCGGGATTTAGTTGATCTGGCGGGGTTTGGATCCTTCTGCGCTGGGTTGTCGCGCTGTCCTGCCAGGAGGACACTGATGGCAGCTTTGGTGGAGAGATGGTGGGACACCACCAACTCCTTTCATTTTTCCGCCACTGGGGATTTGACTATGACCCCGCTGGATTTTGCTGTATTGACTGGCCTAGACATCGGAGGTCGGCCCATTCCTTACGACGAGGACATGGGCGAATGGGAGGCCGCTTGGATACATTTGCTGGGGGCCCGCCCGCCTGTCAATAGAGCTTCAGGGAGAGTCCGATACACCTGGTTCTCTTCCCATTTTCGGAGGGAGGGGATGGAGCCCAGGACTCCTGAGGAGGCAGAGCAGTATGCCCGTGGTTTTCTTATGTTTCTCTTCGGGACTACGCTGTTTGCCAATAGAGGGAACACGGTTGGGCTGTATCTGTTGAGCGCTCTGGTGGACCTATCACAGGTCAAACGATATGATTGGGGTGGCGCCGGCTTGGCTACCCTTTACTGCTACATGAGCGCGACCTCCTGCGGGCAGGAAGACTTACTTAGCGGTTATTGGAGGGCCTGGGAGGTACTTTCTGTCCTCTTGATTTACATTTCTGCTCCTCATTACTTGTATATTGCGCACACAACGCACTTTACACTCTGTATTTTGCCCTCAGCACTTTGTATTTACATTCTGCACTGCTTTCCTCAGTTATGGGTCTACGTATATTTCCTGACGTTAGCCCCAGAGTTGGTGGTGGCAGGGCCCCTCATGACCCCGTACTCACTGGTATTCGAGGGTCAGCACCGGCCGAGACCCCGAGAGACTCTCCTTTATCTGCGGCAGTATTTCGACACTGTGCGGACGACGGAGGTATTTCAGAACTCTCAGTCCCTTCCGTTTTCATCTTTGATCTGTCCCGTATATTCCTGATTTCTAATTGGTTTATGCACTGGTTATCCGCAGATTACATGGCAGCCCTGGGTGCCCTTGGGTGATGGTCTCCGATTTCAATATGCTAGAGGATCAGGCGCTTCCCAGTATAGGATCCTATTTGAGGGACCAGTTGGTAGAGCATGGTTTCTGGGGGAACGCTTCTTGCGTCAGGTATGGGGTTATACTTCTCAGGACCCTCCCGCAGCACCCCCAGTCACCATGCGGACTGCTGATAGGCTCTCTTCCCGGGATGTTGTTAGTGCTATGCTGGGCACTGATGCTTTGCTACATCTTGAGGAGGGGGACTATGCCACTTATCGCCATGTATATCTGATGCCTCCCTTGACGGGAGTGCGCACTCCCTCGATGAGGCCTATTGGTGTGCCATCTTCGAGCCAGGCTCGGGCTACAGATATTCCTTCCAACAGCGGGGCTGGTACATCCAGAGGTGGGGGTGGATCGATTCCGCCGATTCCTCCGACTCTTCATCATCCTGGGTGGCCAGACATGCCGACCGAGTTGACGAGTTGGCGATTTGGGGTTCCTTATCAGGTCTCGCTGGAGCCTCCCCTTCCTGACCACAGATATGTTAGAGATCCTGATTCGCCACCGGTGTGTTTTACAGCTTTGATTTATCAGTCGGATACTTAGACATTCATTCCTTTACTGATAGTTTCGCATTTGTATCTACAGCCTCCTGTTGAGTACGTGGATGAGATGCTTAGAGTGATGGCCGTATTTGAGGGCATGATCCTGCGGAGGGAGGCGCAGCTGGCCATTATGGGTGTGCAGGTACTGTTCATCTTTCTTGCATTTATCATATTTCTGATGACACGCTGGTTTTGAACATTCTACTGCATTGATAGGTTGTTTGTATAGAGCACATCTGACACACACCCTACTCGCATACTGTACTCGCATCTGATTTTCATATTTGAACTGATGTATTGAACTCTTCACTTTCAGATGCCTCCTGTATATGCTCCACCGCGGGCTGGGCCACCCAGGCCTTCTCAGGGAGGTCGATCGTCTGATCCTTTTCGGGGTGCTGGGCCATCTGGGCCCTTTCGAGGAGCTGGGCCATCCAGGCCTTTTCGAGGGGCTCGAGGAGGGTCTTCTCGCAGACGCAGGGCACATATTATAGAGGCGGAGCCCGATGAGGATGAGGAGGAGGTCGCAGGCCGTCAGTCGGAGACATCCGCTGAGGAGGGGGATTCCGGCCTTGGTTCCGGGAGTGGAGGCGAGGCTGAGGGGGATCCTGAGGATGACAGCTCCGACCCGGATGGTGATGGTGGTGCAGAGGTTGTCTCGCAGAAGAGGATGAGGAGGGCCTCTCATTCCCGCTCCCGAGAGCGTTGATGCTGCTGTTCCCTGCTTTATTTTCCTTTTTGCTAGTAGTTTGTAGCACTTTGCATGTTGTTAGGCAGTTTTTATTTTCTGTAAAACTTGTACCTTTGTTTGTAAAAGGAAATATGATGGGGTGAAACAGCTTTTTGAAAAAGTGTTGTATTTTTATGCTCTCAGCATCGCATCGCATCGCATCATTTTGCACGAAAATGGAATTGAATGGAAATGTGCACTGTGTATTTACCGGGTCAGGTAATGAACCGACGCAACAAATCAAATAACTCGACTCACTAAGGAATAACAGAATCTTAGCAAGTTTACAACTCGATAAGCAAAATACAACAATGTTAACGACTCGATAAACAAACAAGACTTAACAAAATTGCGTAAACAAAGAGTAACAACTCAAAACACAAAATACGACAGCTCGACAGAACTTACAACTCGATAAACAAAACGACAACTCGATAAGCAAAAATTACAACTTGATAAACAAAACAAAGCATATTTCGGACGATCTGGCCAACAGAACGCATCCGAAACAGAGGGAAATGGAGGCCTTCGATACACTCGATGCTTGGAAGTGCTTGGAACTCTCATCTGGAGGGTAAAACAGGACCAATGGCACACATGGGAGCATGGCCGGCCACCTTTGGGAGCCGGCCGGCCAGTTTTTGTATCTGAGGGGGAAAAAGATAGCCGGCCTGCTAGAAAATGTGGCCGGCCGGCCACTTTGCCCAGCAGCCACCAAATTTTTGACACGTGTCCCCGAATAGTGTCTCATCCCCTTTAAAAGCCTCAAACCCATGGTTGATTCATTTCATCTTAGTTTTTCACCAAAATGGAAGCCTTTCTTGCTGAAAATCTCACAGTTTGGATGGCTTCTTTAGATGGCTCGGAAAAGCTGAATTTCTGGGGTTTCGGCTTGAATGCACTGTTCACGTTGAGCCGCACTCCGCTGCACTTTCCCTTCCTCCATGCCGCGGCGAGGTTTTGGAACCCAGTGACGCATGTCTTTAGCTTTGGCGGGTAAGAGGTATGTCCAACTTTCGAAGATTTTCAGGTTTTGATGGAGTCTGAACGCTGTGAAGAGATTTTGCCTAAGTTTCGCTTTGGTCACACCCAAGCTTTAGGGGAAATGTGTGGGCTCTCCATGCACGATGCTCGATCTCTGATCTCCAATGGAGAACTGGACATTCTCGGCTTGATCCATCGCTTTTCCGACGCCGGTGACCGCGGCAACCACTATTGGCAAGGTTTTCGGCAACACGCCCTTTGCTTGTGTATGCTATCTCATTTTCTGCTCACTTCAGGCCTTGGTGGATCTAGCATTCGTCTGATTGAAATTGCTCAAGGCTTGAGAGAAGGGAAGAGCTGTATCGCTATGACATTGGCCGAGACGCTGACGGGCTTGGACGCTTTCTATCGCCGGGAGACGACCAGATTTGCAGGGTGTCCACTACTGCTGCAGGTAATGTTTCCCACCCAACCTTATTTGTGATTCTCACATCACTCGGCCCTCAGGCTCTGTTTTTCTGAAAAAGCCCTTTTCTCACTTTTTCTCTCATCGTACATCTCTCTATTCTTTATTCTCTCATTTTTTATCCCTCCCCAGGTATGGTTGATGGATAAATTGCCGGTTGTGGACTCTTGTCCAGCCTACTCAGCCCGCGGCTACTTTTTTCGACAACGTCTAGTCGATGCTCTCGATGAGGGATAATGGTTTGACTGGATGTGCAACTTGTCTGCAGATCGCATTGCTTGGCGTTGTCCTTAGCTCAATCTCCCAGCGATGAGCTATAGCATGTCCCGACTGGTCGGGATTCAGTTGATTGGTCTGACCCACTGTGTATTCTACTTCCCGTTCCGGTTCCTGCGTCAGTTCGGTCATGATCAGACTTGCCCACCAGAGGGGATTGAGTATCCGGCTTCATTCTCGGTCCGAGGCGCTCAGCTTGCCCGTTGTGCCACGGCATGGAGGACTCGAGAACTTCTGGCCCCTGCTTCCAATTTCAGTTATGCTTTGTCTGACGAGTGCTGGGATTGGCTCAATGAGGAGGCACAGACCGGGCCCAGCTTGGCATCAGAGGCTTCGACTAGCTCTGGGAGGGGGCGCAGGGACACCTGACTTGACTATGCCCCAGATTTATTGCTTTATTAGTACTTTCAAGTTTTCATTATGAGTGTAATAAAAAGCAACTTCAATTGTATGCAAGAGCAGGAGAACTCTGTTTTGAAATCAATGAAATTGAAGGTTGTGGTACTGAAAATTTTCCGCTTTGGTCCAAAAATGGTCTTAGTTGTAAAAAGATTAATTTGAACAAAGTCAACTTTTATTAAAACTTTTCAAAACCATTTTCGATGTGGATCAGAACTAGACACGCCTGAGATCTGTCACTGGGATGCACAACCCCGGATCCTAGCAACTGGAAAGTTGCCCCTAGTCTGAACGGTACCACAGCACCTCCTGGCAACGGAAAGTTGCCCCTAGTCTGAATAGCACTGCACCGGAGATTACGATGAATGCTGATGGACAAGGATGACTGAGATGATCAAAATGGACAAAGTTGATCGGGGAAAATGTTTATGGCTGAACTTCAGGATGAAGCTGCCTACGTATCCCAAAGATGGGAATCAAGCCTTACGTAGTTCAGGCTTAGGTTCGCTCGGGTATTTTCGTTCTCCTTTTGCGCTCTAACTTTTGCCAAGGCCGCCCTTTGCGGGTTTTCAACCTTGCGAGCTCAGTTTTTATATTTTCAAAATTTTTTGTGCTCTGAGTTTTGCCTAGGTCGCCCTTTCGGGTTTTCGGCCTAGCGAGCCTCTCAAGGATAGTATTTCTTCAACTTGTCCATGTTGATCGGTTGTGAAAACTGTAAGCCATCCAGATCCATCAGAACCACAGCCCCACCTGACCAGATAGACTTAATAATGTAAGAACCAGTCCAATTAGGTCTGAACTTGCCCCTAGGGTCATGGATGGGAGCTTGGTTGTCCTTGAGTACCAAATCTCCTTCCTTTAAATTCCTGGACTTAACCTTCTTGTTAAAAGCCTGGGCGATTCTGCGTTGATAGCCTTGAATGTGGTACAGTGCTTTCAGTCTTCTCTCATCAAAGAGCATGAGTTCCTCAAATCTGCTCTGCTGCCAATCTGCCTCGGCTATTTGACACTCGGCCAATACTCGTAATGACGGAACCTCAATCTCAATAAGTAGAACGGCCTCCATCCCATAAACCAATGAATACGGAGTCGCCCCAGTAGAAGTTCTGATTGAAGTCCGGTAGCCCCACAGAGCAAACGGCAGCTTATCTGACCAGTCCCGGTAGGTTTCCACCATTTTCTGCAATATGTGCTTGATATTCTTGTTGGCAGCCTCAACTGCTCCATTAGTCTGCGGCCGGTAGGTAGATGACTTATGAAAAGCCACGTTGTATTTTTCCAACAAGTCTATCACTTCCTTCTTGAAGTGGGAACCGTTATCTGAAATTATCTCATTTGGGACCCCGTAGCGACAGATGATGTTGTTTCTGATAAACATTGCAACGTGCGAAGCCTTCAACACCGCGTAAGATTGGGCCTCAACCCACTTTGTAAAGTAATCTATCGCAACCAGGATGAACTCATGCCCATTCGACCCCTTTGGCGTAACAACCCCGATCACATCAATTCCCCAGACTGAAAATGGCCATGGTGAAGTCATATTGTACAGCTTTGTCGGCGGGATGTTCATGCGATTTGCATGGATCTGACATTTGTGGCATCGCCGGACGAAACCGATACAATCCTCTTCCATGGTGGACCAGTAGTACTCCTGTCTGAGGATCTTCCGCGCCAGCATTACCCCATTCATATGTGCTCCACATTCTCCTCCATGGATGGCTTCCATTAGGCGCTTCGACTCTTCGGCATCAACACACAGTTTATGCATTCCCAGATGACCTCTTCTGTACAGCTTACCCCCACAGATGATGAACTGAACGGCCAATCTCCTTATTGCCCTTTTGTCCTTGGCATTTGCCCCTGGTGGATATGTTTCCTTTTCTAAGAAATTCCAAATGTCGTGATACCAGGAGTTTTCGTCCTGAACCTCATCTATAGCAGCAATCGACTCATAGGCTGGTGCAAACTTCTGGTTCAATGATGACTGGACGCATCCGGACTCAACACGGGATGTCTATCATGGAAGATAGAGTTGCTAAAGAATCTGCGAACCTGTTGTTTTCTCTTAGTAGATGAGTAAAACTTAGCTTCTCGAACCGAGGAATTAACAAATCCAAGGTTTGGTGATACATCATCATCTTTTCCTCTTTTACTTTCCAGTCTCCTTTTGCTTGAGACACAACAAGGTTCGAGTCCCCAATGACGTCCAGTCGTCTTGCCCCTAGTTCTAGGGCTGCTTCTAGGCCAGCAATGCATGCCTCGTATTCTGCTTCATTGTTCGAGACTTTGAATCGGAGTTTGAAGGCTAGGGGAATACGGGAATTGTCGGGTGCTATCAGCAGCACTCCTATCCCGTACCCGTACTGATTTGACGCTCCGTCGAAGTACATCGTCCAAGTTTCGTCGTCGATATGCAAAATGGCCTCATCTGGGAATAAGTACTTGACTGCTTCATCCCCCTCAACCGGATGGTCGGCAAGGAACTCTGCTACTGCTCTTCCTTTGACTGACTTGCGCGTTACATATTTCAAATCAAATTCGGAGAGCAACAGCAGCCAGCGAGCTAGCCTACCCGTAAGTGCTGGTTTCTCGAAAAGATATTTGATGGGATCGAGACGTGAAACCAACATTACGGAGTGAGCTAACAAGTAGTGCCGCAGCTTCCTGGTAGCCCATACCAAAGCTAAGCAAGCCTTCTCCAGTGGTGTATAGCGAGTTTCATACTCTAACATCTTCTTGCTCAGATAGTAGATGGCTTTCTCCACCCTGTCTTCAGATTCTTGTGCAAGCATACAGCCCATCGTGGTCTCAGTCACTGATAGGTACAAAATCAACGGTTTCCCTGGTTCTGGTGGTGATAAAACGGGCGGGTTCTGTAGATATTCTTTGATCTGCTCAAACGCTGTTTGACATCGGCCGTCCCATCGAAATTTCTTGCCTTTCTTCAGGAGACCAAAAAGTGGTTCACAAGTCAAGGTTAATTTTGAGATAAACCGTCTTATGAATTGCACTTTACCCAGAAAGCCTCGCACCTCCTTTTCAGTCCTTGGTGGGGGCATTTCTAGGATGGCCTTGATTTTGGAAGGGTCGACTTCGATGCCTCTTTGTGTAATCAGAAACCCCAGCATTTTTCCCGCTGTAACACCGAATGTACACTTTTGAGGGTTCAGCCGCAACCGGAATTCCCTGATCCTTCGAAAAAATTTATGCAAGGCGGTGTAGTGGCCCTCTCTTTCTTTGGACTTGACAATCATGTCGTCCACATACACCTCAACCTCCTTGTGGATCATATCATGTAATATTGTGGTCGCGGCTCGTTGATAAGTAGCTCCAGCATTCTTCAACCCAAACGGCATGACTCTATAGCAGTATGTCCCCCACGTGGTGGTGAATGCAGTCTTTTCCCTGTCTTCTGGTGCCATTACTATCTGGTTGTAACCTGAGAAGCCATCCATAAATGAAAGCAATGCGTGCCCTGCTGTGAAATCCACCAACTCATCGATATGCGGTAAGGGAAAGTTGTCCTTCGGACTAGCTCTGTTCAAATCCCTGAAGTCTACGCATACTCAGATCCTGCCATCTTTCTTCGGCACTGGAACAATGTTGGCCAACCAAGTCGGATATTCAGATACCAGCAGGAAGCCTGCATCGATTTGCTTGGTGACCTCTTTCTTAATCTTGAGAGCCCAGTCCGGGCGAATCCTCCTGAGTTTCTGCTTGACAGGTCGGGCCTCGGGGTCAAGGGAAATCCGATGCTGTACAATCTCATGATTGATTCCAGGCATGTCTTCGTAGGACCACGCGAAAACATCTTTGAAATCTTTTAATAAAGCGACTAAGCGCTCGCGTTCTTCCGAAGACAATGTGGACCCGATCTGGACCAGCCGCGGGTCCTCCTCAGTACCAATGTTCACGATAGTGATTTCGTCCACTAGGGGTTTAACAAATCTTTCCTGCTCCTGCTCAATTAATCGTTGCAAAACCGAAGGAACTTCGTCCTCGTCGTTTTCAAAATTTTGAAAGTCTGAATTAATGCAATAAATTAAAGGCACAGAGAAGTACTCAGAAACCACAGTTGCTTGATTCTCATTAGGCACATCCAAATCGTCCGATTCATTTACAACAGACTCAAATGAAAAGGAAAAAGACGACCTAGACAGGACTGTGGCATCCGGGTTAACATTCCCAGGAGTACCAGACTCAGACTCGGTCGAGCCGGAATCTGATTCCGACTCACAAGACTCGGTGGAATCAGATTCCGGCTCACTACCTGACCCGGTGCTGCTGGACAAAAATCCCTCCTCGTATTGCCAAGTGAGAGAGGGTGCGATAGATGCATCCAAGATAGCTGCTGGTTGGCTCGCGGCCGTTTCATCCCCAATCATGGAAACCTCGAAGTTATCCCCCAAGCATTTATGGTCGATCGGAGGATCAGAGACTAGACATGCCAGTGCTACCCCCATTTCAAATTCTGTGCCCTCAGGATCCACTGCTTTACACTGCTCAATCTCAGCTGATGGGTCTGTCTGCTCTGTGGCAACGTCATCCCCAGATAGTTGCAGGTCGAAGAAGATCTCGAAACCGGGCACGCGCTTCTTCTCCGCGTTTATCCACGGCTCTGGGAAGCTGCAAAATGGAAAGTCCTCCCCCTCTCGGACGAAGCGTCCGTTCAGGGTGCCCTAGATGGGCCTATGCATTAATTCAAAAGGCTTCCCAGCTTGCTTTGCTCTGGCTCTTCCGGCCATTTCCTTTCCTTTCCTCACCCAGTCCTCTTTGGTGGGCAAATAACCCAATCCAAAGGTATGAGGGTTATGTGGCACTTCGGCCAATGCTGAGACGCCCTTCCGGCCGCTTCTTCCTAATCCCATCCTGGGGATGTGTTGTAGCTTGTTCATGAGGTAGACGGATTGAGCATTGACGTACACACCTTCATTCACAGCCATAATATTCTGCACCACCCGGGCCTCAGCCAAAGTGAACCCCGATAAGGACACATCCTCCGTGCCATGCTCGATTTCCAGAACCGGTGTGGACACTTCCGGCGGCGGATGGATGGATGGATGAGTTTCCGAAGACAATAGCTACCCCCTTTCCGTGAGGGTACTTCAGCATTTGGTGTAGAGTGGAAGAGACTGCCTTTACTTGGTGCAACCACGGCCGCCCCAAGAGTAAGTTGAAGGTTGCGAGAACGTCCAAGACATGAAATTCGATGTTGTGTTGTCCTGGACCAACCTGGGTCTGAATCTTGGCAGTCCCCATCACTTCTCTGCTAGTATTATCGTATGCTCTGATCACCTGAGTTGTCGGGACGAAGTCCGCGGGCTTCAACCCGATTGCATATGCTGTTCTGGCTGGGCAAACATTGATGGCAGACCCGGTATCAACAAGTACCATCGGTATCCATTTGTCCCTACATTCCACGGAGATGTAGAGAGGTTTGTTATGATTCACGCCCTCAGGCGGCAGTTCTTTGTCTGAGAAGGTTAAAGCCGGGGAACCTCCTACCGGAAAAACCAGCCCAACCAGCTGCTCTGGTGTAGTGTCGATAGAGAGTTTGGCCTTGTCCACAGCAAATAGGACAGCATGTCTGTGTACTTGCGACGCCATAAGCAGTCCCCAGATGGAGATGTCTGCTTGTATCTTCTTCAATTGCTTGAGCACAGCTTCTTCTTCAATCTATTTCTCTCTCTGTTTCTCAGCTTCCTTGTCTTTCCCGGATGCCTCAGGTTAGTCTAAGTGCGGAGGCTTGAAATACCACCCACTTCTTGTCATATGAGCGATCTCATCAAGATACCAGGTGTCATCTGGTTGACTACTCCCCCAGTCCTCATCTGTGTGGGCAAGACATAAGTCATCGTCTTCCCACCACATTCCGTCGGCAGCCGACAGACACCTGTCCGGCTCCGGTATGATCGTACTCGCAGCACCTTCAGTCTTCATGCCCGCAGCATTTCCTGTTCCTGTGCACACAGCACTCTCGACCCCCACATGGGCCTTAGCTTTTCTGATTCTCTCGGAATCCTCAAATCTTTGTTGTTCCGACTGTGTCAGTACAGCTGGTTGGTCAATATTCCCTGCATTTACAATCCCCAGATTCTGAGCGAAATTCTTAGTGCCGGCGCTCTCCGGCAGTGTATTCTGACTCTCAGCCTTTCCGGCCACCACTGATACTCTCGCCCCTGCCGGGCCTTGTTCTGGTTGATATTCCACAATGTCTGGTTGATTGTTGCATCGCCTGATTCTTGGTCGTTGAAGAACTGGAGGTTGGCAAAGTCCTCTTCCATTGTTGTCAGGTCATCCGCCCTCTGTTCAAGTCTGTCCCCCTGAATCACACACAGTTCATTTTTATCTGGCAGTCCCACACTCGGCTCAGACTGGCCCACTGACTGGATGTATTCACCTGGATCATAGGCCCCTGCAGCGAGATTCCCAGACTGTTCCATCCCAAACTCAACAACCTCACTTTTCTCTGAAATCTGCCCTGTCCCATCTTCGGTGGTCACCACCTTTGGCTCAGATTGGGTTATGGAGATGTCCATCATGCACAAGTCAGTGCAGACAGGAAGGATCACCTCCGGCTTAGGTAGGTGGGATGGGGTGATATAGACACTAGGATCGTAAGACACGACCCCAGTTTGGATGAAGTTGATTCTGTTGGGAGGAGGGGCTTGGTTATGTGGTGGGAGGGGATTTGTTGTGACGTTGGGTTTTTCGGGAGGCGCGATCATCTGCTTGTCGATAAGATCCTGGATCTCATGACGCAACCTGAAGCAACGGTCGGTGTCATGACCGTGCTGTTGGTGATACGCGCAGTATCTTGCCGGGTCATGAGATGGAGGGAGTGGATTTGGTAGTGGCCTCGACTCCAGGGGCATCAAATGCTTCTTCCTGATTAAAACCCCCAGAGCCTTGGACAGGGGCATATAGAGGGGTGTAAAGGTCCTTTGGCCTCTGGGCGGATATTTTGTGGTTTGGGTATTACTTCCGGATGCACCAGAGAAGGGTGTGGCCGCCGCGGGCCTTGAATGGGGAGGGGGAATGGTGGTGACCATACTGACCTCCGGAGCTCTTGTGTTTGCAGCGCCACTCGGGCCTGCGTTGTTGTTGCGGTTAAATGTCCTCCAGGGTTATTCCCGGTCCTGGTCAATCAGACCTTGTTTCATCGCATCCTCGATTTGTACCCTCATCTCGTGTAAGTCTGAGAAGGTGGGAAAGGGGAGTACAATCATCTTCTGCATCAATTTCGGTTGGAGATTGCGCACAATCATCCCGATTTGGTCTTTGTCTGTAGGCCTCAAAGTCATCATCGATGCCTTTGCCCTCTATCGAGTCACAAAATCGGAGAAAGTCTCCTTGGGCTCCTGCCTCGTCGTCTCAAGATCACGAGTTGTAATCTCGATCTGGGTATTGTACGAGTACTGTGCAACAAAGGCCTCAGCCATTTCATCCCAGCTTCTTTTGACATCATCTTCCAGCTTTGCATACCAGATGGCGGCCACACCCGACAAGGTTCGGCCGAATAGTGAAAGTTTTTGTGGTCTGGTCAGGCCCATTGGCCGCAGAATGTCTGAGAATAGCCGAAGATGGACCATGGGGTCCCCGGATCCATCAAAGCGATCGATCTGGGGCATTTTGAATCTGTCTGGCAATGTCACGGCCACATCGGTATATCCGTCCTCGATATCCGGAATAGCCTTCACCCCCTGGGACTTTTTGAAAAGCTTCTCAAGCTTGCTCAATTTCAGAGCTGTATGGTCTATCTCGAACTCGAAGGGAGAGTTCGAGTGGTTGGCAGGTGTATGGGTTTTGGACAGTTGAGGCGGAAGCGGGGGCGGAGCCGGCCCCGTTGGAAGGCCCGTGTCCTCTAGAATGTTCTGGGCATTGGGTAGGGTGTTTTGGGGATTTGGCAGGGTATTCTGGGCGGTCGATGTCTGCTCGGGTGGTGGGACCCCTGGTGGAGGAGGGACTGAGTGTGAGGCTGACGCCGCATTCTGCTGTTGCAGCCTAGTAATGAGCTCGGCCTGTTGGGCCATGACTGTGGCCTGTTGCTTAGAAAATTCCGCTTGGCGGATGGCATCCTCTTGTATCTGTCTCATGCTCTCCTGCATTTGACGCATCATTTCCTCTATCCCGGCCATATTCTGTTGGTCCAGCTGACTGATCGGTAAGTGTATCTCTATGCGGAAACAGAAACCCCAACCTGACTGTTTACTACTAAAGTAGCCCGCTGCCCCGGTAATCCCTGCTCTGACACACTGCTCCTCCTTGGCTTTCTCCTAACAACTGGGGGTAGGGAGTGGAACACTGGATGTCCGTCAACCAGATCCTCAGATCGATTGAGTGAGCGACCTCTTGTCCAAAGTGCTTGGGGAATATCTACTGGTTCGGAAGCAATTGTGCTAAAAACCTGCCCCTAGCAAAAAGATAAATAAAGCGAAAAGGAAATAAATAACCAGATAAACGGACAACATAACAGCTTAAATTAAATACACAACACACGGCTGGGCATAATGACACACGCGTCGATAAGCTAAAAAAATGCACTGTCCTCAAACACTGATCAATATCCCTGAATCACTGTCCCCGAAAACTGAATCTGATACCCGCAGATAACTGATTCTCAAACACTGGCTGATGCCCGCAGGCCTGATGCCCAAACTCATAAACTGATACATGAATTCCTGTAGAGACGCACTCTAAAAGCACATAACAGATAAGTGAGAGCCAAAAACACCCCCTATGTTGGGGTAGGGTTTCCCTGTCCTATTTTGTCAGGAGCTAGGGTTTCATTACGCACGCAGCGGTTTCAAACAACCTATAAACGGGTAAGCAACCTGTCCTAGTTTGGAATGGTCACTATGGATCCGAATATGCACTAGTTGAATGGTCAAAAAAGGGTGCCCCGGTAAAACCGGGGTTTGTGTTCCCATACTGGCAGAGCCCACAACCGCCTTATGGACATGCCTTGACAAGACAAGCCTCTGGCAAACCGTTCAGGAATAGTAGATGGCAAACATGGTGTCCTAGGCGCACCAATGCAAATGCAATGCAAAGAAACACACACGTGTAGTCAAAACCATATATTATGAGTTCGAGTCAAGTTCTCTAAATCCCCAGTGGAGTCGCCAGAAACTGTAGACGTCCCCGAACGCCCTGGGAGGGTTAAGTCCCGTTCTGTTCATTTGGGTTCACTACAGTTCAAGGACTCGAATGTCACGGTTCTTAATCTTGAACCAAAGAGTCCAAATCTGGCAAATCGTTTTGAGAAAACAGATTTTTGAAAGAAGTGCCAAACATGGACTGCTTTGCCAGATACAGAGTCGCCACCTAAATATTTTATTTTGGGAAATTTAGGAAACCCTGACTCGGTGCCAAAGGCCACGTGTCCGTCATCACCAAAGTTGCCTCGGCTCGGGAACTTGGGTACGATTGGGGAAGGTCACTTCGTAAGCACCCCCGCTCGCCCGGTCAAAGACCGGCCTCTACTAACCATGATATCTAATTTTGAAAACATTGTGTGTTCTTATTTCGGTTATTAGCCTAGATTTACTATGTGATGCGCACAGCACACAAGTATAGACTGAGTCGCCTGAATTGGAACAAAACATTTCATGTTTGTTTGTTTGAAAATGGTTTGATGGTGCTACCTGCAAGTAGGCTAAGACGTGGATTTGCCACCCTCGGGTGGGCTTAAGAAAACATGATTTTGCCACTATCTAGTGGGCTTAAAACAAACATTTGATGAATTGTCCCAATTTAAGTAACGCAACCTCCACCCACAGGCATTCAAGCAGTTATATCACATAAGCACATAGCCTCATGGTAAGCATACTATTCATGGTAACACTCACACGCATGCAAGGATGCTAAAGCATAAAAACTCACCGAGTACTCCAAGCCAAAACAAAAACTCATTAGAAATCCATGCATGATCCTAGATACACAGAATTGCCTAATGCAACACATGCAAAGATACAAACTATAGCAGGCTCGGCTATTCTAAACATGGCATATGGAATGCTACAACTAACACGTATTCAATTTGGAATTGAAATACAAATGCAGTTTGTATGATGCGCCGAGCCCAGTGCATGCAAAACAGATGAATGAATGCAAACATGCTATCATACTGTATGCTAATTGAAATATGCCCTAATCTAACCATCATAAGCAGGTAAATAAAAGGGAAGAAAGGCGTGGGGTTGGAAGACATACATCACACTCACCCCACACTTATTACAATTATGCCCTCGCACAGAGGGTCCAAATAAATATACAGTCCCGAATAAAAGAATATTACAGTCCAAATAATACAGTCCAAATATGTACAAATTCCTAATTAATTTACAAATTAACTAAGAAAAATAATAAACTGGCATGCAAGCCAGGGACTGCCTTGATTCTGATGAATGATGTATGTTTAGGCTGCCTTGCGCGGAAATCCACTGGGATGCCCCAATTAGCCTCTGTTTTGTAATTGTTCTTGGAAAGCGCGCCAAGCCTCGGAAGACTGCTGATTCTTGATTTTGCTGCAACAGAGAGCAAAAAAGGGGCATAGCAATGTATTTTTACAAATGTATGCATGCCTCGATCCTCGTGCCACCAATCACGCATCTCGATGCATGATGGCCGAGGAATCGAATTGCACAACTCAATATGGAATGAATGCACATGAAAACACAACAAGACCTAACTCCCTCATGGATAATCCGGAGTGTCGGTGACCGGGGAATTGAGACACGTTCCGTCACTCGGAGTACGAAACGCACCTCGTTTCCCGTGCCCGGGCTAACTGCTATCCCGAACACGATGCAATATACATGATATGCATGAAATGCAACTAAGATACAACCTAACATGCGCAATGTTATGGGATGGCATACACAATGCACGAGGTAACATGGCATACACAACGCACTAACATACACCCTAGCGTACGCAATGCTATGCGATGAAATGGCATACACAATGCATAATGGACTTACACCAACATGAGTGGACCTCAGCCACACTCACATAGGAGGCCATCAGATGAAAACAAGACAACTCGAAATGCGTGCACGCGTGCACGCAAACCGAGGACCGACCCTCAGGCACCGAAATGCCACTCTAATGAGACATGGCAAGACATGGAATATGATATGCAAACATGCAAATTTCAGAGGCAAAATGTCATGCAAAACAGCCTCGAAACATGGCGAAATGAAACCCGATGCAAGGAACGAGTCCCAAAACATGGAATTAAACACATGAAATGGCCTATAGCTATGCAATGCATGCATGATTTGAACATGAAGTATGAAGACAGAAGCTAGGAAGCCCCAAAACAAGTATTTTTACAGTTCGAAGCATGGCCAAACAGTGGGTACAAATAGGGAAAAATTAGCATGCAAAAAAATGGGGGGCCAAGAGAGGTAATGAAGCAAGTCATAGCTGCTGATCTCAAACACAGAAGGCCCCTTCTACAATGTTGAAGAGGGGCCAAAAATATGATGTTTTAAAGTTTATGTCAAACCCCAAAAACAGATACAAGTATGCTCAAAATGCTATGCAAGAAATGGGCCATCAAAGGGGCAAAGAAGTAACTGATATATGCTGGCCCCAAACAGGTTAGGGCCCTTCAACAATGTTGAAGAGGGGCCAAAAATATGGCTTTTTACTGTAGATGATCAAGCCCAAAACAGTGTAGAAATATGCTCAAAATGCCATGCAAAATTAAGGCCACAAGAGGGCTATAACATGAAGTATATCAAGGATGTCTCAAACAGCCCTAGACCCTTAATGAAACATGAATAGGGGGTCAAAATAGGGCCATTTTCAGTTCGGACCAAGGTCCAAAAATAGAAGCTCAATAGGCTAATGAATCATGCAAAAATGGGGACCAAAGAGGGGTGCAATAGCAAGTGATACATGGAGGTTCCCAACGGTGTTGAGCCCTTCTTAAATGTTGAAGAGAGGCTCAAAATAGGCCTAATTACAGTTTACATCAGGCCCCAAAATAGATCACACACAAGCTAAAAATATCATGCAAGAAAATGGCATTCAAGAGGGTATTGAAGCAAGTGCAACATGGGGGGTTCAAACAATGTTGAGCCCTTAATCAAACAAGAAAATGAGCTCAAAAAATGACCTTTTCAGTTTTGGTCGGAGCTCAAAACAGCAAGCAAAGAGGCTAGAAAAATGTTGCAAAATTGAGCTCAAAAAGAGGGAACTGATATTTACCCTTGAAGACCAATCCTTGGCTCCCTTTTGGCTTGAGAAATGCTGCCTCCTAGCTGCTGGAAAGCTCCCCAAGTTGCTGGAAATGGAGTAGTGGTGGTGGTGCTTGGTGGTGATGAAGAAATGAGGTGTAGGACTTGGTGTTTTTTGAAGGAAATGAGAGAGATAGAGGGAGATATGTATGCAAAGCTCTTAGGGATTTTTTGTAACCCTAAAACCAGGTTTGGGCTGCTGGTTATAAAGGCCAAAGAGGGGGAGAAAGAGGGGGAAAAAAGGGAGGGAAAGTCCCTCCAAGTTTCCCTCCAAAAAAAGTCCCCCCCGGATACAGGTTTTGGAGGGAAAAACAATGCACAGCTGTAATGTACTCACCCTGAGGAACAAGGCCGGCCAACTATTGGAGCTGCAGGTGGCCGGCCGGCCACCCCCCATGGCCGGCCGGCCAAGGGTCAAAATGGTCAAGTTGAATTTCTGGCCGACCATCATAAAAATGTGTCCTCCCAGGTGCCCTCAACACAACCCTGTGGTTTAAAACTGGCAACTGTAAAACAGAAGAGAGAATAGGCCATTTTTAGGAGGGGTTCAAAAGGGTCAATGACAATTACTGGCCGGCCATGTAACATTGGTGTCCTCCCAGGTGTCTACAACACAAATATGTGGTTTGGAATTGAAGAAAGTGGCCTTAGGGTGGTCAACATTGGCTTGGAAGTGAGAAAAACGGGCGTCGGAGGGCGATGATGGAATATAACTGGTTGCTGGAACAATTACTGGCCTCCCACCCTTCTACGACCTTCCTGGTGATGAAACAGAGGTACCTGCCAAAAATGAACGAAAACCAATGCAAAATGAAGGTTCGGGGCCGAAACACGCAGTCCGAGGCCCCGAAAACTGACTGTTAGGCACCGGGAGTAGTGTTCGACCACGAAGTGGGTCTCTTAGACCACAATGTCCCTCAAAAGGGAGTAAATAAGATGCATGCCAAAAACTGGAGCAAACGGAGGTGGTTAGGCGGTCCCGAACCGAGGCACACGGCCTGACGGCTCCGAAAACCGAGAACCGGGCTCCGAAATGGGCAAAATGGCCTACGACCACGAAACGTAGCCTACGGCCATCGATAGATGATCTATGAGACCTCTCCCTCCCTTTGGGAAGAGAAACAGAGAAAACCGAGCCTGGTTCGCAAATCGAGGCAAGGCACAGAAAAGCCCGGAAGTCCGGAGGCAGGGCTCACGGCCGAGACTCTGAAACCTCTGGACGAGCACGATATGCAACATCACCAAGCGCTCAACTGGTGACGTCTGAGTCTTAAGGTCGGTCAAAAATGGGGTGTCTACAACACACAGCTGGGATGGTGCATGCACATGGGTGGACAACTGGCAAAAAATGTCTAGTTTTTTTGCACTAGTGGGCGACAGGTCACATTAGTGGGCGGCAAGCCACACTAGTGGACGGCAAGTCCTTGGAGGCACAGGCCTGAAAAACCACTATTTTGCTCTAAAACAAGGCACAAGGTTTGAAGGTTCTAAACTGAGGTTTCTTGCTAATGAAGTCAAGCATTCGACAAGCATACACATTCATCATTGAGTGATCAATTAGTGGCGCCCAAGTCTTAAGGGCCGTAAAAAATGGGGTGTCTATAGTTGCCCCTCTTTGACAGAGCTCGATGTCATGAAATGATGTGAGTGAATGTCAAAGCCCGAAGACGACCCATTTTGACAAGGCCGTAAGACTTGGGCAAACAATCAGGACATAAATGAAATTGGTTGAGCTCCCAAGCTGCCTGTGTATATCCCTTTACAGGGAATCAAACCAGCGTAGTTCTGGGGTAGGATGCAAATGATATGCATGAAAAATACTTTGAAAGCTGGACTCATACGCCTCGCGAAGTCAGCTATTTGAAAACTTATGATCATACAATATGATACAATAAGTAATAACAGATGCGATAAGCAATAACAAGATATCAACATACTTATGAAATTGAACCGACTTTCACGCGAAAAGAACTCAACACATGCACTCTAATCACGCCGAAGTAGTGAAAAGAGGAGAACAAAAACCGCCCAGGGTCACGTTTCATGCGTCTTGAGATAAACTACCGCTCAGGATCGCGTTTCACGT